>JAEQBH010005793.1:0-464994 GCA_016808115.1 Tetrastigma voinierianum | reverse complement strand
GGATCAACCCTTCACCGAGGCGAAGGAACAAAGGGTCGAAAATAGCCATAAGTTCGCCATGAATAGAGTCACCCAGGTGAGAGGCTGGCCAAAATAGAAATGAGGTATTTTTGCCCTATTTCCTACCTGCAAGGAGACCGAATCCAAAACAAACAAAATTCTGGAAAAGCAACTACAAACCGACTTGTCCAACTAAAACACCTTTATAATGAGAGTTAGGGTTTTCTTAACTCACACATAACCTCAAAAAGAATGAGGCGAGAATTTCAACTTTGATTTTTCAACTCAACTTAGCTTCTCTTTCCTTCCCTTTCTTCTTCCTTTACATGAACAAGTAAAGCCTAACCAAAGGTAGAGAGAAATCACCAAGAATGCCTTCTTCCCCAAACTATGCCTAGCTCTTTTCTTAGCCAAAATGGTGAGAATGCTTATCTTAGAAGACACGTGTTTGTCTTATGATTTTGGCCTCTACTTTCCTTTGCATTTGAAGGTCCTCCACTTGGTCTCATTGCAAGTCAATTTATTAATATCCCATCTTAACATATAATCTTCTTATCTTATGTCATTTGAGTCCTTAATTTGACATTTTAACAATTTACCATTTTTCACACTTAGCACTTAATTTTCCGAAAAATACTAATTTGACTTCTATTATACCCTAAACATGTCATAAACCAATAGATTAGTGGCTCAGTGCTAGCAATTCTCCCTTAAAGAAATTCATCTTCAAACTATTACTGAATTACACAGGCACAGTCCCAATTGTCGATTCCGATTCCTAAGTTACTTCCTCCATACCATGATGTTGCCAAAGCACCTTTACTAGAGAACCTGTCGTCTTTCACCATTTTACTTCGTGAGCCAGAATGGCCTTTCGTCTCTTCATCATGGGCTAAGTCTGATTGCACTTGTACATCTTGTACTAGCAAGATGTGCGATTCATCATAACGGTATTTTCGAAGCATTGAGACATGGAACACATTATGTAATTTGGTCAACTCCAGAGGGAGAGCCAAACGATAAGCTACTAGTCCAATTCTTTCTAAGATCTCATAAGGTTCGATAAACCTTGGACTCAGTTTTTCTTCCTTTCCAAACCGTAGTATCTTCTCCACGGGGTGATACTTTCAAGAAAACCTTATCTCCAACTTGAAAATTCTGTTCTTTCTTTTCTCAGATCTGGGTATACGACTCTTTATCTATCACAGCAGCTTTTAACCTTTGTTGAATGACCCAAACTTTTTCTTTTGTCTCCTTTGTTGAATGTCATAGGGGGCCATACCAATACTTCATAGGGGGCCATACCAATACTTGTCTGATAACCGTTGTTATAAAGTAAATTCCCATATAAATATGGCTTATCCCAACTTCCAGAAAACTGTAGCACAACCCTAAAGCATGTCCTCTAACACTTGAATCACTTCTTTCCGATTAACCATTAATTATGGGATGGAAGATGGTACTGTTAAAATTTAGCCAGTACCGTGGCGCTGATTGTAATTCTTTCCAAAACCTTGACATAAATCGTGGATTGCGATTATACACTATCATCAATGGAACTCATGCAATCGACAACTCATCTGCAGCTACTACTTTACAACTGGATTCATTAATTAACAGTTGTGACTGTAAGAAGTGAGTGTGACTTTTGTAAGTCTGTCAATAATTACCCAAATTGAATCATGCTTCTTTTAGGTGAGGGGAAAATCGGACACAAAATCCAGATGCGGTCCCACTTCACGGGAATTGATGGGATTTAACAGCCGGATGGTACTTAGATAGTCCACTTTTTACTACTGACAAGTCGATATTGGATACATACCGCTATATCCTTTTCATCCCTCACCACCAATAAGACCATTTTAAAGCTGGTACATCTTGTTACCTTCAGAATGCTGGTGAATACGGTATTATACCATTAACTTTATCAATTTTTGGACATTCGTACACATAATATGTTCTAACACAATCCTCTATCTTTCTTATGTATCAGTCATTTCGTCATTCTCAACTAATTGCATTCATTTGTCAGAATCTCAACATCATTTTCTGAGCATTAATCATCATCGTCTCAACCCAGAAGATATCCTAATTGGAGCTAACAAAGCTCTATCAGATGTAAATCTCCATGTATAATGTTTCAAGGACAAAATAGAAATTGTTTTTCTACTTAAGGCATCCGCCACCACATTAGCTTTTCCTAGGTGGTAATCAATTATACAATCATAGTCTTTGAACAATTCTAACCATCGACGTTGCCTCAAGTTTAGTTCCTTTTGAGTTAATAGATTCTTAAGACTCTAATGATCTATAAATATTCTATATTTCACCATATGCGAGTGTCGCCATATTTTCAAAGCAACATACTACCAACTCTTATTAAATTCCTGCATCATGTGGGATAATTTCCTTGTTTCATACGTGGCTCAACTCGTTCTCGAGGCATAAGCCACCACTTTTCCATCTTGCATCAATACACATCCAAACCAATCCTTTAAAGATTGACTTCATACGCAAGGCATATTCTCTAATTCGAAGTAGGCCGAGTTAACAATTCAGTGCTTCAACCGCATTTTCTCAACTCGTTCAAAACTTACTTGACATTTGTCATCCCATTCAAACTTCACCCCTTTTTAGAGTAACTTAGTAAGTGTAGAGGCTATGATGGAGAATCCCTTTACGAACCGTCGATAATACTCACAAACTCAACAACTTCTCACCTCCGTTATATTCTCGAGGCGGCTTCTAATTCACACAATCACTTCCAATCTTCGCAGGTCAAATCTAATAATTCCTACAGACACACGGGCCATGTTCTGTGAAATATACTCGAGCCAAAAATCACACTTATACTTAACTTTGCAAACAACTTTTCTCTCTCGTGATCCGCACTGATCTCAAATTTATTCTATGTTCTTGTGCATCTTAGAATACAATTCAAGATGTCATATTTATGAATAATGCACTACAACCGGGGTTTAAATAAGGGTGGAATAATCTCATTCATCGTTCACGAACGTAGCCTTCTGCATTAGCTAACCCAAATGGCATTACTAAAACTCATAATGACCATATTAGGTTCTAAAGACTGCTGTGACATCAAAATCGTTTCAATTGTTATATTATCCTGATCATAGGTCTATCTTTGAGAAGACACTCGCTCCTTTCAATTGATAAAAAAGATCTTCTATTCTCTGCAATGGATATTTATTTTTCATTGTTACCTTATTTATTTACCGATAATCGATGCACATCCGGAGAGTGCCATCTTTCTTTTTGAAAAACAAAACCGGTGCACCCTAGGTGAAACACTAGGTCGAACAAATCCCTTATCCAATAGCTCCTATAGTTAAGTCTTCAACTCTTTTAGTTCAGTTGGAGCCATACGGTAAGGTGCCCTAGAAATAGGAGTTGTCCCATGTAAAACTTCACAGCCGATCTACTTCTTTCAAACCTTAATTCCTGGAAACAACATCAGAAATTCCTTATCACGGAATATCTCAGATTTATCCGGCCCTCTCTCTAAGAGTCAAGACCATACCAAAAGGCTGCCAACCTTTTCAAGAAAACGCTGGCTTGCACAATAGAAATTATATTTGACACTGATCTAGATCGAATACCATGTACGATTACCTTTAATAGGTCGAAGATTAAGCACTAATGCTTTATCACACCATTTATAAATTACTGTTTAGACAAACTAATCATCCTCAAAATCAACCAAACCTATGAAAAAATAAGTGAGATCAATCAGAAAACTCTATCATGGACCATTAGGGACAATTTATACACTTGGTTGACTCTAACACTATGCCCCAGGGGACTGGTAACATGCACACAGTGCTACAGCTCTACCGATGGCAATTTATCACTCAATGTTCACGCATATGAGAAGAACGTGTATAACTTGATCTGCTCAAAGCACGCATTTCAAGGTCATAGAGAGGAAATTAATTATAATCCCTGGTGCATCCTTGATCTTCGTGGAGCCTCATGGTGACAGGCCCGAGCCGGGACTATAGCAGGCAGCGCATTTTATCAGTTCAGATTCAATACTTTATTTGCTACTTTAACTACTTTGCCCTCACCCTATCACGAAGCCAGGTGGAGGTATACTGGACTTTTCCATACTCTTGAGATTTCTCCCATCCCCTTGGCATAGCTCACTATATAGTGGCTTGTGCTTCCACATTGGAAACAACCTCGTCAACCATCCGCAAGTACTGCACGATGTTTGTGACAAAGGAGGGCATTCAATTATTTCTTCTTATTCGCATTAAGGCTCTACCTAACTCCTACACTGTAGTCCTTGCCTTTCTACTCTCAGTAGTTGAACTATATAAATAATTCAACTTTGAGACTCTCTAGGCCTTTACCCTGAGAAGCTCGAGAACTTTCTTTGATTTTTTCATGACTCATCATTTTAGATTTCTCAATTTTCATAGCCTCTTGCATCAGCTGGTTAAAATCCACCACTTGCAATGATGTAACAGCAGTGTGGTACCTTTTTATAGACTCACTTAGGCCATCCTCAAACCGTCTATATCGAAAAGTTTCAGTAAGAATGGGTGCTAGTGCATGCTTACTAAGGCGGCTAAACTCTTTCTCATATTCCGCCTTTTCTTGCTTTCGCATTCAGTGAATTGTCGGGTCGCTGGTAATCATCGTGACACATTTGTCTCAAATTTCACCAAGAAGTCCATGAAATTCGGTCAGTATGGATTTCAAACCAATTTCACCAATCATAAGCTGCACCTGCGTAAGTAAGACCACATTTAATCATTTATTCAGGGGGATATTTCACCCGCCCAGAGCCCTTTGCAATTTCTCTAGCCAAACTTAGCCTTTATCACTCTTCCAACTACCATGGAATTCATCGAATCAAACTTGAGCTCTAGGGGCGAGAGCCGATCTAAGACCTCTGGCTATATCCGTAGAATCTTTAACAACGTCTTGCTGGACACATGTTCTTCTAGTTAGCCTGATGGATTCAGAGACATGGATCAAGGTCCCATAGGATTGACTTTCCTTGTAAATTGCTTCTCCAAGGTCATTCGATCAAATCCATTCTAATCAATGCACAAAACAAGGACATCCACATTAGGCCAACAATACTATGTAGGTAATATTTTTAACCTAATAGTTTGTGAATGCCAAACCTAGGCTTTGATAATTACTTCGACTGTAACGCCTTTCCCCACCCTAGGCAAGGGGCGATCGACTCCAGAAATCATAACCTAATGATTATCAAGCTCATTTCAAGCATATATTCATAAAACATAACTAAACTAACATCATACAAGGTTTAATTTGTCACGCATTAGCATGCATTGAACCAATCATTGTAATGAAGAAGTTCCAATTATCTCAAATATTACATTTACATTTTCATTACAACAAAACTAATTCGCAGAACTGCACAAAAGACTCCTATTGTTATCGGGCCCCCATAAATGCGGAATGTCTTTTGATGACCCTGAATTTTACACGGATGAAATACTTGTGCTAAGCTTCAAGCCAGTAGGGGAAAAAGATAATGAGTTAATACCTGCACTTTCTGCAGGGTTCCTGAATGCACAGTATGATGATTTAAATAATCACGTATATTCATATCTCCGTAGGTGCCATAATAGAAAATCTCTTAATAGAAGGTTCCCGTAGGGTACACTACAAATACAAACTAAGATATGCCTTAGCATTATATTGATTACTTTTTTTTTTTTAATATTGTTCTATCTATAATTTATCATATAAATGTTTGCCTCGTATAGAGACCAATAACAATGAACGAGAGAACTAGCACATTAGTACCCAAGGTGCCTGCAAAGCACTCAACATAAAAATGACGATCAAAGTGCTTGCAACAAGAAATAGGAGTGCAAGACTATGCGTATGCCAGAAATACTAATCGTGACGTGTCCACACACAAACAAGGGTCACACACAGACAGAGTGTCAAAAGAATTCAAACAGACGTATCATCAATCCACTATCCACAGTGTCACACAATATGTGTTTGTACAATTTACTTATCTGCCAACATCCATGTGGTTATATAAAACCCAATCATTTAGTTTGATAAAGAGCAAACATGCTTAAGAAAAACAAGAAAATAAAGCTTGTCTGAAGACCTGTTCCGCCTGTGCGAACTAGTTGCTACGCCAGCGAGGGTTCACCTAAAGATCAACCTATATTAGAGGCAAAGGAACAATGATTAGAAAACAACCTTGGGTTCGCCTAGGCAAACAAAGCCGCCAAAAGGAGAGGCATCGAAATGAAACATAAATGAGGCATTTTTGTCTCACTACCGTAGACACTTCCCAATCCAAAACAGCGCAAACCACAAACTGAATTAAACCAACCAAAAACACCTTTATAATGAGAGTTAGGGTTTTCCTAACTCACACATAACCAAAGAAGGAGGTTGGAGAATTTCCCAAACTTGATTTTCTTGAACTTCAACTTAACTTCCCTTTCTTCTTCCTTTTTACATGAACAAGTAAAGCCTTAACCAAGTGGAGAGAAATCACCAAGAATGGCTTCTTCTTCTCCCCAAACCGTATGCCCTAGCCCTCTCTTAGCCAAAATGGTGAGAATGCTTATCCTAGAAGACAAGTGTTTGTCTTATGGATTTGGCTCACATTTTTCCCTTTGCATTTTAGTCCTCCACTTTCATTCTATTTGCAAGTCAACTTATTAATATCTCATCTTAACATATAATCTTCTTATCTTATGTCATTAGAGGCCATAATTTGACATTTTACCAATTTCCCTTTTTCACACTTAGCACTTAATTTTCCGAAAATTTAATTGGATTTATATTATAATTCCTAAACTTGTCATAAACTATTAGGCTCAGCTCAGTGTTGCGCCTTTATGTTAATCAGGTTCTTACCGAAATGCTATGCGATGGTCTCAACGCTCCCGTGGGACGTTATGTCTCGCGCATATAAAATATATCTTTCACAGATGTTCCCAACCGGGGTGTCGCTTGATAACCCGCCAACCCGCGGAAAATCTACACGGCCTGGCATGGGCGAGACTCATAATTCAGTAAAATGACATCTTCGGGGCCCATAAACCAATACTATCAAAATATACACTCCAACTGAGTATTCCAATAGTTCAAGAGTTATAACATTTCTTAATACAAACACATATTAAAATTTCAATTTAATACATGGTTATACCAAAACCATCAGCTACAACCCGACTTTCTTCAAATCGTCTCTAAAGTGAGCCGTCTTCTCGAACGCTACCTGTACCTAAAATAATATCTCCCGAGGTGGTGAGCTATTACCCAAAGAAGGAATCCACCCCAATCGGCTGTTCCTCACCTAAGTGGCATATGCAATGATCCAATGTAAACACACACTCAAGTAAATCTGATCCTACTTGAATGTCTAAATGTCTGCTCCCATGTTTCGAGTCCTCACCGAATTTCACACTTCAGCCTAAGCCATGTATGAGGAAACACCCATTTTCAAAACAAAACTCTGTTGCTCTCAAAATACACTACCAGCTTCAAAATATGGGATTTATTCCTCCGAGGCGAATGTGTTGGAGAACTTCCAAACATGGTCCTCATCCGAAATGATCCGTTGGACCGCCTCCCAACCCCATTCTCCTAAAACTAACCAGAAATCTTTCAATCATGTTCGCTTTTCGTAAAATTCGTGGTCATGCACTCACACTTAATTTCTAGGTTACCCGATGAGGTAGTGAAAATGCATTATGCCATTTCATGTCATTCATAATATATTCACATACATATATATATATATATGCAGGTATATATATATATATATATATATATATATATATATATATATATATATATATATATATATATATATTAACATGTTTAATTCACATACAACCTGTTATGTAATTTCACACAATTTACACCAATATACAAATAAGCAATCACACCACATGTTATTCAACAATATGATCAACCAACTCCCAAATTTGCTCACTTGAGCTAATCACAAACTCATCTCCAATGACCTACACACACAATTATATTCCATATAATTGTGACCTTATGTTAATACACAAAGTTCATGCATTAACCTACTAATTCTATAATAACTAAAGCTATTCATTTCATCAATTTCAAGCACCCAACACATGGACGCTGGTCCATTATTGTTCCGGACTGCTTTAAGAATTTTAAGGAAGTGGGTGCAATGTCCTCGCGTTTCACCTATCAAACATTTGTCTCCTAATTTTTTTCAAACTATTTCATGGCCATTTCCTAGCCATACACATCAACACACAATTTATTGCACAAATTACAACACAAACACCCAAAACAGCCCCTACACTGCCACAGACTTATCAAATGTGTCCCAAAAATTTCCACACTTCGGTTCCAAGATTTGGAACCGATCAAACGGCTACTCACGACCTCAAATCAACACAACCATTAACAAAACACTTAAACAAAGTGTAACTCAAGTAGGATAAAACCCCTACCTCACGGATTTTGTCGAAACTCCCTCAAACCGGAGTCCACGCAGGCCTTTACCAGAGAACAACTTTCCTTTTGCTCTAAGAAACTGATCATCCCACTGACCAAAACCTAGAGAATGCCTCTCTCTCTCTAAAATATGAAACCCCAACTGCATCTCCATTCCAGCCCCTCACGTTTTGGCCTTCAAATTAAATGGAGAAGAAGACTATTTGAGTTTTTGTCTCATTCTCATTTACAATTTCCAAAATTCCCATCTTGTCCCTTTTTGTCACTATTTGACACATGGCTTAATCTAAGTCATCCATTTCATCCCATCTCTAATATTGTAATCACAAGAGTATGCTGCACTTTGTCACATCACATGTCTCTCAAACTGCTTACGTGACCACACTCTAAGGCTCAAAACGTGCAAATCACCGCTCTTGACTCACTAAAATTCTGATTTTGGTTAGCTTAGATTTCATGAGGATACTTAACAAATGCTTTACATCCGAGATCTAGAAAATTTCGAATTTTTACCGAATTACTTGCTTGCATTTTTCAAAAAATTGGAATTTTCTGGGGTCTCACATTCATTCAAGGTGAAAGGTTTAATGTGTAATACCTCAACCAAGTATTTTCACTCTGCACTTCTTCAGTACGCCTTGACAAATCTTATTCTTATTCAAGATTTGTTGTAGAATTCGTGATAAGCAACTTCCAAACCCCTAAATTTAAAACACTTGTAATTTGGTCTTGAAAGTCTCGATAGGTCGGGATCATTATCCAGAAAAGGGAATCTAGATCAGACTTATTTTCTAAACTTATTTTTGAATTTAAGTTTTCTTAGAACAATTTCCATGTTAATAAATCTCGCTTAATGATTATGTGGTGAGTTCGAATGTCTATCAATGTTTATAATCTCAATAGATATAAAATAGCATTTTATAATAAAGGAAGGCTTAACGCAACACTTCAACCTAATATCTACACTTCGTGACTTAGCATGTCCGATGCATCTCGTTTCTTCACATCTATTAAAGACCCTGATGGTTAAACTTCCAAACCCCGGTCTTCTATACCGTTTGTAATCACATTTGAAGTTCTATATTAACGCTCAAAATTCTAGAATTTTTATACACTTATTATATATTCCAAGGATTGTTCAACCTGGGGTTTTTCTCATGAAACCGATAAATTGTGAAATGTGAATGATATGAGCATATTATTAAACATCGAGCAAAATGAGAAATTACTGAAACCTGAATAAACCCGCGTAAAAGGGAAAATTTGAATTGCAAATGAGGACCTATGTTGGGTGATGTTTAAATGCTAAAGAAATTCGAAATTATAAATGAAAGTGAAATGAAGCACCAAAAAGGAGAAAAATGAAAATGTGGGATTTAAATTTTGGGAGCAGCCAAATATGGCCTTATAAATTTTGATAAGTAATATTAGACCACATTTATCTTAGAATGCCTACTTCTGGAGGCAAAACTAAGATTGAGGAAGAGAGGAGATATAAAGCTGTGGTTTGGCAGCGCATACTGGTGGTGATCTTCCCATTTCGGCGTGGCATAAGATCGTCAAGAAGAGTTAAAGAGAAAGTTAGGTTTAAAGACAAAGAGATTCAATGGTATGAACTCAAACCAGAAAGTCATTTGATGTTTGGTTAGGAAACCCTAATCCATCCGGCGGGTTTTGCTCATGGTTGGTTTAGATGATATGTTGCAGATGTTAATGGGTTGGATTCCCATGTTTTGTTTTGGGATTGGGGTGATTTCGAGAAAAATCGCAAAGTGCAAAGCCTGGTACCCGGGTATTATCTGTTCCTATGCCGCACAGAACCCACGCCGCAACAGAGATACTCTGAGGCGCAATTCTTGGATACTTTGCCATGAAGCGAGCCGAGAGCAATGGCACCCCGGTACGCCACGATGAAGCATTGTTGCGTCATGGTGTAGCTTACTATTCACAACGAGCAATTTTAGATTTGCTAGTTCCAAAAGTCTATTTTTCTCGTATAGTTCTATAGTATGAGAACCCCAATAAATGACTAATGGTGGTTCAATAAGAATAAATAAAGTGAAAAACGCACAAAGACCTATGATAATTGTTTACCCAATTAAGTGGTATTTATGTTCATCAGGCTGCAGACCACCTAACCTAGACTGAGACTAAAAAGAGAGAATCGAGAGCCAAGCTGCTTCCGCTAGTCTTTCCGCACTCTATTTCGATCCAATTATTTTTGCTCTTGCTCACCGATTTATATTCATATTTCATATTAGTAGTTTACTAAATAAACCCGAAATGAGAGAATGAATGAGTATATCTTTGAAATGATATTACTAAAGTGCGCGTATGATTTATGGAAAATGTGACATTGAAATGTCGACACCACTGTATGCGAGTGATTAATTGGAATTGTAAAACGAATCGGTCAATTTTTGATGATTCTGAATTGAATCAATATACCCTGGAACACCAACATGGATGCACTAATCGGCGTATCCGCCGCGAAGGAAAACCCAGCCAGCCCAATGTCCTACATGGCAGGATGCACCAATTGGCATCTATCATGATAGTGTATGGCATTTTTAAATGTCCCACTTTGGCGGATTTAATCGCATTCACATGATGAAGTAATGATATTTTTAAATGACCACTGGGCGGATGTACCAATCGACATCCGCCGCGATAGACCTAATTGTTAAACAAGGCATTACCACGATTGTAGCGCGATCGGATTCACCAATGGAACTGGCCATGAACAGGAATTGTATAGACAAAGTGAAATAACAAACTTTGATGAGTGAAAGAGATTTGTAAACCAAATACGCCCAAGAGTATATGTTTAATCTACATTTGAGTTAATGATTTAAGCTGCATGTGAAATGCATATTTTATATGATTAGCGATCGAAGTGTTATGTGAAAAATGAATAAGGGAGATGAATGATATAAAGGCATGGCTTTACAGATAAATGCATGTCGTATTAAACTGAAAATTGAATGGTTCAGGAAACTACTAAGCATGAAACGCTTAGCGTAGTTTTATCTATGCGCAGTTTCTCTGAGGTAAATGCAAAGAAGGCAAGATCAAGAAGCTTAGACTTAGAGAGTTATGCGCATAAGTATAATACCTGGCCATATGCATAACATTTTAATGTGACATTTTGTGAACAAAGAGTTAATATTTGAACTATTATTTTGTAGATATCATTTGTAAAGCCATGATACGCCTATTTTGTAAACTTATTGTGTAAGCAATGTAATAATCTAAATATACCTCTAGCCAAGTTGATATGTTAGTAGTATTTGTAAGTCTAATTTGAATACTGGTGAGTTGAATGCAAACACTGAAATGACCCTAAATTACAATAATTGAAGGACACTTAATTGTCCAGTGGCAATAAAACCAATGAAAAGACTAGAGGCCAAAATAATAATAAAAAGGAAAGTTTATTTATAAACAGAAAGAGCACAAAAGCAACAAAGAAAAATTAAAACTAAAAATGGGTTTTTTATCTAAAGAAACATGGCCTTGAATGAAATCCATATGATTAAAATCACCATCTCCAAAAAGTGAGAGCTCAAAACGTATGGGAGAGTGAGAAGAGAAGAGAAGAGGAAGAAGAAGAAGAGAAGAAGAGGAAGAGACTACAAAAAGGTATGGAACTAACTTCGCTATGGATTCAAGAGATTATGTATGAATCGCCATGTTTCGTTGGTTAGTAGTTTGTCCCAAACATGGGGTTTGCTAGGGTTTCATCTTAACCCAAAAATGATGGCAAGTAAGGTGGTAACCCTATGGGTGGCAGGTCGGCAGAAATCCTCTCTTTCGAGGATGAATTCATGGTTAATTATAATCAATTGTGTGGTTTAATAACCTAATAACCAGTGAGTTTGATTTGTATGAGTTATAAATCCATATTGAATGGTTTTGGCAACTACATAAGTCTTTGAACTAAGATAAGCATTGAAGGAGGAATTGAATAGAAAAGAGATTCTAAGGCAGAATTAGAAAATGGTTTTGAATATAGTGGTTATATAGAAAGATCAGGTTCAAAAAGTGTGAAAAGAGAACAACATTTTTATTTATGATACGTACCAAAAAGTAACTCTCAATATAATGCACAATTTTAGTTTTGGGTCATTTTTGGGTTAATAAAATGTGGTATGTTAGATATAAACAAAGAACCCAATGTCAGCCACCGTTATTTCTGCGCCACAGAATCTCCAGCTTTTAACCTAATGGTTAACAAGTGTCATGCAAACAGACTTAAGAGTCCAAAAGAGAATAACGCCAATGATCCATGTCTAAAATTGTTCTAAAACATGCAAGAAAAACTGATCTGTTCTTAAACGATGATATCCAATAAACAGATCAATCTATCTCCAAAAATTAGTCCAAGATTCCATTGAATAGAACCCTTAGGAACCTTAGTTTTAAAGGAGAGAAGACATAGTGTTTATATCATGAAGTTAACTGGAAAATGATAATACAAACAAATTTCAGTGTAAAATCGGTAAAATCGACTAGTCGCGTTTTGTTGCCATAACTTGAGTTTGGACGATCCGATTGGAATGATTCCAATTTCTGAGTAAATATGATTCATAGAGGAACACATTGCATGAAAAGATATATGATCATATGACTACCTAGGAACAAGAATGAATGAGTGGATCGTCCCCATTAGTGCTCCAAGATTCGACAAGTGACTCTAAGACTCTCGACATACGACACTTTGTCCCGATTAGTGCTACGGCACCCTTGCTCAAGACTTCGTACTCCCGCTAGTGCTATGGCACCAAAGATTGTATCGCACTTCTGGGTATCACTTATTGTACTGCTGGCCCCTACTCATTTCTTATAATTGGTCTAGGTAGTCACGTATGATAAGGATAAGACACACCTAATAAAGAATAAGAGGAAGATCCGAATCGATTCGATTCTGTCCGAAAATTCGGCGGGTACCCCCAGATCCGATAAGTCCCCGTGATCTAAATGTCCCCGAGTACCCCCGTACTCCCGTATCCGACAAGTCCTGCTCGGCATAAGTCTCCGTAGTACCTACTGCACTGCCTCCGACAGTTCTCCAGAAGGCCTACGGTACTCCCCAGACTGAAAATGTTCAGAGTAATTCCACGGCACCCGTAGTTAATTGGGTCTGCTATGTCTATGATTCGGCCCCGAGTGCCTTGCGGTACTCCCGTCTCCTGACACTCCCTGCCTCTCGATTAACTCCGTCTCGACACCCTCGTCACAACAAGTCCCAGTACCCACGGCACTTACGATCCGAATAAGTCCTATATCCGATAAGTCCCGCATCTCGACAGTCCCAGAGGCACCTACGGTACCCCCGTATCCGGCGTCCCCTGCCTCCGCATGTTCCGTAGTACCCACGGCACTCCTCGTCTCTCGACAGCTCGTAGCGCCTACTCCCGGCACTCCCGCATCCGAAAATCGAGAGCAATCGCTGTGCACTCCAGAAGGGGTAGCTCGTTCTCATTCCATCTATGATTTAGTTCCGTAGCACCTATAAAATCCCGGCCTCCGACAGGAACTCTGCCTCTCGATTAACTCCCGTCTCCGACAACTCCGGCCTCCTCGACACCCCCCAGATTCAACAAGTCCTCGTGAAGATCTCACGGTGCCTTCATGTATCCGAACAAGTCCTCAGATCCTGATATCCCCAGAAAACCCAAGGGCACCCCGTATTTGAATAAGTTCGTAGTGTCTCACGTACTTATGTATCTGAATAAGTCCCGTCCTGATATAGCTCAGGTACTAATGTGTACCTCGCATCCCATAGAGTTCCAGAAGACTAATGGGTACTCGCATCAGTAACAAGTATAAGTTTCTAGCACCCATGGGTACCTTTGTACTAAGAATATACAGTAAGTTCAGAGTACCCACGGTACTCAGACGTAAAGTAAGTTAAGTTCTGTGAATACCAAGATAAGATCCAAGATAAGTATACACGTCTGTAAGACATGTATAAGATCTAAAATAAGATATGTCCAAGTTCAGAACACTCAAGATAGATCCAAGATAAGTATATACGCCTCAGAAGACATGTATAAGATCTAAAATACACGCCTAAGTTCTGTAATAAGATAAGATCTTAAGACATGTATAAGTTCTGGCCATACATGATAAGATCCAAAAATACTTATGTGTCCAAAGACCAAAGATAAGTTCCGTAAGACCAGTATAAGTTTTGTAGTACTTACGGGTACTTCCAGATATAATGTTCTATATCACCAAGACATCGGTTCAGAATCTCTCGATACCCACGGTACCTCCGAACAAGTGTAAACTCCGTAGTATAAGGAAGCAAGTCCAGATAAGAATAAGTTCTGTGAATCCTACGGAGTCCCGACAACCACAGTCCTGAAAAGAGGCAGTCCCGAATAAGAGAGTTCTCAGAATTCCTTACTCGAGTCCCTAATAAATATAAGCCTGTTATAAAAAGAAGTACTTGTATAAGTTCATAATATAAATGCATGAAATTATATTATCCGTTATTGTTTTGTTAAATGTGTATGGCACAAGACATATGTTTCCTCACTAAGCTGCAGTTTAGCACGGGTTTTTAATCCAGGTGCTGTAGTGAGTACGCCAGCAAACATCTCGCATACAAACTGGGCCAACACATCAGTGGTTCACTACATGTAGGTTCCGTGCTCGATTTGTAATAAACAAAAGTGGTGTTTTGTAATTTGTAAACGGATCAAGAGTATGTGTCTAGATTTTGATGGACACCACCTGTTGTAGTTCTTTTTGATTTGTATATAACATTTGGATTATGTTATATGATGTGGGCCATACCTGTAGTATAATTTTGCTTTAAAAAAAAAAAAAAAAATCGTGCAAAGAAATTCAAGATGCCCCGTCTGAAAATCTAAGGATAAAGAATGCTTAAGGGACTACCATTTGATACAAACGTAATCAAAACCCTAAAACAATCACATAAACAAAATGTTTTGATAAGATAAATGAAAACGGCCTATAAACTGGCTCGTCTGATCCGCCATTCGGTAGGGCCTGGGGATTGGTCAAGGAGCACTTTGAAAAAAAAAAAAAAATAAAATTAAAAAGTAAACAAAAAGAATTAAAAGAGCATCCCGGATCCCGCGACTCCACTAATTCGAGTCGGGCCAGCGTGCTACACTTTATGGCATCGTGAGCCCAGTTTAGGCGTTTCTCGAAAAAGGCTCTAAACGATTTTGTAAAAGTATATTGAAAATGGTATTTGACATACATTGCATTTGCATATAAAAGATGACATGACTCTGACGCGGATCTTGTTGGTCTTAATAGGACAAACATGAGTAGTATAAGTCCCTTTAGGTCGAGGCACCAAGGGAATTTATGAGTAAATTCACTAGTGTGGAAGGTAAGTGTTTCATAAGTGCTCCATCGATACATGAACAAAGAACAAGTAGTTGTGGGTACTATGGATATCCTCCAAGAGTAAGCTCAGTGACCGGAAAGAGCAAAGACAACCAACAAGCGTTTCTCCTTCGTAGATCAGCCATTGAGAGAATGGCAAGGTACCGGCTAATAGACTCTAGGCAAAGAAGATGGTTTTCTAATGCAAAAAAATTGGCCTCTAGAGAACCGAGATGCCGCGCAAATGCATTCGTACATCGGAAGAGAAGTCAGCCGAATCTTTCACTACTATGACGCAGGCGACGCCGGTGGGCTCGTGACCAGACCGCACCACCAGAGAGTTACACGGAGGTTCTTCTGGATGAGTCTAAGCGCATTATGTGGATCACCTATTTAAACAATATGCGACGAGTTTCATAATCTAAAATAAAGGCAATTAAGCCGCAACTCGAATATTTGAGAGAATTCACACTACTGAAAGCAAGTATTCTCCTAGAGATGTTAGTAACCTGACGAGAAGTGCCATAATTTTGAAGACGGCCTTAATGACCATATTCGGGCCCATATCACAGGATTTTGTCATGATGACTTCTCCAAAACTGTGACATGTGCTCTAAATGTGAAAAGAGTAAAGAAAGAGGAAAATGAAAGAAAAGAAAGAAGACGGGGAAAGAAGAATCCTGGTCAAACAAGTGCTCATCAGCAACAGAGTAAGAGATCTAGAGGACCACAAGGTTCTATTCAGCCTACAGTTCAGGCTACCGGTAAGAATACTATCTCACCGCACTATCACTGCATAAAACAAAGAAGTGCTTTAGGGGACAAGATGTTCCTCGTTGTTCTGGGCAGGGAGAAGACAAGGAAGAGGCTCGAGATTGACAGATAAGCCGCTTGGCTGTGGATCCATGGAGGTCAAGATACGAAATTATACAAGGCCACGTCCTTCACAAAGACTCCCGCATGTGGGCAATCGATGAATGCCGTGAAGGCAAAGCAAAGTGTTGCATCACCGAAATCTGAGACAAGGGACAATGCACTGGGGTAGGCAAGATGGTCGTGCTCCAACTAGAGCATATGCAATGAAAACAGTAGAAGATACCGATGCCCCAGATGTGATAGTCGGTAATTTTACTATCTTTGATACTATTATGCATGCATTAATAGATCCAGGATCGACCTATATTCGCAGAGAGGTGTACCGACATACCTAGTCATAAATTACCCAGGAGGAAACAGCATAGACATCTAGTAGTGACGAACCCGCTCTGACATAGTGTTATTGTGGAATAAAGTATATAGAGATTGTCCCATCGTAATAAGAGAATATGAATTTATGGGAGACTTAGTAGAGTTATCCTTCGAGAATGATGTGACATAGGGATGGATCAGTTATCCCCGAATAAGCGATAGCTTATTGTAGAATGAAGAGGACCTTAAGAATATTGAATGAGGCGAAGTAACTTATAGGCGAGAGGTCAAACCACCTTCATCACAGATATCTCACACCAAGAACAATGGTGGGGTAAAGGATGTGAAGTCTATTTCCATTTATAGTGGGATTGAAACGGAAAAGGCAAGGCCTAGTGTGTTTGATATCCCTACCGTTAGTGACTTTCTGGACATGTTTCAAGAGGTTACGATCAGCTTCCACAGAGGAGACGAGTTTGTTATCGATGCAACAAGTGCTACACCTAAGATCCATTAATCGCATCGAATGGCTCCATTGGAGTTAGAAGAATTGAAATTGCAATTGCAAGAATTGTTAGAAAAGGGATTTATTTGTTCGAGTGTATCACCATGGGGAGCTCCCATGCTTTTTGTTAAGAAGAAAGATGGTACACTTCGACTATGTATTGATTATAGACAACTGAACAAGTTGACAAGAAAGAATGTGCAATTCAAGTATCAAGATTGATATTTGCTTTGAGTTCAACTGAAAGGTGCAAGTATCTTTCGAAGATAGATTTTAAGGACCGTATCATCAATTGAGAATTCAAGATACGATAAAAAGATAAAATATGCTAGGAACTATATGAGACAGGAGTCTTGTACGCCGCTGATTTTGACAAACGCTCCAAATGGGGCTTTCATGGACCTAATGAATCGGTTTTCCGAATTACATGTGTGACTCACTTTGTCGAGTGTTCATAGACGACATTCTTGCGTATCAAAAGATCGAAAGATCATGATACACACCTTCGTGCAAGGTGTGTAAACTCAAAGAGCATATATGCAAAACTGGAACAAGTGCGAGTTTTGCTAGCTGAACCTTCTAGGCACATAGTATTTGCAAGAAGAAGGAATCCGAGTGATCCAAATAAAATGTAAGTGGTGTTAAAATGGAAGCCACCAAGAATGTTACAGCGTAGCTCTCGGGACTGCAAAGCCACGCTTAAGATTCGTTAAGGGGTTTCTATGATTGGCAAACTTCCGATGATGATTGTTCAGAAAATCAAAGAAATGAATGAAGAAAAATGTTAAAGAAGTTTTGATAAGTTGAAAGCATTCTAACCAAGCGCTCGTTCTTACTCAATTGACCCCAGAAAGAATACGTGATCTTTAGTGATGCTAGCCACTAAATGGACGTGATGGGTCCTAATGTAAGAGGTAAAGTGAGGTTTATGCTTCAAGACGCTTGAAGCCGTATGAGTATGAATCACATTCACATATGATTTAATCAGAAGGCACTGTATTGTAGCTGAAAATCTGTGAGACATTATTGTATGGAGAAAAGTGTTTCATCTGGTTATCTAACTAGTGTTGAGCCTCAAGTATTTTCCATCACAATGAGAGCTTAATTTGAGACAACATAGATGGATCCTCGTATTACAAGGATAGGGTTTATGTACGTAATGATTGTGAATTAAAGAAAGCCATTCTGAAGAGAAGTATGAGTTTAGGGACTATCGTGGTAGTTTGGATCGACACATTCCTTTAGTTGAATTTGTATACAAATGGCTTCCAATCGAAAGTATTGGAATGGCGCTGCGGAGGCAAAACAACACCCATTGTGTTTAACTAATAAAAGAAGAAAGTGATCGGGTCCCGACTCTGATCTGTGAAACTCATGGTGAATAAAGAAAGTACTAAGATAGCCACGGATAGACAGAAATCTTATGTTGACATGAAAAGAAAATATATTCGATATGGGATCGAGAAAGTGTTTTTAAAAGTATCGCCTTGGAAGAAGGTGATGAGATTTGGGAAAAGGGCAAGTTGGGTTCTCAGATTCATTTGGTCCATATGAGGTGATTGAAAAGTGATCCAAGAGCATACCGTTTAGCCTTACTCTCTCGAACTTGGAAAAGATCTACAATGTTCTCCATAAGCCTAATGTTGAGAGGTTCACAACAGACCTATCACATGTAGTCTCCTTCGAGACAATTGAACTTATACCGGATTTATTATTACATGAAGAAGAGCCTGCAGAGATCTGGTCTTCTGGAAGTGAAAGAATTTGCTAAACAGAAGATTCAAGAATAAAGTAAGGCTGTGGAGAAACCACAAGAATGAGAAAGCTACTTGGGAAAGTGAAGAAATGATGCGGAAACAATATCCGCAAACTAATGAAAGCAATTTCTTGAGATGCAATTTTCTTATGAGAGAGTCAGAGATAGCGCCCTAAAATACCCTAGAATTTTTATAATAATTTATTGTATATTTCGCAGAATTGAGCAAAACTTGGGTTTTTCCCGGAAAACTGATAAATTGTGACACCAGAATGACTATGGAGCATATGATTAAATATTATATGCTAAAATGAGAAATGATTGAACTTTAAAGAAACCATGTAAAAAGGCAAATTTAATTATAAAATGATGACCTAAGGGTCAAATGATAAGCTTAAATGCTAAAGTGAAATTCTAAGAAATGATAAATGAAAGTGAAATGAAGACCAAAAAGGAGAAAAATGGAAAATGGGATTTAATGAGGAGTTTAAAATGATACTTATAATGGATAAGGACATGATATCATATTTGTCTTAGAATGCCTATTTGATAAACATTGAGAAGAGAGGAGATGAGAAAGCTAGTTTTGGAAAGAAGTGATTTGTGATCTTCCCATTTCTGGTATAAGGATCAAGAAGAAAGAAGAAAGCTAGCTTCAAAGGACAAAGTAAGAGATTCAAGGTAACACCCAAACCCAGAAAGTCGATTGATGTTTGGTTAGAAAACCCTAATCCATCCAGTAGTTTTCAGCGGCGTTTAGATGATATTAGGATGATATGGAGAGGATTCCCATGTTTTGCTTTGGGATTTTGGGGAAAATCGCAAAGCGCAAAACTGAAAACTGGGCATTATCGGGCTCATACGCCGCAAATAAGGAACCTGCAGCGGAGTATACCTGCCAAGTCGTGACGAGGTGCCAAAATGGCACTTCTTGGGGCAGCACTACTTAATGGTAAACATTACCGCACCAAGTACGTAGCTACTATTCAACAAGTACTTTTGATCGTTCGAAGTCTAGTTTTCAACATAATCGATAGTATACAAACCTTAATAAATGACTAATTCGGGGTTCAAATAAGAATGAACCCAAGTAGAAAAGACCGCACCTAAGTGTGATATGTGTTTACCCACTAAAAGTGTATTTATGCTCGATCAGCCTGTGAAGATCATACCTAATCCCAGACTGAGATCAAGAAAGAGAAACAGAGCCGATAGCTTCAAGTGCTCTTCGACCTCCCTCTATTCGATTCAAGTATTAGTTCTTTGTTCAATGAATATTCCATATTTCAAGTGTCACAGTCAATAAATAAACTTGAAACAGTATATGGAAATCCAGTATATCTTCGATACGATATTACCGGAAGCGGGCAGCTATGGATTTATGTGACATTTGAAATGTCGACAATTAATCGTGATATGACATTAATTGAATCAAACGCACTGGTCACCTTTGATATCTGAATTGAATCGATATACTGAATGACCAACATGGCGGGATGCACTAATCGACATCCTTCATGAAGGAAAACTGAAATTGTTCAATGTCCCACATGGCGGGATGCACCAATCGGCGTCCGTCATGATGGTGTATGACATTGTTAAATGTCTCTGTGACACCCCAAAACCCGGGGGTCCCGTTGACCACCGTCAACCTGCGGAAACCTATGTCTCATATCATGAGACCCATACATGAGTAAATGATCCAATAGGGCCCATCATCCATACTGGCCCATATGGCTGCTAAGACCATACATTTCGTAGATCCAAGAGTTATTACATCACTTCTAATACAAAAAACATATATTAAAACTAGTTCGTCGGAATAGACACAAAATAGAATCCAAGGCTGGGCCTCGTCCGCCCATAATCCCCGCCTCTAAGGAGCGCCTGCCTCGCCAGACCTCGCCCTGATTCAGCAAACCCACGACGGGGTGAGCTAACGCCCACAGAGATAATCCACAAGGGTTATTCCCACCTAGGTGCATATGCAAATGATCATTTACGCCAAACCAACAACCAATCCGCATACATGTCAGTCCTATCAGCGGAAAAACTACATGCATGTATGAGACGACACTCTACATGCCTCATGTACTGGGTCAACCTCCGACCCACAACCCAATGCAAGTGCCACAATCAATACCAGTCACCCCACTCCCATCTCGCCACCGTAGTCTTCCGGTGCGGATATTTTATTTAATCGCTTCTGCGGTCTTTTCGCAACGTAACCCTTGACCATCGCTGGTCTCTTACACCTTCCGACATTTTTCGGCTTTCACCGTGGATACGTCGCCTAACCGTGCTTTAGCTTTCTACATGAGGGGGGTATCTATCCCTACTTGCTACACCTACATTTGTTTCTTTCCATTTTCATTTTAACACTGGTGGAACTCAATCGACTTTGTCCCATTTCCAAGTCACACGATTCTGCACTAAACGCAAGTACAAACCAAACACTTTGCGTACACACACCCATGTAGATGCAGTTATCAAGACACCACGTAATGCACTGTAAGCACACTCAAACCCATGACCAATGTGCGAAGACTCCTACATGGGACATTCTACACCATACACCGCGGGCGTAAGCAGAACACTCATGTCTAATGCACACAACATTCCATATATTCAATTCAACATCAGCATACATGCAGCCATGTTAATATTCCATACATTCAAATCAGTACATCACATAAGCATACACTACATCTTTTCTATCATTCAGTTCATTCATGTCAACACATCATTCAATCACGTATTAACATAATTCCAACCATTACTTAGGCAAGTAATGCTATAATTCATATTCCCAGCAGAGACATAGTAAGTCAATCATACTACTAAATGCATATAATGATCACCCATCTTCACTATATATATACATAATTGCACATATTAAGTGTCACAACTTATATAATAACACATACATTAACCATTCCTATTATACCCGCTACGCCATTTAAGAAGACCCTGACTAGTCCAGAAGTCCAGCCAGGAATACCACACAAAACATCCAATACACAATTCCTCGTCGTGCCATACAGTCCTGCAAGCATTTCGGTTACAAAACCGCCTCCAAATGTTCAGTGAAAACCAGAACGGACAATTCCTTAGCTGTCCGTGACTCCAGCCTAATGTCTGCCCACATTTTGGCTAACTTTATCTTATTAAATCTCTAGACTCGATAGCCCCATACAGTTCAAGAACGCTGCTGACCGTAGTTCTGATGAAGAAAAAAAGTTATGGCTATCCAGCGAAGCGGCTTCGATTCACAAGGGTGTGCGGAAATTTGGGCACACCCCTGTTTGCCATTCTGCTCGGGATTTTGCTGTCCCGAAACACAATGTTCGGTTTCGGACAGTCCCAAAACCCCATGAAACTGGTCTTTGACCATCACACAATCAAAAACAAACCACACAACATACAGCAACTACCTGAAAACCGAACTAAACCCGTAGGCCATTACACGCCCTAGCAGAATAAATCCAGAGCAGAAGAGGAAACCACTCTGTGTTAGTTCGGGTTCTTTCGCCATCCTGCTGTTTATCAGCACACTCTTCCTTTCCTCCTTCTTTCCCCTCCCTCCCCTCTTTCTCTTCTCTCTCTTTCTTCTTTCCTTTTCTTTCTTTTTCCTCCCTTTCTCTTTTCCCTCTTTCCTCCCTTCTCTCTCCTTTCCTCCCTTCCCTCTTTTCCCTTCCTCCTCCTCCTCCTTGTCGCTCCCTGCTTCACGAATAAGCTAGCTACATCCACTCGAGCATAAGCCCCAAATGAGCCATGCATGCTGGACACATGGCATGCCATGTGTCACACACATGGCTTGCCATATGTCACACATGCATGCCTTGCATACCAGACATGGCTTCCATAAATACCATAGCTACTGCACAAGGCCACCCACATGGTTGACTATGTGGCACCCCACATGCTCGCGCGTGTCACCCGACACCGTCATCTACATGAAATTCCGACTATCTCGGAATTCAATGAAATTCGACTGATTAGCTAGATTTCGCGAGACGATTCCAACGGTGCAATCAGTTTCGTCATTCGAGATCTAGAAAAATCCCAACTTTTCTCCTAACTATTCCGATAAATTACAGTTTTTCCCCCTTTTTATCTGAAAAATTTTAATTTAAAATTTTCACGGGTTTTACACTTCCCTAAATAATTCTCACACGAATTTTCGTGATACATACACATTTAAACATATTGAGGCAACAATCATTTAAAACATTAATGATCGGAAACACACTCTTCCTGGTCAACAAGAGATAGTCAGTGTGCACGTGTCCCCTCACGCTCCCATGTCGCTCCGACTCTCGGTGCAAGCACAACACCTTGTGCTTCCTGCGCCTTGCCACAAACCTGCTCTCGGCTATCCATGATACGCACTGGTCCCTCCTCGAAGGTCCCATCCTCATCAACAACAAGCTCGCCCCAATCCACTATATGAGTTGGATCTGGAGTGTACTTCTGGAGCATAGAGACGTTAAACACCTCATGAAGGCTCAACAAACTCGGCAGCAACACTAACCGATACGCAATCGCCTAATCTCTCTCGGTAATCTAGCAACCACTGCACCACAACACTTCCTCGGTTTGGCCTAATCTTATCACTCCTCTCTTAGGCATCAGCTTCAAGAAGACATGATCACCCGCCTCGAATCCCAAAGCGTCGCCGTCGCATGCCATGCAACTCTTCCGCCTACCCGAGCGCAAGGAGATGACCCGGATCATCAGCCTCCACCTTCTCCGAGGTTCCCCAATCAACCGACTGCTGATGGACTCTCTCCCACCTCTGTCCGGGGTCATATCAGATCGAGACAGGCTCCTACAGAGCCTCGCTGTGGTGGTGCCATCTGAATACTCTATCGATAACCCTATCAGAAGCGAACTCTACCAAGGGCAAGTGCTCCTCCTGGTACCTCGAGATACAGGACTACGCTTCAGAACATGTCTTCAAAACTCAATAGTCCGTACCATGGATTGACCATTCCCCGAGATGAAAAGCGGTACTTATCGATAGATGTGTCCCCATGGCCTTCTAGAAACTCTTTCGGGACCAGCCAGAACCGAGGATCCCAATCCGATTACTATGGAGACCAAGCACCACAAACTGTATTATCTCTCAAACCTGCATTCCTCCAAAGGTGAAGGTCATCCGTATACAAAATGTCGACTTCAGGAGTCGGTCCACTATAACCCACACCGATCATGCTTCCGATGTCCGTGGCAAGGAGTCGAAAGTCCATCGATGTGCTCCCACTTCCACCGCTATCTCCTAATGGTTAGAGTAGCCCCTCGCTGGCCTGGTGCTCACTTTGACCTGACGGGGCAATGGAGACACCGGCTTCTGACAAAATCCTCGACATGCCTCTTCATCCTGCTCCAGTAATATTGGCGACGAAGGTCACGATACATCTTTGTGCCACCTGGATGCACAACGAATCGGGAGCAATGGAACTCCCTGAGGATCTCCTCTCTCAATTCCACAACCGGGGACCACAAAACCCGCCCCCTCATACCAAAGACTGCCATCCATGGCCCAGCCTTCATCCGATGTACCCGACCGCACTCGGGTCCCTACTTTGGTTACCTAGTTCTGCGGCCCCGCCCCGGACTCAGATCACTGCCAGAGGAGACATAGCCATCAAACTTCCCAAGGTACCTCCCCGAGCCCGCCATCAACAGTAAATCGAACTCCGCCCACTGGTCTCGAGCATCCACCACTCCTTAGAAGCCGGTACTAGCCAAGACTTCTGATCTTCGGCTAAGTGCATCAGCTAATTACATATGCTCACCGGGATGGTACGCAAAGTGAGTCGTAATCTTCCAAAACTCCATCCACCTACGCTCATGTTGAGGTTCATTACATGCATTTAATTTCTCAGGTCCCCAAAACACCTCAAAGTACTCACCATAAGTAGCGGCGCCAATGATCGGCTAAGACTACTGGCCGCAACTCCATGTCATAGGGTAATTCTCCCTTGATTCTTCAACCGCGAGAACCATGGTTTATAACTTTCCCTGACCGTGATCACACATCCCGGGCCGTCCTTCAAGCATCACAAAGACATCAGGAAAATTCCGCGCCCTTCCGACTAAGAGAATAGGAGCCGAAGTGGCGCCTCCTCTTCAATTCCCGGAATGCACGCTCACATGAGTCATCCCACACAAACTTGACCTCCTTCTGGGTCAATCTCACATAGCACATAATAGAGAATCCTCTATAAACTCAGACACTCCCGCCAATCCCAAGAAACCGCGTATCTCGAAGACCGACGCCTCCCAACTCATCACAAAATTTCAACCTTCCAGACTACATCGACGCTTGAAGCTGACACCACGTGTCCCAAGAAACCCACCTCAGTAAGCCACAACTCGCACTTACTGAACAAGGCATACAATTAATGATCCCTCAAAAGCTGTAGTATGATTCTCAAGTGATCCTCATGCTCCACCTCCGACTAGGAGTAGATCAGGATGTCATCAACAAAGACCACCACAAATTGATCTAAATAGGGTTGGAACACCCTATTCATGAGGTCCATGAATGCCGCTGGTGCATTCATCAATCCAAAGGGCATCACTGTAAACTCAAAGTGCCCATACCATGCCTGAACGCCGCCTTAAGATGTCATTTCTAATCCTCAACTCGGACATGGTAACCAATGCGAAGGTCTATCTCTTGAGACTCGCCCCTCAACCTGATCAAATAAGTCATCAATCCTCGCAATGATACCGATTCTTGATCAGAACCCCGTTCAACTGTCTATAATCGATGGTTAGTCAAGTAGTCTTATCTTCTCTTCGCAAATTAACTCGGAGCGCTCACATGGTGAAGTGTTTGGTCTAATGCAAGCCTACCTGGGAACTTTATCTCGGACTCTTGAGCTTCTCAGACCTCAACTGGGCGCCTATCCTATGCGCGGAGTCATAGAAATGGGCGACGCACCAAGATGCAACAACTCAATGAAGAAGTCTACATCCTCAAATGAGGTAATCCCTGTGAGCTCTGGTCCTAAACATCCTTTGCACGCAAACCAATTCCGGTAGACTCATATCCTATCTCCCTCGTCCTCCAGTGGTAAGGCTAGCTAGACAACCCGCCAATCGCTCAAAGCACGTGAATCGTAAGATTATGGGGTAAGTGAGCATCGTGCCTATTCCCTTGAAACACAACACAAGTACCGTCTGGTGTGTAGGCGGTAACTCTCATGCGGTCACAATCTATTACAAACCGATGTGCCGCCAACCGCATCAGACTAATATCCCGAATCCATCCGCTCGCACTCGAACTCCATGCCAGGCTTGAACCCAGTGTTCGTGATTTCATACACGCACATACATCCAAAGCATGACAAGAAAATACACAATGCATGACGATCTAATCCTGCCCCGTGGACTCCTAGGTAACCTACTACATAGACCTCGATACCGAATCTATGACTGATATCAATTTTTTGAGCACCAGTAATCTAACTCCAGGCTCCAACATCAAGCCATACTGCCGTGATGCTCCTACACACAACAAAGATGTCCTGGGATCACCCAATCGAGCCCAGTATCAGATACCAAGCCTGATACTGCCCACACACCCCAAACCCGAGGGTCCTATTGACCACCGCCTAACCCCATAAACCCCATCTCAGCATCATGAGACCCATGCATGAGTAAACATGATCCAATCAGTGGCCCATCATCCAGGCCTCCGCTCCATATGGGTTACGACAGTATACATTTCTATAACTGAGCCATTACATCACTTCTATGAGCAAAACATATTAAAACTTAGTTCGCTCTAATATACACAAAAGAACTGTTAAGCCAAGCTACCAGCCCGCTTCATAATCCCGCCTCATGGGAGCGCATCCGCCTGTGACCATCCTATACCCAACCACGACGGGGCGAGCTAACGTTTCCACAGATAAATTCTACAAGGCCATATTCCCCACTCAGGTGCAGGCAAATGACTATTTGGCCAACTAAACCAATAAACTAATCCGTGCACAGGTCCATCATGGAAAAACACATGGACAAGAGATGACACCCATGCCCGCACCGTCAACTCCTCCGACCCACACCCAATGCCAAACAAATCACACCGAGTCACCCAACCATCTCAACAATTCGTAGTCTATGTGATAGGCTTATTTAATCAAGCTGTAGATCTTTAGGCAACAGAACTTTCTGGTCTGCCCGGGTCTCTTTACACCCTCCGAAGAGCTCTTTTCTGCTTTCACCTGGGAGTATTTGCCTAACCAGTTTTCGTGCTTTCACCTAGGGGGTATCTATCCTACTTGCTACGCCCCGACATTTCATTTTCCATTTTCATTTAACACTGTGGAACTCCAATCGACTTGTCCCATTTCCAAGTCTACACCATCTCTGCACCAAACGCAGCCGGGCCAAACCGCACTCCATGTACACACACCCATGTAATGTGGTAAGTACGCACACCAATGCAATGCACTGTGCCACTGCATCAGCAAACCCACGACTCCAATGTACAAGACTGTACGGACATCTTACACTATACATCTGTGGAGTTGGTGAACACTGAATGGGCTAATGCACACAATATTCATATATTCATCTAATGATCAAAGATACATACAAGATATTCCATAGCATTCAAATCAGTATATCAGATAAAGGCAGCACCACATCTTTCATCACTACCATTCAGTCAACACATCATTCAATCACGTATTAACATAATTCCAACCATTACTTAGGCAAGTAATGCCATAATTCATATTCCGTGCTGAGACATAGGTCAATCATATCGCCCAATGTGGATATAATTATTTCCATCTTCATCACACATATGTCGATTAATTTATTACGGCGGCGTCATTACCATGGCAATAACATATTAGCTTGTTCTCGCCATAAATCCAGCCACATGCCGGGCCTAAGAAGACCCCAGATCATCCATAAAGTCCGCTTTGTAAATACCACACAAACATCTAACACACAATTCTGCCTCTGTGCTATATGCAGTCCTAAAGCATTTTTGCTACAAACTGTTCCGAAATGTGGTTCCGTAAACCAGAATTATTTATTCCTCGCCTGTCCATGACCTAGCCTGAATGCTCAAATATTTTGGTCTGAGTACCATCTTATTAAATGACTCACTGTAGCTCAGAGAGCCCTGGCAACCATGAATCGGAGTTCGATCTAGAAAGTTATGGCCGTCAAAGTTGAAGGTTGTCGATTCACAAGGGTGCGAAATTAGCACACCCCGTTTGCCATTTTGCTCGGGGATTTTTCTGTCCCGAAACACAATGTTCAGCTTTCGGGACAAACAAAACTCATGAAATCCATCTGATCATCACACAATCACAAACAATCACACAATATAAATTCAATTCCGAAACTGAATTGTTCCGAGGCCATTACATGCCTAGGGCGTAAAATAACCGTGAGTAGAAGAACCACTCTTGCATGAGTCTGGTTCTTTGCGCTCAGGCCCGCCCACCGCAACACTCCTTCCTTTTCCTCTTTTTCTCTTCTCTCTTCCTCCCTTCTTTCTTCTCTTTCTTCTTTCCTTTCTTCTTTCCTCCTTTCTCTCTCCTCCTCTCCTTCTCTCTCTCCCCTTTCTCCCTTCCTCTTTCCTCTCCCTCCTCCTCCTTGCATGCCCCTTGCTCAGCGACAAGCTTAGCTACAGCCCCTTATATAGCCCCAAATGAGCTATAGATGTTGATTACGCATGCCATGTCACATGCATAAGATGTCACACACATGGCTTCAAGCATGTGTCACACATGCCATTATGCATTATACTTACATGGTTTGCTGTGTCACCCACATGGTTGACTATGTGTCATCCACATGGTTTCAGCTGTTATGTGTCATATCCATGAAGGGCTTCGCATCGAGGTCAGGGATTTGCTTTGATACCATTTGTAATAACCCGACCCAACCATGTAGATATTGTTCGCTTTAGGCCCAAGAGACCCATAAGACTTTAAAATGCGTTTACTAGGTTGAGGTTTATGTATAATGTCAAACCCTCCCTATCCGATATGGATGCAGACAAACACCCCATGCAAACACAACGCGCCCTCTTTCAGGTCCATGGGATCGACGGCCAAACAGACAAACACCCTCTACTGGGCCAATCCGACGACTTCACACTAGCTTCCGTGATCTGGCCCGATACTCCATCAGAACTGAAATCTGAACCCATGTAGATATTGTTTGGTCGTTTCAAGGGACCCTCACGACTTTAAAACATGTCTACTGGGTTGAGAGGATCCTATACATATATAGTGTCAGGAAGTTTCTCCCCTAATCGATGTGGGATGTAACGACTCGGCTCAACCATTTAGATATTGTCCGCTTTAGGTCCAAAGGCCCTGGTGTCTCTCACGAATTTTAAAACGCTACTAGGTTATAAGAGGGCCCCATACTTATATATAGTGCTAGAAGTTCCCTTTATCCCATGTGGGATGTGATAGTGACAAAGTATGTAATGACCTCCATAGTATCTGGATTAATACCTGATAATTATTATAATAATAATAATTAAAAGGGATATGTTCCTATTTTCACATTCGTATGATTAAAAAAGGTTATTAGGTCTTCTGGCTAAGGACCTTTCCTATTTTTTAAAGACCCTAGTTCAAATCTCATGGACTGCCTTTTAATTAATTATTCTTTTTATGTACTAGAAACAATGTCAAGAAAAATGAGGATGGTAAAGCCATTAGAACCCCAAGACAACGACAAAGAGTAAAGAATATGATAAAGGATCTTAGGAGCATGAACTTAGAAACACATGTTAAGAATGATTTTGATAGCCTAGTGAACTATATAATAGAAATCAATGGTCACATTTAAAAACTTGTTTTGGAAGGGGGCCTGTTGAGGAGTATTGATAAATATAAGGCTTTGAGGTCATGCCTCAAATCTTCAAATGAATAGGGAATTCTTGATTCCTTATGGAATAGTTACCCTTATGATCACGCCATAACTTATACAAAACTTGTTAAGGATTTCATCTCGACATATGTGAATTGGTTTGCAAGGAAGATTGATAGTCTTGCATATGGTGTGTCCATTTGAAAAGGACGAAACCTTAAGCTCGGGATCCCCAAGTTACCAAAAGTCACATATGAACTTCCTTTGGAACTGAAAGACAGATTAAATGATTTCATTCATGTTCATTCTATGCGATTGTCTTAATTTTATGTTTATTAATTACATGAAATGTTTGACAGTGATAGTTAACTTTTATGTTTTTAGTTTGATGCATTTATAATATTTATCTTTGTATAAATTACCTCGCAATGCTATGAACATATTGCTAGTTATTGTTTAAAATTTGTCAAGTATAAATTAGCTAAAGTTAAGTGACTTTAGACAGACAACAACTAAGTGCAAAGTAATTAATTGAACTTAGGAACCTTGGACGATGATTGGGAACATAGTGAACTCTTGACACTAGCCCTATGTTCAATTGACACTTTACAATTAATTTAACATTCATGTATGTCTTGAGAATTAATTATAGTGTCGAATTGGATTGCCCCGTAGTATAACAAATGACAACTGCCATCAGGAACATTATTGTGGTTGAAATCTCAATAAGGTGATTGGGAACATAGTGAACTCGAAGACTAAATTTCTATGTTCAATTGACACTTTACAATTAATTTAACATTCATGTATGTCTTGAGAATTAATTATAGTGCCTAATTGATTGCCTGTAGTATAACAAATGACAATCAAGCATCAGAAACATTGTGGTTGAACTCACACGTGAAAATTAAATGGTAATAAGTGCGCTTGTTATATGAAAATCCAATACGCTCTAGGGAAGAGTGCCTTGAGATTTAAAATGTCCACTGAACCCGAGCAAGGCAAATATGACCGAACATAGAAGGGACTATGAAGCCTACACTTGGTATGAAGAACTCTACGCCTTGCATCACGGTGTTGAGCAGTGGTGGATGGATGATAATTGAGGAAGTTCAAAATATAGATACTAGCGACATATGGTCATCTTTCAAGGTTGCGTGTCATCTTATAATTAACAAGATCACTACCATTGGAAATTTGACATACAAAGTGCTCTGAATTAACATGAAAAACATTTGAGGCAAATGTCAAATATGATATGAACTTAAGGATGCAGGTCATACTCTTACTAATTAACAACAAGTGTCAGGATTCCGCGAATACCTTAAAGTTGGGAACACATGAAATGCACTGACCCAATACTTCAAACATTAAACCTTGGAATAATGTCCATTTGGGAGCCCCAGGATCGCCCATGGTCAAGAAGACAAGCGCCGATGTTTACATGGTCGACTAGCTCACATGGTGGAAAACACAAAGAAATCTAATGGTGGTCAGTAAGAGAGTCAAACACGCTCACAAAGAAAAGAAAAGTCTAAACCAACTAGAAAAGGAAAGAAGAAAGGCTCTTCAGCACACAACTAAGCTCAAGTGTTATAATCGTGATAAGAAGGGTACTACACGCGACTACAAAGAGCTCTAGAAGGTAAATGACATTGGCAATTGTTAGTACAATTTTGTTTTCTATTTTGTCTTTAATCGAATCATACTCGTGGACCTTGTAATTCGTGGAGCTATTGATCTTATAGGGAAGCGACGTGGCGTTTTCCATGAAAATTTTTAATTAACTTTTACAAGAAACAAATGATATATGTAAGAGAGACAACTCATGATAAGGTGAACTACACACAAAGTTAGTTAAAGCAAGGATTAAACTCTTATTCATACACGACGTGTTATTTGCTCCTAATATTCATCGGAATTTAGTTTCTATGTTGGTTTTGATCAAACGATTCGAATTGTTTTCCATGGACAAGGTATTGATTTGTTTTGCACAATGAATATTAAGGTCTTTGGTTATTTTTATTAATAATAGTTCTGATGCTGAACACAAAGTTAAAGATTGTTTTTCTTATATTACGTCAAATGTTAATTATGACAATGCTAGAGGTTATAAGCTAGACTTGGCCACATTGAATAAATGTTTAATAATCATTACAAAAAAGTCTTTTTTGGGGAATCTAAATGGTGTTGAGTTGTCAACCTCGTGCACATTGCTTTGTCGAAAGACAAGAAAATCATTTAAAAAGGAATCTGAAGCTAAATTTGCAATTAATCCATTTGTATACATTCATAACAATGAATGTAAAAGCTAAAGCACTTTAGGCAATTTATTTCTATCAAGGATCACAGATGATTTAACATATGGCGGTGTCTATCTACTTCTGCTTAAATCCAAGTAATAGATTTTGCCATCAAGTTTATGAACTTAGTTGAGAACTGAATTGATAAGAAAATAAAACCTTAAGGACCGATCGAGGTCTATATTCAATCGATTCAAAAATAATAGACAGAAAAGGATAGTAAGATCACTGATCATCCATATATCTACAACAAAACTGGGGAGATAATGAAGATGTAATATGACCTCCTTGAAATGGTTAGGTCAAGATGGTCACTTTCCAATCACCTGGGGGTGATGCACTTTTAATGTACTAAGATTATACTTAACCCAGTGCCAATAGTTCGTTACTACCAAATTTGATATGAAAGCAGGACCAATAGGAAACCCACCGAATTTTTCAAAACCTTGGGGTTGTGCCTACACAGTGATAATTCCCTCTCCTCGCAAATATGAAAAATTAAGTCCAAGACGTAAAGAAATATCTATAAGATAGTGAACAATATAAAGTAGGTGGTTTCTCATAGTGAGGTGCACAAGATAGTATAACTAATTTGAATCATGAGATGTCACATTCTAGATAATGATTTCCTACAATGAAAATAGTAAAGACTCCCGCCATTAGTATGAACCACAACCGATTTTGTTACGATAAAAAGAATTGATTCCATTCTTCAAGTGGAGTGTTTGAAATGATGAATTAGTTTTAAATCACCTAAATACATCCCGGAGTGGATCCAACTATGTTGTTATTCAAGTGGGAGTAATAAACAAAATTAATGAATCTCTCAATAAAGTGAACCAACGCGAAACCATTTTCGCCGCCATTTGAGATTGGAAGGGAAGCATTTATTGTTACTCTTGCCAAGACAAAGAAACAGAATATAGAGAGGCCTTAATCATTCCATCAAAGAACAATAAAAGTAACTGAAGAAACATAAGCCTAATGAAACAAACTAGGTGGTGGGATTTAACGCCTCAACCCCCCACCTAGGTGGATGATGGGGGCGCCACATGGAATTGGGACTCCTTGATTCGATTTTCGACATTTTGCACACCAAATATAACCAACCTGAGAGCATTAGCATGGTCCCTAATCAGACTCCTTCCAAAGATGTAATTTGGTAATACTTACCAATCAGGAAGCAATACGTGCGCTATAATCCCGAGTCCCATTACTACAGAACTCACACCAGGGTGCCAGTTGTTATTGTGGACAGAATTTTGACTCATTTACTTAACACAAATTCACTATTACTAAAAAGCCATACATTAGACATAAAAAAGAGCAAAGATCTATAAGGTGACTCCTATTATTATATTGGCCTGGTGAATGCGGAATTCGAATGTCCTTCTCATTACTTACATCGATGAAAACACCCAAAAGTAGTTTAACTGAGGTGGGCAGGATATATGCACTCACAATAGTATCCCTGATCATAGTATAAATATTCAACATTTCATATAAGAATTTTCATACTCTCAGTTAAAGTGAATGTGAATCTTGTACATAGGGTATTCGTGAGGTACACTACACAAACCGATTACTTCAGGATTTCTATACTATTTCTCTATGTATCACAATATTATTCAAGATTTTACCATATAATGCTTCGTTTGCATAGGGCTATGAAGAATAATAGAGGGACATGCAACACAATAGGTAAATTCAAGGTACGCGTACAAAGATCAATGGTATCGGGCTACAAACAGAGACGTGCTTCATTTAAGGGAATGGTATGTCACAGTTACGAAAGGTGAGTGTTGTAGCACTTCATCACAGCCTATTTATTCATCTGCCCATAGATTACATCATATGTATTAATGAGCTTGTTATATTGCCTAACTGATTGAAAATGGTAAAAAATAAAGTCCACTAATTATAGATCGCCAAGGTTACGAGGTTCAAAGCATTTTTCATAATTATACTTAGAGCGATTTCAGTCACTTATTAGATCCTCCTGAATCAATGGATACACGCCAGACGTAATCGAAAGAGAGAAAACAAAACAGATTGTCAAGATGCCTAAGCAAGCAACGCCACCGCCCAGGTGAGTAATTGCTTAGGCGGCACCGCTATGTCTAGCGACGCAGCGCAGAAACTGAAGCCTCGTCGCGAAAGGTATAAAGTGAGAAGAAAACAAATGTGATTTTTCCCTTTATCTGAATATTCATTCCAAACCAAACCAAACAAACGAACTTCAAAATCGAACTTTAAAAACCAACCAAAAACACCTTCATTAGGAATTTTCCTACCCAAACCTAAATAAGGAGGGATTTTTGATAGTTTCCATACATATAGGCTCTGTATAATTAGACTTTCGAAATCTTCCAAACCTAGCTTTTCTTTCTTTTCTTCTCTTTTGTTTGAACCAAAACAATGGGATGCAACAGCTAAACGACCTCCTTCTTTCTCTCTGTTCTAGTACTGCCTAGAATCTGTCCCAAACAAAATAAAAGTCTTTTCAGAAGCTATGTTTCACTTTTTTATCTCTATTTTTGCTTAATTTCTCCTTTTACTTATTAGTCATCCTTCTTCATTCTCATTACGTGTCAACTTATCATATTTTGTTTTATATATATTCTCTTAACTCAGCCTCTAAGTCCTTAATGCATTTTACTATTTTGAACCTTTTCCACTTTTTACAATTTAATTTCCGAAAATGAAAATTTGACTTATATTATAATCTTAAATATGTACACAAACTTCTAGGTATGAATTAGTGTTATAGAATTAGCTGATCCACCCAAAGTACAAAACCACTAGGCCAAATGGATCCTTAAAATTAAGCACAAGGTGGATGAAGAAGACTGAGATACAAGCCCCTTAGCCAAAGGGCTATAATAACATGGAAGCACATATTATAAATAAATTTTTCACTCTGTTGTCAAATTTACTCTATGTTAATTTAGCTAACACACAGGTGATGAAACTGAACACTCAAATGGATAAAGATCATTTTTCTCAATGGAGAATTTGACTAAGATCTAAGGTGGTCAACTAATAGATTTCGTAATTCATGACAAAGAACATAAAATATGCAAACTTTTAAAGTCGACTATGGTCTTAAGCATTTTTGAGATAATGGAACATCAGTTTCTTCTACAGTTGTAGTAATGTCTCAGAATCTCGGAAGATTGAAGAATATCATTGTATTGAGATAGTATTCTGGAAGATAAATTTAAATCTTATCTTTATATGTTGATGACATACTGATAGCTAGAAATAGTAAGGAGTACATTTTAGAAATAAAACGATGGTTAATGTAATTGTTCAGTTATATAAAGTGAAGTTGCATATTTTGCTCAGATTCAAGGGATTGATCAAAGAAATTAGTGTCTCTTTCTACAAAAGTAACAATAAGAAAACTTTGCATGCTCACGTGATTTGTAAACTAATAATACTTTATGAAAAGAGACTTGAGTCGTGATTATGTCCTAAAACTGATAGAAAGAACATATAAAGTCTCTTTTACCATGTACAGCCAATATGCTAATATGCAAATTGAATGATATACACTGTGTTGTTGATGGTTAGTGATATCAATTAATTTCAGGTCACAATATTGTTATAAAATTAAAAGGATATTGAGATATCTAGCGGATAATAAGCTATTCATTATATTATCAAGAATGATTGTAATTAAAAGGCTATACTAATGCTTATTTGGGAGAGATTTGAGAATAAAGTAAATTACCTTTGTATTGAAGATTTATCAATAATAGTGTTATATCTTGAGTAGTAAGAAACAATTCCGCATAGCCATATCAATAATAGAAGCTAACTTGTAGCGTTATCAGTCGCTGTACACATAATTGCTAAAAGAAATGCAGAATATAATCATATTTCTTGAGATCTCATGTGAAATGGATGTAATAGAATGATCTAGGATACAACATACTAAACATACTCCAAGAACCTTTCATCGAGAAGTTATATACTCATAATAGATATATAGTGAATAAATCTACAGTAGCTAAGGATAGCATCGATCATTAATGCGTAACCTTAAAGTTGGTAATTAGGTCCATCATGTGGGAGTGAGAGATAATTTTTTTCTTCGCACACAGAAGATGGATCCAATGCTATCAGAAAACAATTCAAAATTTAAACGATTTGCAACAGAGAGAACTAGAAACCGCGGCGCTGGCCTGCAAGATTCTGCATTATTTTCTAAATAAATACTATTATATAAACAAGAATTTTCAAAAAAGTAAGAAATAATGGGAGATTTTTTTATAGTGAAAAATAATTTCTTCTCAGAAAATTTCAAAATCTAAAAGGTGCAAGAACTCTAGAAGGAAATCCCACTCTCAGGCACTTCTTTTGTGATCAAAAAAAGGCCTATCTATGTCAGTGATAAATTAAATGTCAATCATTGTTTATGATGTGATTGGAATTTGAACTAAGCTTAGATATGATCTTGACATTAGTTTGCACCACCTTATTTTATCGATAGCAATCAACATTTATCACACAATCCTCTTTTAGAGAGTCCTACTTGTGTTCCAACATTACTAAGAGATTATCTCGAATAGCACTTTCCTGAGCTAACACATCCATAGGACTGGAAAAACTTAGCCTCTCCAATTTCTTTCCTTCCTTCTCAAGTTACCTATTCACGAGTCTAGAATTAATCTAAGTCCCAACTCGGCTCCGAATTATAGTCTGACTCTCTCCAAAGATTCTCAAGTTTAAACCCAAAAATTTTATCAACTAACTTGAAGTAGATATCTTATGAAGCATCGGGGATCAAAGAGGCCAATCAAACCACACCAAAGATTTGCAGCAAATTTAGACTATTTCTTGCTAAATTTTGGAGTAGTTTGAAAATTGTTTATGGATTTTGAAGGTCAACTTACCCCTAAAACATAATTTTTCATCTAAATATTAATTTATCTGGAAACTTTTTTAGATTTACTTGGAATGGGTCAGCCTTTAAATGATGAGATATTGTGCACTATCTACTAATAAAAGAAACTAATTTAAAAATATTTAGAGAATATAAAGAAAATGAATAATAAACATATGAAATCAATGATAGTGCGTATTTAAAGTGTTTAGTCCTAAATATTTCCAACACATTATATGGTAAAAATAGGTAGTCTATAAAGATTTTAAAATAATACACTTGAAAGAATTGGTGAAATACTTAAAACACTCAAAGGTTTTCAAATATCCTCACATTTTTGACACTTTTTATTTCACCCTAATCCTCCTTGAATATCACCAAGTGGAAACTCAAAAAAGTTGAAACTTAATTCAAATATAGATTTCAACCCATCTACCTCTCTATTTTTTATGTTTTGTTTTTTATTCAAGGTCCACTGACTTAAATTTTATAAAATTCTAAGTTTTGCAATTTTGTAATACATGTTTACTTATTGAATTTTCATCTCTTTAAAAATATTTAAAATTTATTGTAACTAAAACAATATTTTACTTATTTACTAATTTAAATGTTTACAATCTCTCTATTTTGAGACAAAAAATCTATTTATTACACATTTTCTTTTAATTAAATCAATGTTTTGTTTGGTAATTTAATATTAAAAATGCCCATCATGTTAGTCTATGATAGATAGCTGATTGCTTCAAGGTTAAAATATATAAAGAGAGATTCCCAAGTCACAGTTCTAGTTGAATAGTTTACTTATCCAAAGTATTAAACTAATAAAAAATATTAAAATATTTGTGTACTTATATTCCATGTTATTACAAATACTATTATAAATTTATAATAATTTTCTTAGAATTTTCAGGATACTTATATATTACCTGAATAAAACATATAATGGTCAAAAGTGATGATGGATTGAATAATATTTCCAATTTACATAGAGGTGAATTATATGCCCATTTTCTCTCATTTTTAGCCTCATCATACAAGCCTTAATCGGATTACCTTTCCACTTCCACCCTGCATTTTGCCTTCATTTTCAACTCAGTGCACCTCAACCAGTTGGTTTGATCCCTCCTGCCAACTACCACTCAGCAAAAACGGCTCTCCCCAAACCTCTCCTCTCTTGCCATTTCCTCAAGTTTCCCAACAACCAAACATACCCCGATCACACGCCTTTGGTCTCATCCCATTGTTTTTTTTTTTGCAATTGATATTAAACTCAAGAGGTGCCATGGACAAAACATGTTGTGCTGTGTATTTTGTGGCTTAATCCACATGTTTGTGAAGGCCATGATGAACTCAAAGTAGCCTGACTACTGCAGCACACAAACATTGAAGCGAATCAACAAATTTGTAATGTAGTAAACTGTCGAGATGGGTTTATTGAAATCGAGAAATTTTCTACATATTTATTCTTGACTATCATTGTTCTTCCATTGTGAAATTTCTCAAAGACACATAAATTGGTGCGCTTTTATGCTTACTAGAACTCCGAATTTATATTTTTTTGTAATGCTTTTCTTCCTTTTTGACAATCTAACGAGTGAGGTAATTAAAATAAGTGTTGTGTCTTGTAGGCAGCTAAAGCAAGATAATGAATATTTGAGAAGACTGAATTGAAATAGATTGTTGTGAGCAATTATAGACTATATTTTTCTAATCAGGCAAAAAAAACGCAAAGCTCTATTATTTTTTGACGATCAAATTTCTGACCACAATATGTTGATGTATTCTCTCCTAAAAATGTTTATGGTCCGTCATGACTATTCCAATTTATTTTAATTTTTGTACTGACTTTGGCAACAAATTCTTTAGCTTATTTATTTTGGTTTTATTTTGTACTTTGATTTTACTTTGCATGATGTTTTATGTTCATGTTTGTTAGTGATTTTGGGGTTTCATAATTGAATTTTATTATAATGAATCAACATAAGATCATTGGATTCATATTTTTTATTCTGTAAATGTTAGGTTAAGAAATGAAGACTACAACCAATTTATTATGTTATATGAATGGTGAAATTATCACTTGTCCAAATGGTGTATGATGTAGTTGTCCTTCAACAAAGGTTGTTGTGACGAACATGTAATTATTTGATGCTGGAAGCAAATGCATATCACCTGACATTGACTGATCACTGCAAACCAATCAAAATGAGTTTTGATATCTAATATTTGGGACAAACGGGATTAATTTCATCCAAGTTCTATTAAAGATGGTACTATTATTATGAATTCATCATGTAGTATACGCCAACAACAGATCCATTAAATGTAATTAGATATAATCTATAAACATCGTCATGCAATGTCAATTGGTTGTAGTTAAAGAGAACAAATAGTTTAAGAAGAAGATGATAGGGCTATGATAGGGTGCCTTTTCCTATTGATTGTTATAATTATGAGGAAGATGTTGAATCAAGAATGAATTTGATAATGGTCACTCAATTGGTGATGCTAATGGCAGAAAATTTTGTTGATATCCATATTCAAAATGATGATGTTAATAAATTAGTTGATGAAGATGACCATTTTGAAAATGACTCGTTCTTGAATCGTGGTGAATATGAAGTCCCTTCCCCACTATTTAAAGAGTTGAATTGGGATGTAATAAATGTCATGAGTGTTGAGACTCTCAGTTCATGTAGTTGATTGTGGAATGAATCAAATGAATTGTATGAATGATTGCGATTTGAAAATAAAGCGAACTTATAGTATGCTGTGAAATGTTATTCCATACATATATAGGAATCAACATTTGGTTGTTTCAGAGTCCGAGCCAAGTTTATGGGCAATCAACTGCAATAAATCAAATGATGGTTGTAGATGGAAGTCACGCATGGTCGTCAGCAAACATATACTATGTTTGAGATAACAAAACATCAGTCCTCATATCGCAGGTTTATCCTAAACTAGTCACAAGACCAATTTTCAACTAGACTCACATTGATTGCTGTAGAGAGAGGTTACGTGTAGTCAAAAGATATCCTACCACATTCATTGCAACACTCCATAAAATAGTAAAGGATAAATTTGGCTATGACGTTCATTATATGAGGGTTTGGGAAGCAAGGAGAAAAGCAGTTGATAAAGTGTTTGGTGATTGGGATGTGTCTTACCATATGCTACCTAAGTGGTTGAATATCCTTGAACTTACTAACCCTGGGACAAGGATTGTTTGGAAAACATCCACACTAGCCTCCACTCATGGCAATGTACGTTTTATGCGTTTCTTTTGGGCTTTTGGAGCTTGTATTGAAGGGTTCAAAAGTTGTAGACCATTAATTCAAATTGATGATGCTTTCTTATATGATAGGGATAAGGGGAAACTATTGATTGCTACATCAGTTGATCCTAATAGACATACCTTTCCTCTTGTCTTTGCAATAGTTGAGGAGGAATCCATAGATAACTGGTCTTAGTTTCTTATTGTTTTAAGAACTCATGTCACTTGAAGAGAAGGAATATGCTTGTTTTTATCGTCAGTCCAGAATAAATATGTAATGTATGTCGCATGATATCCCACCATGGCATCATTGTTATTGTCTTATATAGATTAGAAATTTAATGAAAAGTATAAGAACAAAGTCCACCCTGGTATACAAAAAGCTGAAGGCTACAACAATAAACCACGCTAAAGTATGAAAGGTATATGTAAGAGATAAAAGGTTACCGAATGACAAAATCATGGATGGTTCGCTAAGATAGACACTAAAGCAACCTAAACATATTACGACGGATTTACATGGGTTGATGATAAATAAATATTGTTGAATGTATAAATGGGGGTACAAAGGGTCAGATGTTATCTATCATCAGACTGCATGCTAATTTTCATCAGATGTGCACATATTTTGAGAATTATCGACAAAGATAATGAATTAACCATTGAAATGGAGATATGTACACTACATATGCCATGACTAAAGTTACAAATTACGGCTAAAGGCTAGTGGAGATTCTATGGAATCTTCTAATCAAGACCGAGATGCTTGATGACTACTACAAAATTATAGTTCATATAAAAGTGATGATAAGCAAGTTGTTAACCTCAAAGATTGCAAATGTACATGTAAATAAAGTGGCACCATTCGCATTCCTCATCACATGTGCTTGTTGTCTGTATGTCGCTGGCACGATATTGGCAATATGTTGATAAATACTATAATATTGATGCTTATACTCCAAAGTTTTTTCCCATTCCACATGAAGCATATTGGCCGGAGCTAAACTTCCCTATTCATCATCCAGATCCAACACTCCTGCGAGAGAAAGGGCGACCCAAATCATCAATGATAAGGAGTGAAATAGATTGGAAGAAACCAAACGTCAAAATTCGATGTGGAATATGCAAACAACAGGGACATAACCGGCGTAAGTGTCCTAGAAAAGCTGAAGGACAATCCTCTAACAATGTTGAATGAGTTGTTTTAAGTGAATGTTTGATCTCGTAATTTTTCGTTTGTACGAGGTTTGCGTATACTTTATTCATTTATCTGCTATGAGTATTTGGTGGTCATTTAAGATAATATATTTTTTCCAATTGCAAGTTATATATTAATTACATTGGTTTTAAGCTTTTTTTCCTTTATTTACATGCAGGTGTTAGTGTATAATTTATATGATGCAGGCCCACATACGCTTATGTCCGATATGCCTGCAAGCAACACATAGATCATCATTTATGGACGAGGTCTTGATTCAAAGAGAGCCTAATGCCGACTGAGGCAATATTTCACGACAATGATGATGATCGTATCATTCCACTTATTCAGTCGGATTGCAGTGGTGTCTCGCGGTTAGGATTTCTCTCCCTATATTGGAACTTGATTACAACATTTGTAGAGAGATGGAGACCTGAGACCCATACATTCCATTTGCCTAAAGGAGAGTGTACTATCACACTCCAAGACATTATTGTCCTAATAGGCTTACCACTTAAGGGAGATGTTGTCATTGGTCACACACATATGGACTGGAGACGTCTTTGTCATGATTTACTTAGGGTTACTCCCGGAGATAGAGACATAGATGGCTTCACACCATCACCTTAATCGTTATCGTATAGATTCTCTCATATTGCCATGAAGCGCGATGATGAATCGCCATGATGCATTAGCACATATGCAAGCCTTATTAGTGGATTTCTTTTGCGCATAAGTCAAACAGTAGTTGGGCTATTTGATATTCTTACCACTTCGAAAGACTTGAAGTTGTGGTGTAGTTATAGCTGGGGTGAAGCTATTGGTTTGCCGTATATAGAGTTGTGTCGAAAGATCTCATACACGGATGCATATGATATATCGCCCGCTTCATACATCAAAGTATGGATAGTGGTACGCACTCACCGCACTCCCAACAACTTATCATTACCGTGACAAACGCTTACACTAATTTATCAGTACTACATGGTATATATAATACTTAACACATCTTATATAAGATCTATGTAAAGCATTTATACTAATGACCCTCGTATAAATCAAACCTTGTTTATTTTTTTTTTTTTTATATCTTATAGCTCGGAGAGGATATGTTATGCGCCTCACAAAATATCTACTGTTTCAGCCTAATATAGGTATCAATCGACCGACTTCAACTTTATATCGTGCTAAATAACACTCAATTAACTTTTGTCTTGTATTGTTAAAGATAATTAGCAGTTTCCTCCTCACTTTTTATAGTTTATTTTATTTGTAGACACCAAGTGCCTATGCGATAAGATATCATGACTAGACTACCCGCCATTTGCATTTATTGGTGCAGATATGACACCATCTCCCTCTCATATGTTTTCATATTGTTAAGGGCATATACCAGATAGAGTATTGAGACAATTTAATGCTGTGAGGATTCCAGTTCATGATATATGCGCCGTCTTCATCGCTATGATCTAAGGGGGCGACAATATGATAATTGGATGGATCGACATCGAGAATATATTCAAAGAGGGAATTCCATACCTAATCATATTGCTAGCACTGAAACATTCTAAAAGTATCGACAGACAGATCCATATATGGTTTATATCGCTCAATCACACGCTTATTTCTTACTCATCGAGAGTCATTTATCACATATTGGTAAAAACAATTTTGATTTTTTATTTACACTACATTTTATATAATTTCAATAAAGATTAACTTTATTTTCCTTCAATGCGTAGAATAACACCTTGCAGCAGATATATTATCTAGAACTTCTAGATGACCATAACATTCATATTATAAAATTTCATAAAGCAGCAGAAATGATCGATCTCAAGGACCTCCCAAACATTGATTACTTGTTTATAGTTACTTCAAGGTATGAGGGAACGAAGGAAATAAGGGAAGGATAAGACATTTACTACCAGTGGTACGCATGCGAGAGGTAAGTCTCTGCTGGGCCGTAATGTGGACATATCATCATCAAGCCTATGGAAATCACATCCTTCATTTCCTAATGAGGGGGTGACAGAGTTACATGTCAACCCACCACCCCAGACAGTTCACTATGCCAACAAGACTTCGCAGTGTACATAAGATCTTCTGGTTACCATCAAATATTGAGGATCCAGAGCAATCTACTCCATTGCCAACACATTTGATTATGCCATCACCACAACCATTAGATCAAGGAAGGGCTGGACGAGGACGAAATGGTGGATGAGAACGAGGGCGAGGATGTCGAGCAACACATGATGGTCCTTCTAATATATCACAAATGCAAGTATATGATAGACAACCATAACGAAAGAAGAAGGTTCCTTCATGTGACACACATGAGTGGTTTTATATATGAGTTGGATGAGATTTGTACTTAGATTCTTCATATTTTGGACAGTTACTATTTGGATCTATTTTGGATATCATCATACATGACAGTGTATTAATTCTCTCTATATTTTTGAACAATTTCTACTGATCCATTTTTGGATATTATCAAGTATGACATGTATTATTGTAATTATTTATATTATTTAATATTAGACTTTCCATCATTAGGTATCTTATTGATGTTAACTAATGATATATAGATTAAGTTGCTTAGAGACACCTTTTTATTTTGGGTATTCATGAAATTGATCAGAAAATATGATTTATTTTAATATTTTTAAGCTACGACACGTGTATCTGTGATTAAAATCGTTGCCTTCAAACACTACTTCACAATTTACACCAAAACTATTTAAATGATGATTTCAATATTTTACATTGAAATCGTGGTTTTTGCAAATGCCTTAAACACGACTTCATGTCAATTTTACACTGAACGCCAAACATCGACTTCACAACTTTACACTAAAATCATATTTTCAAATCACGACTTTATAATTTTATATTGAAATTGTATTTTCAAAACACGACTTTACAATTTTACACTGAAGTCGTGTCTTCAAAACACGATTTCTAACGTTTACATTGAAATCGTATTTTCAAAATACGATTTCAAAATTTTATGCTGAAATCGTATTTTCAAAACACCACAAATTTTAAATTCCTTACACCAAACTGATGTCATAAAACACAACTTTCTAATCGTTTACATTAAAACTGCTAGTTTTCAAAATACGATTTCACTTTAGCATTTGAATCATGGCCAAAAACACAATTTTGCATTTTTATCAAATCTCGTTTTAAAGATGTGATACCACTTTAATAATTTAGTTGATAATAACTCATTAAGTAGATTTGAAAATATTTATTTTTGTTCTATATTTTAACAAATATTTTTTCTACTATGGTAAATCTTAAAAGCCTGATTTTCTCATAGTGCGTAAATTCTATTTATACCCAAGTATTTCTTCTTCATATTAACTGCATATCAATATCCCATTTACACCCCATCTCTCACTCCAAAGCGAGGTGAACTCTGTACAATGGGACTTCTGGGTACTGCTTCATAATGTGAAGCTGGTTGGATGTACATAAACTGACAACAACCTGGAATCGGGTCTGGATTTGATGGTTCGGGCCAACTGTTAATGACGGCAGCTCTTCTTTCAATTTTGTCCTTCCTTCTTCCTTTGACTGCTTTATTATGAACCCTAAACTCCTAAACCACTCCAACGCCAGAAACTCAAATTGGCAAAATGCCAATCTCCAAAACCCAAACCCGCGAAAACCCACTGTGAAAAACCCCTTCAATTTTCTCTTCGTCCAACCGTTTTTTCTTCTATGAACCCTACGAATGGCCTCGAAGCTTCTCAAAATCGCCCCCCTGGAAGCTCAAAATCGTAACCGGAACTCTCTTCAGTGCTTTTGAGTTGCTAGAACCCCAACCAGACCCCATCTTCCATTTAATGTCCTGACCCCAAGAGTACTCACAGCTCAATCGGGCCATTCTTTATGGGGTTTATGTGATCCCTGACTGAAAATCCAAATTAAGTATTTACGCTATTGCTAATGATATATTGTTTCTTTGTGAATTTACTTCTACTACAATTGTCGATGAATTGTACTTAAATTTGTTAAACTAGCGAGAATCAACGATTTCGCTGAAGGTTTCAGTGATGATTTATGTTTCGGGCTGTAGGGACTTCGATGGTTTGTTGGTGTTACTTTTGAGGCAAATCGTCGGTGGGGATTTCAGCGACGGAATCTCTATGGTTGTGTTTTGAGTTATAGTCTTTTTTTGAGCAAATGGGATTGGTTGGTAGAGGAAGAGCCACAGGTTTTGAGGAATGGATTGTATACATATCTTTCGGGTGCATTATCTGATCATTGTAGGTTTCTGCGATTCAAAGTTAGAGGTACTGAGGATTAGAGATTGAATTTTGTATTAAAAAGTATTGAGGCAGTTTCATTTGTGTTTGAGGATTGGAGGATCTCATTCGCCTATTACAGGACTTGTCTATGTGCCTGAGTTTCAGGGCTGTGTGGAAGGACTTGGTGTTGAATCCTGTGAGTTTAGGACTCAAGGATTTAAAGATATCTCACAACTCTATCAGTCAGAGAACACTGTCGATATTTTTTACTTAGGATCACTCCAGAAATGGAGATTTAACAGTGGTTTTTACCACCCATGTGAAGTTGGGAAGTCAGAAGGCCATCAGGCATGGTTTTTGAGAAAGTTTCTCAGTGGGTCAGAGAGAGACTCTTATCATTGATATTGTTCGTCGATGTTAGGGACCACCTGCCGAATATTATCATTCAGTCGGATGTCATCCCAAGATGGGCTGTAATTGGTTGGCTAACAGTCTTGCAGGAAGAGTTATGTTGAAGCCAATGTGAAACTGGCCCTTATGATTACTTTTCTTTGATGAAAGAATTGACAATATCATGAATGCTGAAACTCCTAAGTATGCTTTTGATGGTAAACTTATACCAAAATATGTGGCCAAGGACTCCATACACTGCTTGAGTTTTTAAGGTTTCTTGTGACACTTATTAGAGAAAGGATATTATAGTTAAGGCGTAAACATCATCTTTTGGTATGCTTTTAAGTGAAAGGGAAAGAAGTTGGACTGATTCATGTTTGACTTCTTGTGATGTTCTTTCCCTAATTAAAGAGTGGCTGGGTAGGCTTTTGAAAGCTGGCTTTAAGAACCGCAGCAAGTCCATCTTCCTTGTACTTCTTGTTCCCATCCTTCAATCTTCCAGTCAACAACTTTAAACTCAGACAGTCATATGGAGAGCTTAATAGAATCGGCAATCTAAATGTGATGAGTTGGTACCTCAAAGCTTTTGATTCTTCTGTTCCAATTTCAGCTGAACCAGTTACTTATAGTTCATTAGCTGTAAATTGTGAAAGTGTAGAAGATGCTATAGAGAATTTGGTCCACAGGTTTGTAGAAACGCCAGGAAGGTCAAACACAATTCGATATTCCATCTGGAGAAGATACTGCTCATTTGCAAATTGGCTAGTCACAAGGGTAACAGGTGCTTTGCCCAGTCTGCAGTCTTATCTTCTAAAATAGCAAAAGGAACTTGAGTTGAATGGGCACAAGCTGTTTTCCCTTGAACTGTCCGACATTTCCAATTGTGACGATGTGGTGCACCTCAAACTGCTTTAATTATTCTGATTTTATCTTTTCTCAGCATGAGAGCTGCTGAAGCTTTATCCTATCTAGACATGAACGCAGCCGGAAAATGGCTTAGCTAAGGCTGAGACTAGCTTAAGAGGCACATATATGGCAGGAAATGTGCTGCTCCAGACAACTCTAAGGAAGCAAACATTTAGGGAACGCCCATTTTATTCCTTCATATGGATAGAGTATTTTTCATTTCTCAATGGTAAAGAAAAGATTCTGAAGCTGACCTTTCTACTGCCAAGGTGGACCCATCAATTGGCTGCTAACCTGGTAGACAGGGGCTTTTTCTGCATAAGATATTTCTTTATGTATTCAAGCAAAGAATAGATAAAACAGCTGATGTGATCAAAGAGGCCTTGCCTTCTGATTTAGGTCTTGGCCCTAAAATGGGAAAGAGAAAGTATTGCTTTCATTGCAGCATCTTGCCACTCTTGATTTATCCGTGTGAGGAAGACATATCATTAAGTTACTATGATAATGTTGGATCAAGTTGACATTGTTTTTGACAGTTTGATATAGAAGCGGAAAAAGTTCTCCATATTTGGGGAGAATTATTGGTAGGACTATTTTCTACTTAATCAAGAACTTTAATTGGGGCTGTTAGAACAACACAAAGTCTGGGGTTTGATTAGATTCCAGAACTTGCAGTTTCTAAGGCCATCCAAGGCAGAGAAGTTGATTTTGGAAATTTTCTGTTCTGGTATTTTAGATCCAAAATTCAGCTTCCATTGCAGTTGAAGGTCTTTAATGCTGTGCAGTTGTCATGCCCACACCTGGAGCTTGTTGGAGCACTATGTTATTACTCGATATCATTCCAGGATTTTTCTTGCTTTGCCTGTTTTGGCACCTTGCACATATCTACACTCTCAGTGTTGTTTGACAGTTTAGCCAATTTCTTGGAGAAACTTGCAATGAGAAAGGGATCTTTCACTTCAACCGGAATTAGGACTTCAACCATTCTGATTTCATGGTTGTTGTTGTTTTAATAATTAGGGGATGAAAGACAATGATATTCTGAGTAAGTTGTCCGTGAGCATCCTGGACCATAAAATCAATGCTTCAGGTTGTGATAGAATGAGATTTCTTGAGCAAAAGGTAATCACTGCTCTGTGATAAAGTAAATGATTTGGTTTTCATGAGAAATGTCATCTAGTTTCTTTGTAACTGCATGCTCAAGGTGAAGACTCAAAGAAAAAAAAGAAAGAAAGATTAAGTTTTCCAAAAAAAGTACTTTATAAACCATTGTTTCAGTGAGATTTAAAATTGAGGTCTGGGTTACTAAATTTGCTTTTACTGAATAGATATGTCATTTTCTGGATCTGGAGGTAGAGAGCATATTAGGTGCTCTCCCAAGTGTTACACCAAGTTTGTATGTTATATTCACTTGGGTTAGCTAAACCAGTAGTGGACATAATCCCTTTACCTTGGTCCAGCATTGCCATTGACCATAGGCATGCTGAAACTCATATGTGCATGTGCATGATTGATTCATTGATTGGTGCCAATCTTGGGAATTCTCAACTTCATTTGAAAAAAATCTGCTTCTTTAGAACTGCATGCTCATGGTGAGGCCTGAAGAAAAAAAAAGAAAGAAAGATTTAATTTTTCAAAAAAAAAAAAAAAAATTTATAAAACTTGTCATGGAGATTGCACCAGGTCTGGGTTACTGAATGCCTTATCACAGATACGTCCTTCGATCTGATGTAGAGAGCATATTAATACTAAGTTTTTGCCTCTGCAAGCCCTGTGGATAAATCTGATTCTGGAGGCAGTGGCCTCCCAAGTGTCACATCAAGTTTGTATATTATATTCACATGCTAGCTAAGCCAATAGTGGACATAATAATCCCTTCACCTTGGTCCGTTGCCATTGGACTAATAGGCATGCTGAAACTCATATATATGCATATGCATGAATGATTCATTGATTGGTACAACCTTGGGAATTCCTCAACTTTATTTGAAAAAAAAATTCTGGTTTTCTGTACAATTCTTTTGTGGTAAGCATTTTATATACGTGTATTCACCTTGGAAATACTTCTCTTTGCTTTGTTTTACTTGTTAAAGGAGTGAGCTCTTGCAGCATGAGTTAGTTTCTTTCTGCTAATTTGAATTGAACGGTGATGTAAAATCAGTCTATTTTGGAATCATATCCAACCCGAATGATGAATAAAAATGTGATACACATTTGATGGTGTTGAATTGTGATCATTCCAGTGAGAAGTCATCATCACACAATGTGTCAGATTATCCCTTTAAAGTATCAATGCATTTAATGGCAGTTGAAATGGTCTATTAGTGTGTGACAACCAGCATTTTTCCCTTTAAATTTTTTGAATGTACCTTCTGGAACATCGTATTATGTGGAAACTTCAAAATCCTTCTTTTTTTATGGATGCTCATATGTACTATTTTTTATTCTCTTAGATGGATTATCTTCATTGAAAATGCAGGTTATGAGTCTTTTAACAAGTGCTGGAAAGAGGTGACATTGAAATTATACATGGGTTTACTCACATTCCACTTATAGGCATATTCTTGAGATCATATTAGTTTTTATATCAAGCAGAACTATGGTTCTAATTGTTTGTCTATTCTATGACAGGTAAATGGGCTGTGCTTCTATATGAAGGAGCTTGACCATAGTCGCATTTTCTTCTTGAACAATTCATGTTCTTGGCATTGTTGTGGACATTCTCTTCTTGTTCTATTGACCAGAGACAAATTTCTAAAAGCTTGTGCCGATTTGACTTCTGGAAGAGCTAATTTGAAGTGAGGAATAATGAAAGAGGTTGAGTTTGCTTTATGAGCTATGAATAATCCTCTCTCTCTAACTGCATTTGAGATGGACTGATTTTGGAAATTGCTTCCAGTTGGAAAGCTTGTAGAATACAAATATTCTTTCTTTAACTTGTTTTCCTTCATTGCAGCTCATGAGATATCACACATAGCTTGCTTAAGGCCCTTATTTTTCCTTTACAGTGAAGCAGATCCAGATCACCAAGTCCAGTTCCCGGTAGGCTCACTGACATGAATCATGAAAGCCCTGCAACTTTTGCTGAATCTACCCACTGGCATAGGTAGGCTGGGGCTTACTTCAGACTCCATAGAAGTGCATACATAATTCAGAAGCTGGCTATTCCACAGTGTTACTATGTTCCGGTTCTTTCTACGAGCGATGTCCTGGGAGCTTGAGTCCCTACTTTGGCCTCTACAAAGAGGGTATGCCCTTTACCATAGTGTCAAAATGAGAAACTATTTTTTACCTGTTAACTTTGGATTATTGATCTATTGCTTCTTATGCTGGTCTTATATTACTTCTTTCATTTTTCTTGACAGAAATTATGAGGCTCTTTGTTTCCTACAAGACAGTCCGAGAAGTGGGCGTTTTTAGTCGAGAATCAAATTGAGGATTGAACTGTTCTCTTTAACTGTGATGCAGCGTCAGTGACTTTCTATATGCAAGAATCATCAAGAAGGCATGGTGGAATGGGACAAGCTGTGCCTTACATGACAATCATGTGAGTGACCCGAACTCGATCACGTGACAGTCATATGAGTGACCCGAGCTTGACAGGCAGGAAGGTCGGGCATACTGTCAGGCCTAACCACCTGGGCAAATACAACAGCTGACTTATCGATACTGAGTAAACAGCCGCCTCGGCATTGAGATAAAGCAGAGAGTACACGTTATCCACCGAGAGGCAAGCATAAACGCACGAATGTGATAGCAGCAATGAGCTGTACAAATTAATGAGGAACGAAGGACATCATACACCGGCGTTCTTCATCTCACAACCGCTCACCTATGTAACCTCCCAATTAGATATATCAGACGCAGGATGCATCCCAAAAGGGATTGAGTTTTTTTTGGAGAAGTAATAAAAAATTATTTTGGAAGGACACGAAACCTTTCCATTGGCATCGTATGTGGGAACGAATAAAAGTCCCACGCTTCTCTAAACTGCTAAAAAGACAATTGGAGATTTGCTTCCAAACTTTTCAATGGGTGAAGTTCCCCCTTCTAATTATCAGCCTACGCTCGACCAGCGGTTGCTATCATTGGAACGGATGTTGAAAGATCAGCAAGAGTCCCACCAGTAACAGTTGGCCTCTTTCTTAGTGGCTAAAGCAGCCTTGCATGAAGAAAACACAACTTTGTGTAATGTGGCCGCCGCTCCACGCCCTGGTAACTCGACAAAGGCCGCTAAATTCCTCAGGTATCCAAATCCATCTAATAACTTTCCACCCCTCCGCTGGCCATCCCCATGCCAGTGATCCCCTGTTCCATACAGACTCCTTCCTTATGGAAAAACTTAGATCCTAAGTTGTGGGCATTGGACGACATGTCATTGTCCCCGTTTGTCCCCGCTATCCTAAACCAAGACGCCTCGTCGCACTTTGCCTTACTAAAATTTTAGATGTATGATGGTCTTCTGGGAGGAGATCCGCTGACCACCTTACTTCTACTGTGCAATGAATAAGTAGATAAGTAATGATGCTCTTTCTTGTAAAGTCTGTCATTCAAATGATGTGCCCCGTTTGTCATGGTTCCATCGCCGCTTCGAATACGTAATCACTGCTCTTCATAAAGTTTGTCACTTAGTACATGTGCTCATTGCGTAAATCGAGCTGCTACCGCTTATTCCACGTCCGGATGGGGAGATCCAAGACCATCATGGGTTTTATGAAACGTTTTGGGGTCGCAATCCTCAAGTAAGACGCCATAAGCCCTGACATGGTCCTACAGGCGGTGAAACAATCCATTCACCCTAATACACAATTTTTCGACTCATCGTTTACTGCATCCCCGCAACCACCGAGCCGTCTGCTGGGAGTTCATTCGCCATACCGAGGACGATATAGCCGCCACGCACCAAAAGAACGGCCTCCAAGATATCCGATTCCAGATTACTAATGAATATGTGGGAAGTGGGGTCGAGGACATCAAGACAAAAGTGGAGAATGCACTCTGTGAGATCCAAGGCAAAGCGATCGTCACAATGAGGCTGAGGGGTTGGGCGATTGAGCAGTTGGGAATTTGAGGTAGGATGGCAACTTCGAGCATACGAGGTTCATATTGCCACCCAATCGTTCCTCCCAATCATCCGGCCACGGTGGGTTCAAGTGGGCCTAGGTCCTTAACAGAGATCCAGAGGGGAGAGACAATTCCTCAGACATGAGTATCACCCGGACGTCAAGTATCAATGTGAACGCCCCAAAATAGCATTTTTTGTTTTATTATTTTACTTTATAGCATTTTTTTAAGGCTTAATTTTTTTGTTTTATTTGTTCAGGACTGGCTGGTTTTAAGTGATAAAAATAGAGGTTTTAAAGTGAAAATTGAGATAGTGGATTAGTGCACCCACCAAGCCTCGTAGTTAACGATATGTCAGGTATAACACAAGTTAAAATAAACCGAATTAATACAAGAGTCAAGCAATTGCAAATGTCAAAATGGAGGACCCAAAGGTCATAAATGGTTAAGAGTATATGCCAAAGTAGAAATGTGATAAGTTGTCAGGCAAATGAAATAGAAATAAAAGGGCTTTAATGCAAAAATGAAAAAAAGAAAAACTAAAAGGGAAGGCCAAACAAGGTTTTATACAAAGATGAGGATAAAGATCAATTATTTCCATAAATGAGATCATTTCATTTGGGCAAAAGGGGAGCTTAGGGCTACTTGCAGGCTTGTGGGGATGGGGTCAACATTTGATTTACCCATTTTATCTGCTGGGTTCTATGTGATCAAGAAAGGAAAGAAGGAGGGAAGAAGATAAAGCTAGTGAAGATCAAGAAGATCAAGTGGTTATAAACCTTCAACCTCCCTCTTGATTGTAAGTTAGTTTGCAAACCCTACTTTGTGATATATATGTTTGAGTTAGAGCTTAAGCACTTTTCTTCTGATTAAGATTGGTTTTGAGGAATTTTATAAAGAGAAATGTTGGGTTCTAGGAGATGTCACAAATTTTTCCAAAACCCATATTTCTTTTTTTTGTACATAACTTGCCATATTAATCATCCAAATTTAGTATCTAAATTTCTGGGTAAACTTGTAATTTGAGGAGAACAAATTTCTTGAAATGTTTATTCAAATTTGGACTCCCATTACCAAATACGCTAAAGGAAGCTCTATTTTCGGGCAAATTATGGTTCTAGTAAAGTATAGTTTTGGTGTTTTGGTACAATTTTGGTATTTAGGCCATAAGTTGAGTTTCACTCACCCAAATTGAGTGATTAAAATTTCTAGGTAAAATAAACTTCTAGGAGAACAAATTTCCTTGAATTAAGTGTATTCAAATTTAGACCCAATTGTACCCAGAAATTCATCTAAGGGGAGCTCTGTTTATAGGAAAACTCTGGTTATGTTTTGAAAATAGAGTAGCCCTGGTTGTTTAGAAGAGGACCAAGCTTGGAGGTTCGACCTGATGATTCCAATTTCTGAATAAAATAGATTCATAGAGGAACAATAGAATTGAAGGAAGTTGGGTAAAATATGGCTCATTTGTTCCCAAAATATTTTACAATTGAAGGTGGTATTGGGTAGAAATCAACCCTAACAAAAAACACTAGCATGCACGACTGATATTTTTCTCGTTCAGAATGACCAGGTCAGTGTGACGAGGAAACTTGAGTAAGATCGGGATTCCAAGGATAGGAGCTGAAGAGTGACAACCTTTTCGCGTTTCTTTTTCTTCTCATTCTTTCTTATTGGGTACTTGTTTTGACGCATTTTAAACCGAAATGATTTGATATGGAAACCAGATGTGCTTTGTTTTAACCATAAAACAAATTTCCTATTTTAAGTGATTGGCAAATTGATTGCAAATGGATTGCCAAGTGAAAACTGCATGAGCTACAAATGTTTATTGGGGTATATATGTATATACACATTGTAATTTACTATGACTAAGTATTGTGCTCTTAAGAGAACGTTATCCGTCATATTCGAAAGTTAAGGATATATTAGTATACCAATAAGGGTCACGTGGCAAAGACTACGAACTTAAATGATTTATAGTGATTCATCGATCCGTAGAGCCTGAAGGATAGTATTGGTAGTGTGTACATAAATGAATTTGTTAATAACCAAGAAGTTTCCAACGGTGGATCTGCATCATGGGTTATTAAATGTTTTTTTTTTTTACCGTACTCTGCGCTCAGGCAGACCGTGCCGTGATTCCGTTATCCTATGCACCGAAAGTCATGGTTAAATCCATTTAAGGGAAAACTTATAAGTAAATGTGTGAAATGCATAATTTGAGTTTTGAATGAAAAATTAACATATTTATTGTTTATTACATTGACCATTGAAAATGTGCCAAAATGTTGTTTTCGAAAAGATACATATTTTGTGTTTGATTGAAATGAGGATAAGAATGCATAGAACCACTAAGCATGAAAATGCTTAGCGCGTTGTTTTATCACATGCAAGCATCGAGTGAATAGGGGCAAGATTAAGGACCGTAGAACCCAGAGTCATCGTCGAATCGTACTAAGTCTAAGTAAATGCCCTCATGCATACATTTCATTTCAAAGAAACAAAAATCATGTAATTGTTTTGCATTGCAAACAAAGATGTAGTAAACTGAAAGTATATATTTTACTTACGCTTATGAAGGAACTAAGTAATGTTTTGTAAATGATTTAAAAAGTGGCAAGAAATGTCGTTCTGTATAAATGTGGAATTGAGCAAATGATGGGCTCTCTACCATGATTGATGTATATTTATATAATGTGTGTATTAGTAATGAGATCATATTCTCTCATACATACATAAACATGATTTAAATATATTAAATATCCCATTGAAAATAAAGTATATGAAATGTGTTTGATATAAAACGGATTCACCGGTCCGAGTCCCCGGTCCAGTCTCTGCTTCGCCGGTCAGCCTGAGCAGTCGGGCGAACTGGGTGTGGGCAACAGCACCGACTATCGATCGCTTATCGCCGGCTGCCACCAACTTCCTTGTTAGAAAAGGACAACTCGAAAAGGACATCTCCGAGAGAATATTGAAGAGACGGCCTCGAACAACTCATAATCCTTACTGTTTACAGCTCTAGCCCTATGATAGATACCATCCTCGTTGGCTTGACTACACCTAAAGCTCAAGGACAACCACTCAGATTTTCTTCGTACTTGAGTCAACGACACTTTCGCCCAGTAGTATCCGACCAATCGAAGGCCTTTAACTTCTCCGAGTCTCCCAAGGCAACTCAGTCTGTGGCCCATCACACATTGGTTATGACCTTAAATTGGGAAGCACTCATTTTAAACAGATCTCGTCGACCTCCTAAGAGTGCTTCCGACCGCTTCAGATGCTCGCCGCTTAGCCTCTAAGAGGCCCGACAAATGCGCACCGAAGGGTGTTGGTTGGCTTTAATGGATCGCACCAGCTCATGGGGAAGCTATGGCTCAATTGGACTCCATCATGTTTTGGTCCCGCTGCAGAACATGAGCCTCACCTTCAATCTTTCATTTAGCCGTACTGATCCATTTGTTAGGTGGATTGTCATCCTCAATGAATAATTAAGGGTTGAGTTTCTTGACTCCATATGGCCAAGTTAACATAAGGGGAGACTAGCAGGCAGCGAAAGACAAGCCATGAGGTCGGATACTACAGGATCGAATCACAACTAAATAGCAACGAGGCTGAGGCCCACGCTGCCGAACGGAGACTCCAAGGTTTGAGCCCTTTGCTACTCCGCATCCCCTGTTTGCCTAACAAACAAAGATGTTGAAGCCTGAACCCTACCTTGCCCAAGATGCAGCTGACTTGTGTTATCGCTTTTCAGGAGAGTTCTGGCTTCGACATTTTAGCACGGTCCCACACCGACATGTCGGTGTTTCAACTATGGGTTCAACACTGCTGAATCTCCATGAGTGTGTCGGGTCTGACGTGTCGAAGGATTCCATCCAGAACGCCGAGAAATCATAAAGCACAAAGTTGATAGGCTTCGCCCCTCAATATCATCAAAGAGATTCAAGACTCGAATCGCTGTCCAAAGTCGTGGCTGTCTTAGAAGAATTGGTGCGCGTGTGTGCATCGACTAGTCAACTAATGACGCTCGTCAAGGATACCTTCACTATGAATCGATCAGATCGTATTTAAATAAACAATGCATCAACTCCTATCCTTCCTTGACGCTTACTTTAGCTACAATTAGATCCCGATGTATTCTCCATATTCGGCAAACACGATATTACTTCGACAGGGATGTATTTCTACAACATAATGCCTTTTGGTCTAAAGAATGTTGCTGAGGCCACCTTATCGACGCATGATGTCCTGATTTAAACCACATTGGCAAGACCATGGAACAGATGATACATAGTTGGTCAAGCTCGAGGCCAGGGGAGACTATCTGCGCACTTGTGAGAGGCGTTTCAGATTAAGGAGAAGGCATTAGTTGTGACTAAACCCAGAGAAGTGTGCATTCGAGGTTGGATCTGGAAACATCTTAGGGTTTTTGGTAAGCCGTATAACTAAACACCCCGGACAAGGCCATCACAAATGCGTTTCCTTGTAACAGAAGAAGCGTATACAAACTCTGACAGGGAAGTTAGTAGCACTAAACAGGTTCATCTCTAGGTATTCGGACCGACTTCCATCCTTCTTCACAACACTGAAAGGAGCTCAGTCGAAGGGGTGGGGACCGGAATGTGACAAAGACTTTCAGTCAATTAAGGAGTACGTCACCCCTTCACAGTTAGTCTGAACCAGACGGCGAGGAGCTTTACCCTCGTATCCGCCGCCACAGCCATCAGAAGTGCGTGCCTGGGAGGCCTGGGCAAACATGGCAAACAAAAGCCAATGTTCTTTGAGAGTAAGGTGTTGACGGATGTTGAGACAAGATATACCGACTTTGAGCGAATTGCGCTAGCCTTCAAAACAATGGCAAGAAGCTGTCGCATCGCTCTACGCATAAACAAGTTCATGGCTTTCTTCTTTTCTTTCTTCTTCCTTTCTCTCTTCAAGCAAGGACAGAGTCACATTCCATAAACCGTATGTCGTCTTACCCTTTTCTTTCTTTCTTTCTCTTTTCTCTTTCTTTTCTCTTTCTTTATGGCAGCTGAGCTGAGCAGCTCATAACAAGTATCACTCCGAGCTAGCACTAGGTGCAGCTCCATTCTGCCAATTTTATACTTTAATGCTAGACGTAAATTTTTGATACTTATGAAATGTCAGCCCGAGATCGACAGATCATCCGGTCGTAGGAGGGGGAGCAGGTATGGTCCTACAGTCCCTGGAAGGCTTCTCCATCGCTCAGGCGGTTAAATTTGCATTCGCAGCCCCACAACGGCCGAGCAGAGCTGTCGCTTCTGCCACGCCTAGCCAGAACTCTACGAGAAACTGGTCTGGCGTGACTCAGAGTTGATGATGTCCCACTGACGAGAGAACAACAGGCTAAAAATTAGGAGAACTGAGAAGCATCTAAAGTTGGCATAGTCCCCCACTACGGACGGCAATTGTGAAGGGCTCAAGTCCATGGAGCGAAACATAATGGCCGATACTCCCCGCCACCAGCGGCCATCTACCGTGGAGCTGAGCATAATGGATCAACCGACCACGAGTAATGCGACACCAATTGAGATCCAAGTCGAGACTCCCCGGATATCCTATCTCGAGTCCTTCCCATTTGAAGAACGGACTCGCCCAAGGACATGTTTTTTGCAGGCCGTGAAAGTAAAAAGCTGTTGAAGAGGGGGTGGCACTTTGATAAACGATACTTTATACAAGCGATCGTTATCTGGTCCATGCCAGAGATGTGTTCCCCTAGATGAGGCGAAAAAAATAATTAAGTCCACGGAGGCATGTGTGGTACCCACATTAGCGGCAAGTCGTTGTGTCACATATTCATTACACAGGGTTTCTATTGGCCTACGATGAAGTGAGAGTCCGAACTGTGTGTGAGAAATTGTGATGTTTGCAGAAAGTTCGGTAATATTATTCACACCCCAGCCACAACGCTCCACTCCGTGTCGAGTCCATGGCCTTTTTACAAGTGGGGCATTGATAAGGGATCGCTGCCATGGCTATGTGCCAACTAAAAGTTCATTTTGGTAGCCACTGATGGTTTCACCAAGGATGGAAGCGAGGCCTACGCTGCGACGGCAATGCCTATAATGCTCTAGGCTTACCTGCACCCAAAACAAATTCTTAACAGGGAAACCCTGTGGCTTCTCGATTTGGAGCCAAGCAAATTGAATCCCATTGAATCCGGGCTCGAATTCTCGCGTAATGATAACGTCTCCGAGCTTACTCAAGCCTTGGATGAGTTAGAGGAGAAAAGAGAACGAGCAGCCATCAAAATGGATGAGTACCATCACTGAGCCTTTCATCAGAAGGCAAAACTCATCAAACCAAGGGCTTTCCACAAGGGAGACCTTGTCATTCGACAAACCTTCAAAGAAGGAAAGTTGAAACCAAATTAGAAGGGCCCCTTCATCATTACCGACAATGGTTATAAAGGGGCCTATAGAATACAATCCCAGTGTGGAAAGATGGAGTCTCGCCCTTGGAACTCGACCTATATGAAGAAGTATTTCCAGTAACTCCCCGTTGATGTGGGAGATGTATATTATGGTTCTGCATCGAATAAAGGGAATTATTTCTCCATTTTCATTGAGACGGTTTCAATGGGCCTTCTTGTGTCATGTACCGATGGCCTTGGACCTCGGGCAACTTACGTCCTTGCCAGGCACTTCTCCATTTTATGAGATGATTGTTCTCCATTTTATGAGATGCTTATTTCTCCATTTTATGAGATGCTTATTACTCCATTTTATGAGATGCCCGAGATGATTACTTCTTTATTTCCATGCGATGAATATTTCTCTATTTTTATGAGGTGCTTGAGATGATCTCAATGTACATTTCTCCATTTTGTGTGAGATGCTTGAGGAGACTATTTCTCTATTTTCCTGAGGTGGTTGTTTCTCCATCTTTTATGAGCTGATCCTTTCTCTATTGGTATGAAAAAAAGGCTTTACACCTCGGCTAGCATAAGCTCCTCAGGCTATCCCAGCCCAGGCATAAATAACCATGTTCTAGGCCTCAAGGTGAATATGTTCCTATAGACAATACTTTATTGATGAGTTTATTATTTCAATGTTTTAGGCCTACAATCAATGGTCTTACCAGCAGAATTACCAAGGTGAAACATGGTATATCGAAGGAGGGTGGTATGATAGACAAATTTCGCCAAAAGATATTTCATTCAAAACAAAGGAATGTCGTGGGTACAAAACCACCCTAGCTGGTTAAGATACATTCTAAGGAGGAGGAGGTCCTATAGGGTCACGCTCGGGAACCCCCGCAGTACACAACGGTGGCTCTACGCTTGCTCCGCTCCGACTCAGTCTTCTCCCCATTGGCATTAGCAAGACCTGAGCTGCCAAGGCGCCCATAACTCGCAGTCCCCTACCTTGATGGTACAGGAAAAACCTGAACTTCTTCCTACGTGGTGCTTGACGGGTACTTTAGTGCCATGAGTGGCCTCGAGCGCGTTCTCCAAGAACCCCTCTCCAGGAGTAATACACTTAGCCGGCATAGCCCGCCTAGCAAATTTCTGCTCGTATTGCTCGTCGCGCCACCCTGTAGTTTGATGTTATAGGAGGTCTGTTCAGCGTCACCCTGGGGGTTAACCGGGAGGCCAAATCGGGCCTGATACTCTCGAAACTCATCCTCATATGAGGGTTCATTGCCCGACACAGATTGGCCGGTCGTGCACCCAGCTTGTCGCGCTGACCAATTGCCTTAATCAGGTGTATCCACGCTCATTGTCTTCTAAGGCACCTCTCGCTTGCTTCTGCATAGGTCGAATGAGAGGGCAAAATTAGGTTCATCTTTGCATCCCGCATATTGCATCCTTATAACCCGCCTCTACATCAAAAGGTGCGTCTGATGCTGGTACAATTAAGTAGGGCACGTTAATGGCCACTTCACACACATTCGTTGTCGGGAATGAGACGCGATGTGACAGAAGTGATGCCATATCTAGGATGTAGGCCAAACGCTTGGCCTTAAAGCAAACCAGTTACCTTCACTATTAATCTTCCATCGACCCTACCCGCCGTCAATACCCCAATGACCTCTGGAACACAGCGATGCCTATCAAAGGGCTTAAGGGGGACTGGTTCAAGGTTAAAGTACTGGTTGATAGACTTCGCATTGAAGTCTACTAAAACCCCGTGCACCTGAACCTTTTTCAAAACATGGGAGGTGAGATTGGCGTAAAATTCTCGTACCACACTTGTGGTAGCTGGGCGAGGAGGTTAACATAGGGCTCGCCATCCCTTATCTGCAATTGTTTTGCGGAAGAAGTCCTCAGGGTGGTGAAACCCCTTTTCCTTAATGAACGACTGGTTTTTGGAAATGAGGCCGAACTTCTCGGCAACACTCTCATTGACAAACTTGTCATGTTCATAGCAACGTGCGGGCTCTTCAATGTCTCGACCTCTACGGGCGTCACCTGCCGCTTACTCGATACGGTGTGTCTCAGACCTCCTAACCACCAGGGTAAGCAGTGGGACCGAATGGCTCAAATGAAGCCACCCAAGCCCACGGGAGGCAATCGATCAAACACCTAGTGCAATAATGGACCGGAGGGTCATGTGGATTCTACTAAATGACTTCCAATAGCCTTAAACACTTCTAAGGTCCCTTCCTAACCCGAACAAGACCCAAAGAGTAGGACAGATCGGCTCCAACGGAAGGAATCTAAACCTTCGTGGACCTATAAATGGCCTGGATTAGGGCACCAAACCAGGTTGTTCAATGGGAGACGGAGGCTCTAGAGATGGGCGAAGGTCAGGAGTATCCAAATGTAGGAAATGGAGATGTGGGTGAGCTGGAAATCGTAGGAGCGGCGGATTTAGCTCTCAAACTTAGGGTCGCGGGAAGAAAACTCAAGGCCGTGGCATGTCGCAGCCAACGCCGCGATTGCTCAGCTCAACGCCACACGCCTAGAGGGTTAGCCAACGCCACGACGCTGAGACCTTCATCGCGGTCGCCCGTGGCTGGTACATCGCAACGCCGCACGTTGAAATCCAACGCCGCGATCGCCCGCAGAGGGGCTGAGTTTGATCGCCAGACGCCAGTGAACGCCGCGATGTTACAAAGAGGGCTCCAAAATGTGGATAGTTAGCCCGACGTTGGGATCCAACGTCGCGATGTTACAGAGAGGGGTCTAAAACAGGGATAGCCAACGTCGCGACGTTGGGATCCAACGTCATGACGTGATAGAGGCTTGATTTTTCAGTCCTCTAATCGCTACGACGTGACAGAAGGTGAAGGTGACAATTCTTCAAAAAAAAAAAAATCGCTTAAGCTCGAGAGGGAACCCCTAATGGTTCCACCCTCACTCCCCGGAATGAGCTTTTGAGCTATCTCCGCTTCCATTGCTCTCAAACCGCGGAAATGTAAATCAAAATAAACGCCCGATTATGGAAAGAGACTGACAAAATATGCTAAAAACTAAAAACTCCGCAGTTAGAGACCACGGAAAGTTAAAGATTTCAAAAGCTTCAATGTCGTCAGTTTGCGGATTGGCAGAATAAAACCTTCGATAGAATATAATTAGCAGATTTCACTCTCTTTGCATCTGTCAACTCTGGAATTACTTGATATAACTGAGCAAAATGACTTTATATGCTTAATTTAAGAATGGTTTTAATCTAAGACACTGCAAGTGCAATGTGATCATACAAGTAGTAAATGGAGGGTCTGCAGTATCATTCCTAATGCATTGACAAAACGAAATTAATTACTCTAACTACTCAAGATCCAAATTATCTCATAATCTTTTAACACGTATAAATGAATCATTATCCTAAATATCTTTAAAATCAATTTCCAAAATCTAATTTAATGTAATAATGAACAACCAAAATTAAAAAATAAAGAAACCGGACTAATCTAAAGAAGAATGAACACTAAAGAGGGAATACTATGAAACAGTCAATTTCTACACAATAAAACATGATACTCTGTTCTGCTTCTGGATATAGATTTGTCGAAGATTCCTATGAATGCAAGTGGATCTCTCCATATTTCACTGATTAGATGTCCCTACTTCTTTCGAAGACAAAGATCTAATCAAATTACTTGTACTTGTCTATTCTTCTCAAAATTCGGTAATTTTCTTTCAATACTTCATCCCAGCTTTGAAGACTGTGTAGAGATGTTTTACCATTAACCTAAGACGTGGTCGTTGCAAACTCTACAACTTGATCGATAGCTCAACCATGTAATCTAATGGTTATTTCCTCTCCTTTGATTAGATCTCTAAGTAACACAGGTTCAGGATTTTTTTTCCAAAGATTAATGGTGAATTAATCATTCAGCATTGATATTGATCCCTTCCTACTTCAATTATGGAGCGAAATGGGGTATTTATCAAGATGAACTCTCGGAGTCATTAGTTTGTCAATGATAGTCTTAATATACACTAGTGGAATATTCCTAACTCGTGAAATTCACCTGCGGTCACCGTGAGGGCCTCCTAGAAATCAGAGTAGGTTTTTAACACTGGAAGTGTATTCGATACTATCATTGAGAACAAGTAGATTTGCACACAATATCAACCAAATAAATCTCAACCACCTTTGATTTGGTGGCGCAGCAGATCAGAGCCGACAATAACCGAATTAACGTAAGCCGAGCTCGCAAGCCGCTTAATAACCATAATGGAGCATCGATCAATTACACCTAATCGCAATTGTAAGAAATCAAAAGAAACAAAATCTGTGAAATTGTCTAAATTTCATTCGCTAGGCAATATTTGGTAAGAGAATGAGCGGAAAATGAACGCTCAACATTCCAACAAATGGCCGGTTCGCATCCTAAAAAGAAAAGAAAAAAAAAAAAAGAAAAAGAAAAATCTACCGAAAATATATAATGGCTTCCTTTCTTCCCCAAGTTCCGACTCTAAAAATGGAAAATTTCCAAAAGTAAAAAGTCCTCTTCTCCAAAGTTACAAGTGTGTGTCTATTTGAGTGTTCCAAAATCGGGCCTAAATTCCAAAGCCCCATGAAATCTCCTAAAAAGGCTTAGTCTCAATGCTTCGTGTCGCGACCCAAATGTAATATGACCTGGATTATCCTATCCGCTTCGTTAAGCCGGCCGTGACTCAGATATGTGCTGCAACGCCTATCTCCTTTTGTTTCTCGTACACTTGTCGAAGGCGACCTAACATCTCTAGTTGGGCCATTTTTACGCCTGGGCTTTGATTAGTGGCTTCTTCCGCGACCTCAGACGGAGTCGCGCACTTTGACTTAATTGTTTCGTGAGTTGACGCCGTGGACTACAAATCCCACTGGCTTCACCTAGCTCTTTGGTCTCCTCGCTGTATCTATCGACCTTACTGGAAGGCGTAATTACGATTTCGTCGCCATCTCAGCCTGTGGTCATGACTTCATAACAGTCGGTTCAAGTAATTCTCTTATCAGGCAACATTTCGGTCTCAACCTTAAAAGCACGTCGCGACTTCTTGTTACCTTTGTCGCCTCTGTCTTTGTCTCACAGAGTACTTAGTCGCTGACACCTACAATCTTTTGTGGCGACCTCTATCCTCATATACTGGGATTCGGGTCGCGACCGACAAACCGGGTCGCGACCTGTTGATATTCCTCGCCTTCCTTCCGGTCAGAACCCCAATTTTAGCTATGTCCATTTCCCTTACTCCAAATTTTATTCCGATCGCGAGCTTAAATGGCGTTTGCGACCTCTACGGTTGCTTTTTTTTTTAATTTTCCTGAGCGGTCGATGTCTCACTTGCTTAAATATAGTCGCGACCTGAATGGATTCATGTATCGACCTCCTTGGTCTTCAACTTACACTTAGTCGCAACCCGAAACCCTATGTAGAGACCCCAGCTCGCCATGTCGCAAATTCGAAAAGTACGCCGCACCCTAGCCGAAATCTTCCATTTGGGCAGGACTAGTCGAACCCCGCTTCCGATGCAGACTTATCCGCGGGCTTCATCAACTCCGAACAACGCCGCGACCCTAAGTTTATGTTGTGACCTACATTGTCTTCTTCATTGGTGTCGCGACCCCGCATTCTTCCTTGAATGTTCTTTCTCGTCTCGCAATCCTTCCGGGTCGCCTCATTGGTGCTTTGCATTTCCGGTCACAACCTTAATTTCCTGTCACGACTTAACTTGATGTAGCCTTCCATTTCTCCCTCAAGACTAGTCTTGGTGGTGTCGTGACTTGGAAATAACTGAATTGAAGAGTTTCTTGTCGCGACCTCATCCCTCGCTATTGACCGGTTCTTTCCGGTTCTTACTAGTGGCTTTAATCTCCCGCTTGTAATTTCCCGCAAAAATAAAATTTGGAGTAAAATATCCTATGTTTCTGCATATTAATCAGCATCTACATGTAATATAAATTAGAAAATGGATTAAAAATCCAATGAGTTTTGACTCACTTCGCCTCGCTCCCAAGTAGCGCTTTGTTTAATCGTCACACCGATAGCCCCGCATCTCCATATTCGATTTTAGAAGAATCAAATGCTGACACTTCCTAGTGCTCAAAACATTGCTCAAGGTGGAATAGAAGATTACTCCCATGCCCTTACGCTGGTGGTGGCCTTTATGTAAGATCAACTGGCTTATCTCGGTTTTCGTGGTCGCCAAGAAGATCTCCGTGCGGTTCCAACATATCTTCATTTGGATCATCCTGGATGCTTCACGGGCTAGAATACATAAAAGTGACCTCATCTCCTGGACTCAATTAAGTTCACTTTCTTGCACATTGATTTGCGCCTTCTCGCATAAGAAGGGTATACCAAGTATGATAGAATCGAAATATCTTCTCCAAACCAAGATGACGAAGTCCATTGAGGATGAATTTACCCACTTTTTACTAGGATATTTGAATTATACCGAAATAGTGCTGGTAGGACTTGCCAGCGCTTGCAACCGATTGGGTGGTCGATTTTGGTTATCCCCACCTTATCCTTTTAAACATCGAGAGTGTACCAAGTCGATGCTTGCTCCCAAGTCACACTGTGGCTTTTCATATCTGCCGGCAGAGAACGGTATAGCAAAGCTTACTCTGATCCAGTTTTAGGGGGAAGCTCTTTTTGTAGATTATGCTTGCATTCTTCGTTAAGGTGATGGTCCTATAGTCTCCAATTTCTTCTTACTTGCCAATATCTTTTTCCCGAACTTTTACGTAGCTTCATGTTCTCTACAATCCATAAAGGGTATATTAATATGTAGTTTCTGAAGATATCAAGAAACTTTGGCATCCGCTTCTCTAACTTTTACTCCTTCTTCTAAACTCTGCTGAGATACGAAATCGTATGGTGGGCCCATCTGCTCTCGCCTGCTTCTGGCTTCCTTTCAGCACTTATTGTCATTGACTCCAAGCCCCATCTCTCGAGGCCACTCCCCTTGCATCTGATCTTTCGAGCGGACTTGATCTTGTTCTTTAACTTCTGCTTCTCGTATCGCTGGTTGTTGTCCCGGTATTTCCAACTCTTTCCCACTCCTAAGAGTTGATAGCTCATAAAGATTTTCCTATTCTCTTTGGTTTGTTCAAATTGTTTGAGGTGAATCATGTCAGCTTTCCATTACAGACCGCCATTCGGGCCGCTTAATCTCTAAGTTTCTGGAACCGTGCTGGTTGGTTGTTCAATTCGGGGTGGCCTAGTTCTCGTATACGCTCTTTTTGGTCTCATCCTTTACAAGGAGGAGGTGCGAATCAGGCGCTTGTTCTATCCACTTTTTTCTCTGGTGAGGTTCACCCACCTGGGGTGGGTGGCATGTTGTTCTGATTCGTTTCATCCAGAACTATGATTGCTCCGGTTGTTCCTTGATTATTACGCCACCCTTAGCTCGATTCTCGTTCTATTATTAGCTCTTATATCGACCTGTCGTGGCTGATTAAACCTTTGACACATCAAGTATGCTCTATTGTTTGCTTTCCCAATTGACATTTTGCACTACTATGCTGTCTTCCATAATTCGTGATAACTTATGGGCTGGTTTGAAACTGCATTCATTTGCATTTTTGTCATCACTGCTTGCTAGTGTCGTGGCAAACATGAGAACTGGGATTGTTGAGAACCTCGCATCAGCCCCCCACGGCCTCACCAGATGTAGTCCTTTCCCTCGGCCACTGATTGGTATTAGTAGCAGCATCCTCTAGGATTTCATATGCTTGGTCCGTAGTCTTCTTCATTAGCGCACCTCCTGCCGAGGCATCAATCATTGTTCTGGTTGCATCCCTAAGACCGTTATAAAAAGTGTGGACTTGCATCCATCTGGTCAGCCTGTGATGTGGCACCCCTCAATGGGCCATGAAATCTATCCCATGCCTCCCACAAGCCCTTCCCCAGTTGTTCGAATGTACTGACCTCAGACCAGTCGCTCAATTTTCGCAGTGGGAAGAACTTTGTCGTGGAACTCGTACTAGGGTCAGTTCCATGAAGTATCGGAATCCGTGGCCGATTTGTCAACCAAAGGTTTAGCTCTACTACTTAGTGAGATAGAAATAATCTCATCTGAGTGCCTCTTCAGTTACCCCATTATACTTGATCATGTCACATACTTCGATGAAGTTAGTCAAGTGCATATCTCGACTTCCTACTGCAATCCGTGGAACAAGATGTTCCAAGCATCCGCAGTACCATCGGGACGAGCTCGGTTGTTTGCCCACAGGTGGTCTCGCAAATAGCCGCTTCAAACAACCATAGTATAGGGCAAACTCTTCGAGCAACATGAATGGATCATCCGTCAGAGCAACGGCCCGGCGCTCGATTCCTACTAGTATTCTATCAGGATTCTTTGTGGCCGCTGCTCTTGGCCATGATCTGCCTTGTATTGTTCTACATGATTGCTAGATTTCTATGTGTTGTAGCTCGTTTCTATGTGTAAATGATAAAGGTTCTTTCCAGCTCAAGATTAAACGGATGTAGTTCAACTTGACCCCTCAGCCGCATACACTCACATTAACCTTAACTTAATCACACACAAAACGCGCAAAGACCAAATGCAAGTACTTGTATAAGCAAAATAAAAATAAAAAAATAAAAAATAAAAAATTCCTAGCACATCTAATTGCACTCTCACACATCAACACTAAAACTTCCAGCACACCAAAACTTGATAGGTCGATTTGTGCTATGTAAAATGTGTACGCCTATGTGTGCAAGTGCACATGTCGCCTCAAGTAATATATTGTATGTAACGCCCCAAAAATACCCTAGAATTTTTATAATAAAAAAAAATTATTATATATCTGGTATAACTATTTAACTCAGTATTTTTTCCGGGAATTGTTAGATGAATATTGATTTAAATAATTATATGCTAAAATGAGAAAATTATTGAATCCGAAATAAACCCAAGTGAAAAGAGAAGATATGGAAATTGTAAAATGGGACCTAAGAAAACAGGAGGAAATAAATACAGCAAGGGAAAATAATAGGAGACTTAAATGAGGAATATTAAGAAATTTTTATGAACCTAAATATAAAAGAAATAAAGAAAAAAGAAGAAAAAAATCAAGGAAAGGGAATGTGGTGCAGTGAAAGAGGAGGTTTCTTTTTTAAAATACAACAAAGTGGATCCATACACAAAGTGGAAAAGAAATAGAGGAAGAGGAGAAGGGTGCAATGAAGAAGAGAAGAGAAGAGAAGGAAGAAAAAGGAAGATCACAGGTATAAACTATAGTATGGAACTTGTTGGGTTCCTATGGAAAAGATCGATTTTTTTTATAGTATGATTTGTCTAGTTTGGCATAGAAAGAATAGTTATATGGTTCGGGAACCTCTATCTTGTGTATAGCTTCCCAGTTTGAAACCTAAACTCATTTCTTGTTAGGGTTGGTTGATAAATAGCCTCAAGGTCTTATGATGTTTTAGGAAAGGTATGGTTGCACTTGAACTAAGAAAATTTCCATTAGGACCTTACGATTAATTCCGACTCTTAGAAGTCGATTTTTTGGGTAAAGCAAATAAAAGGGAATTTCCAGTAAGTGAGTCCTTCGTAAATTGTACAATGATCACTGAACTGACAAACAGCTTTGAATTTCTAATTCCGACCAGAGTCTAAGTTCTTTTCCCCGCTGCGTATTCTGGCCAGCACCCCACCAAGCAGACTCCTGGGCGAGGTGGTCTCACAGTGGTGACTTCTGCTGCACCTCTTAGCACCGCCACACCAACACACCTTGGCCAGCGGCACTTCAACCAATGCACTAGGTTAGTGACCACCTCGCGTTGCACCTCGGGCTAAGTCAGTCACCGCCAGTCACCATCTCGCCAGGTCGTCACCTACTGGTTCGACTATGTGTGACCTCCAATCCTGGCATCATAACTTTCATCTGAATCTGAGCAAATATTTCAATTTATAAATGATCGAGTCAAGAAGCCATTCATATTCCCAGTGAGACAATAGGTGATTCGTACATAGCAGGTCAGCCTAAAATCAAGTTCTATATATACTGAGTCACCATCGCCGTAGTCAAGCTATCAGGTAGAGAAAATTAGGTCATACGGATAGTCATCCTGGGAAAAGGATTTGAAGGGCACAGCAAGGCTTTCTTATTCGACTTTTGGATTTGTTTCCGCGTCAGTATGGTCGAAACCATTACTATAAAACTAAACAAGTTAAAAGCCAACTTCAAGATTAAACAACTGAATCAGGTGTCGCATCTTGATCAAGAATCCCATATGACATGAACCATGTCCTGGCTACAACGATCGTTAACGCAACCCAACCAACAACTCTATTGAGTCACAATATAATACATTCTATGGTCTTTACGCTGAACTAATATGAATGATTAATTTTAGTGTCAGAACCATCGAACTACGTTTATCAGCATGTTATACACTCCAATCCCGGCTGGCAAGATAACAATTATTAACGACCAATGCTACTCAACCAAAGATTTATATTATATCATAAACATGTGACTTATAGCTTTAATACAAGAAGACAACCTGCATATGCCCCACCACCAAGCTAGCTTCCTCAAGAAGAGGCTTAGCTACATCTCTGAGTTGTCATCCCCAAGAGGGGTGTTTGGCAGCCAAGAAAGCATAAGAGGAGAGAGAAGAGGAGAAAAGCAAACCTAACTAAACTACGAGATGTACAAAACTTACCAAAATTTTTCTAATTTTTTTCCTCCTCACACAGGTTACAAATGAGGGGTCATAGGCACCTAATGTATGAAAATACCACAAAGCCAATAATTTGGCTAATTTTAGGGACAAGAGAGAATAACAAAATTTGAAGTTTAATAAGATTAATTATAAACATGACAAGGCGGGTAAATTTCGCTGGCAAGTAACAATTTCATAGGCAAGGGTATTTTCGTTAGTTATGTAAAATTTCATGAAGAATAAAATCACTTAGTATAGCTTTAAAATAGTAAAATTCTCGCTAAAGTGTGTGATTTCGTTAGTTAGCAAATTTAGCTGACAAATTTATGCAGTGTTTAAAATGCAATTCATAGAACAAAGCGCTACGAAAATTTTCGGGTCTAGCTTAGTAATTATATTTCATTTAAGATTGCAAAATTTTCTCGCCAGGTTATGAATTTTCGCAATCCAGCGAAATTTTCTCGCAATCTGTTAAATTCTGACGCCGATTCATCATCGCATCGCTCGTCCCATCGTGATCGAACATCACTTTGCCTTCGGTTTTTTCTTTGATTTTTTCGCCCGTTTGATGGTTTGACACCGAGTTCAATCTTCATGATTCATCATATGTCTCAAGATGAACTCAAAGTACAAAACCTGCAACACAACCATAAAATAACTTAATCTAGATAAGGGATACTACAACACTCAACATCAATTTAAGATAATGATATGATTAAGTAAGGCAAAAGCACTCAAAACCTATCTAATATGGGGTCGAAACAGCACTTTTCGGGGTACTAATCACACCCCAAATCCAAAACGCTATTAACCCTTAGCAATGCAAACCAAAAGGAGATATATGCAAAGGATTTTCAAAAAGTTTATGATTCAAAAGGTATATATATGTTATTGTCTTTAAACTGAAAAATGGACAACTAAGTTTGGAAAACCGATATGAAAGACAAAACCATACAAGAATAATTTGTAAACAATATTGGTTCCATGATTCTCGTCTGAATTTCCACCCAAGTCTAGCTAACATGGTGCAACCGTGACAACAACACCGTGTACTCACCCTCCCCAACCTAGCAATCGACATTGGCCTGTCACAACTCAGACAAGACAGATAATACTTCTTTCTCACCAACTATATTATAGGTGCAATGCTTAAAAGCCGACTTCACCAAAGTCCGTGGTGTTCTGGGTCCACCGATGACTCCCAACCACTGGCGGTCAGCATCAAGCCTTTAGCGGATCATCGAATACAACTCACAAAGTCACCCCTGATCTGAACACTAAAATCGCTAAACTACAAATCGCAACCTTGCAAATTCATCCACCGTGTAATCACAAACAGCGACTCCAACCACCAAGGCCAGGCATCGGGCCAAAGGCTTACACACCCCTGACCGCGGTTTCGTTTCGCGCAAGGCTTCACGACTTTATTTTTCTTTTTCTTTCTTTTCTTTATTTTTCTTTCTTTTCCTTTTCCTTTGAAGACAACATTATCTTCACAGGTAACACAAACCTATCCTAGGTTGCCAACATGCCTAAGGCCAATGCAAAGCTTAAAGGAAGGAAAACAAATTCACAAATTTTATCAACAACTGAGTGGTGTGTGAATTAGCATAAGGAGAATTTTTTGCTGAGTACGCTGAACTTCAATCGACCAAAACTGATTGCATGTAAATTTGTTTGAACATAAAGGCATAAACAGACTATTCCTCCAATAGTGAGAATTAATCATTCATCTAGCAATCTGTAACTGGTCCAATTGAAGCATTCACCCCATCCATTTCAGCTAATCAACTGGCCCAATTGAAGACAAAACGACACATACGTAAAGGCACAAAACATGTAATGGTGCAATCTATATATATGACCAATTATTTTCATATATCAGAAATAATAGCATGTGACATTCAAAGCTTAAATGATACAAAAATATCACCGCTTACTACGGTTAATACATGAATCCTAATCACCAAGAAAGTGCCGATAAAAAGCCAGTAACCATACAAAAATCATAAGGAAACCTAAACGCACCCTCACCGCCGTGGTGGCGGACCGTCGTTACGCCGCAGCCCAAACATCCAAACAGGTCGCCCGCAAGCGTCTTCTCTCGATCGTGAACAAAGAGGAAGCGCCCGGCAAGTCGCGATCCACAAGATAGATGGCATCAGGGCCAAATTTTCCGATCTGGCCGCCTGTGGTAGCCGCGAGGAGCGATGGCAATCCACCACACCTGTAATCTCTTGAACTCATGAACACATCACAGTGAATGGTGCGCTCGAACAGATGACCAGTAGTGTCACTGCAGCCATGGATGTGGGTAGTGGAGTGGAGAGATGGAGGTGATAACTGCTTGTTTCACCTCAGATTCGTGAAGCTAGTACATCGTCTCCGTAGGAGTCCCCCACCACCGACCCATCTCCTCCTAGTCCCGGCCGCCTGAGGTAGTTATTACTGCATGGTCATCACCCGCCCACCGATGCATTAACTGCAGGGCACCAACTTCCTCACTTCTGGGCCCTCCGGGAATCATGCTTTGAGAACTTATGAGTAGTCTCGCATCGTGATGAACACTTCAAGCCTGCATTTCAGCCCTTCCTATGGACCTTCTCTCGAATGCATCAAGGAGGTCATCACCACCGTATGACTAAACCAGACCTCCAGATCCGCAAAGAGTTTCCATATGGCCCCTCCACAGATACATAATGTCAGCAAATAAATAGACCGTCCGAATAAATGGTCAATCAACAACATCTCGAGGCTGAGCGCTCCTAAAAGTACCGGGCCGTTGCAGGTCTCTCGCCGAAAGATCGAACCGGTTCTCGCCGAGTCGGGTGGGCCTAATCTCTATAAACCCTCGTGATTGCCGGTAGAGACGTGCCCAAAGTCGCTGAAATATCGGACGCTTCCGAAAGACTCCGCGGCGAACACTGGCAGAGGAATCGCTCACGCGACCATTCTGGCCGAGATGTCATAGAATATAGAACCGCAAGACCACTGGCATACGCCATCGAAGTCGCGCGCAAGATAACACAATCTCCGATCAATCTCATGGACTCCTAACTGGATCACCGCCGGGACATCGCGAATGACTTCACTGAAGTTCCAGAACGGCAAGATTCCCTGAATGGGTGCTCCATTGAACAACCGCTCCCGATCCCGGAATGGGGTGCCCTACGACAGCCTCGATCACGGAGGCGGTGACAACGAAGATGATGTGTGCCCGCCGGCCGATGTGGTGACCGATGGCTGCGTAGGGAAGATGACTCGCCGGGGCACCCCAGTGTGGAGCCACTTGGAGGCCGGGCCTCCTAACTCTCCTGGTACGGGTGGGCAGGGCTGGGGTCCGGTCGGGTGTCTGGCTCAACGGCAGTCCTTGAGGCTCACAGGGTATTGCCTCAGGGACGTGATGGTCTTGGAGCCGGGACCGGGCTGGTGCAGAGACCTCGCTGAGGTGTCTTGAATCGACCGTGAAGGCGGGACCCACCTCAATCTGAACCATCTTGAAATGTAACTAAAATCTTGGAAAGGGGCTCGACTCGCTGAAAATGCGGCGGTGGGGCTGCATCTGGCCCCGAGGCGCTCAGGTGGCGGATCACTTTAAACGACGGATGAACCAGGGCTCCGCGGCTCTGGCTCACCCGGCTGCAGATGGCCAAAAAGCTCGATGGGGACGAATCTGGTGGGCCGCTCAGCTGAACCACGAGCGGGGTCTGAGCGGCGATAAAGGCTCACTTTGAAAGGCTGGTAGAGGTGACTTCGAGGATGGAGGCGCTTGACTCAATTTGTAGTGATCGGGGCTCGATCGTGGTAGTGCGAGCGCGATGGAGGCTGGCCCGAGCTCGGTCGGGTCTCGATCAGCTGAGGGGCGGGATGCGGCCGAGACGAGATGTAGGGTTGTAAACGGGCCGGTTGCGGCTGGCTCGATCCCGAGCGGGCGCAACTCACCGGCGATGGCGATGACGGCGGTGCGGCTGGAGACTCGGGCTTATTTGGGAGGAGAATGTGAAGTGGAAAAATGGACAAACCCTCCAGGGTTTAAATAGGCATTTGGTACATTAATAGAAGGTCTCTACACCCGATTTTATTTATTTTGTAATTTAGCTAATAGATTATTCCACACATGTCGAAATTTCAGTAGTTAAATATTGATATTATAAGAAATAAAAATTATTATATAAAAAAAAAATATTATATATAAAACTATAATTAAAATTGAATTCAAAATACTATAGTATATTAACAAAATTACTAAAAAGAGAAAAACTGCTAATTTAGGAAACTTTCGAAAAATAGCTGAAATTATCAAAATTAACTAAATTAAGACAAAAAGCAAAAATTGGAGCTACCAATTCGGTTTTTAGGAACATGAACCAATTCAATTTCAAAAAATTTACTTTCGAGGGGTCGAGGAGAATGATCTCCCTCTGACCTATGATAACTGGAGTTGATTCCATTGTGTTGGGTGTCCAATTGTTGAAGTGGTCCTCACTGATGGCTTTTGAATTGATCAATTGGCATGCAGTTGGTGTTGATGGCAGGACCAAAATCTCTTCATCTCCTTGGCTGACTATTCCATGTGGTTCCTGGGCACTTTGTTTTCCTGCACACTGACCATTTGAAACAACTTCATCAGAAATTTGATTTTCATGTTCTAGCAACTTTTGCTTGTTGTTCAGATGAAAGATGTTTAACTCCATAGTCATGTTACCAAAGGTAAGTTGCATGACTCCATTAGGCACAATTGATGATTGCATTGGTACGTAGCGAAATGGTCTTCCTAAAAATAGTTGGTACATGATTGGGTTCATTATGGTGCTTCGATGTCGTACCACAAAATCTTGGATAGTAGAGATTTGTCTATTTTCATAAGACATCCTCAAATTTATCCCCTTAGGGTTTTCCTTTGATCTATCGGCCAATGATAGTGTGATGTTGGTGAGTTTAAGTTCACCTAAACCTAGCGCTGTACTGCCCCGAATCTGACATTAGATTCCTGCTTGGCTCCTAAATCAATGACTTGTCTATGCAATTCCATGATATTATTTGAAATTGTGGGAGATCACGGATCCTTATATTTGTTGGATTCTTACTTTGGATTATGGCAAACATTCGGTAAAATGCCTTTTTCTCAATGCTAATCCTTCTTGATTGTCCCAAGATCTTTCAAAAGTGCATAAGCGAGAACAATTTGATTATGTCCAGCGGAAGTATGTTAACCTTCACTTGCGCCAGGACCTCTAAAATGCACACGCTTCTTTGAGATGCCTTCTTCTTGCCTCTAAGTGCTTGTGGAAATGGAGGTGAGGTATCATGGTATTTCATTGAATCCTCCTTTAGGAGAATATGCTTTCGGAATTGCAATTCTTCTCCTTGCATGGATTCTTATTAGGTTTTAGCATAGGGTGATCGACCTCTTTTCCACTTCTCGGAGTAATTATAGCCTTAACCTCAGCCATTCGGTGTTGGATGACGGAGCCTCATGGTTCCGCCGGTTGGAAGTGTTTGAGAGAAACCTCCTCTTGCTCAAACAGTGGTGATTTTGGTGATTGAATCTTGTGGTTGTCAATTTTTGGTTTGGTGCTCTCGAAGCCCATCTATTCTCTTATTCGTGTACTTTCTGATGTCGATCCTTTGTGCGGTTACGTGATTTCTTTTGCTCTTCCACAAAGTTGCCTGCCGCGCCTCCAAATTTAATATGGCTTGTTCCACTGGAGAAGAGGATGGTGGCTGTTGTGGTTGTGAAATGAGTCAGCGAGTTTGGCCACAGGGTGCATGCGCGGGGTTGGGTCTCCATGAGAGGTTAGGGTGATTCTCGATTAGGTGTAGGTATTACCATATGGAGCGATGGGTTGTGGTGGCTTGTATTGACCCTCGATGTTGCAGTGGCGTCAAATCCTTCAGCTACGTGGGGGGCCATTGGATCGCACATTCTACATTTGGGTAGTGGATTGGAAATTGGTGCGAGGATTAACTGTGCGTGTTTCGATCCTTTGCATGCACTTCATGGAGCCTTTTCTTCAAGCTCCTCCCTTTCTAGCCCAAGTTGAAATCTAGCTTTCATTTCTATATCTTAAATGTGTATAAATCCCTCACAAAGTTTAAATTGGAGGCCTCATTGTTTCCATTTCTAGAGGTTTGGCTCATCCCAACCCTTAGAAGTTTCAGCCACGTAATTTAAAAATCCATGGCTTCGTCGGGATGCTTTACTCGAGAAAGTCTCCTCATGGTTTCAGGCGCCTCATGGCGGGAGGCAATACCACCGTAAAGTGGTTTACCGGCATCCATGTATCAAACCCGTGATGTGGGCATGCGCGATGAATATCATAAATCTCTCGACCTTGATAAAACCTCTACCATCTGTTTAAGGTATAAATTTGTCTCTTGAATTGTTGGTCTTATGAGCGAAGAACTGTTTTGAGATGCGCTGCTGACTGTGTGATTTCTTATGGTTCTAGGCCTCGATGAGTTTAGCCAAATCTTGGCCTTATCTTTAAATTCGGTGAAATGCTTTTGGCAATGAATCCATGTCATCATGCCTTCCTTAAAGGTAGTGCAAACCTCCTCAGAATCACTAATATGAGTGTATGGATTTTCATTTTCCATACCATGATATGTGAGGAGTAGGGTGCAAATAGCTCCTTTGCTACTCTTTGCAGGAGGGAATGATCAGATGGGACACTAACTCTAGGAGGGTGGATGTGATCCCTCATGGTTCTATAGGCTGTTCCCAGTTCATTGGGGTTCCAAAGGCCCATTTCTGTGTTCTTGGTAGTGGATCCATGGTGTCGATTATTATTACCACCGGCTTGTGGCTGGTGGGGTTATTGTCTTGATTCTATGGAGTCTTCTGAAGTTCCTCTGTCCCGACGCGCCCTATTTGTTGCTGCTGGCCCGGGGGCCTATGAAAACCTGAAACCTGACTTACCAAGGACCAAGGTATTGCATCATTGAATGAAAAACCACAGTGGTCAGCTGTAGTGATGGCAGCGATTCTCGCTGGTTACAAAGAGTTAAAAAGATTACCTTGCCATGATGTGATCTAAATGCATGGCCATCATTCTTGTGGTTGCACCATCCGTGTGGCATACATTTTGATTATTCCCACGATGTTTGAGCTAAAATCAACAAAATTTATATACACCTAAGTTCCTACTCGCGTGATCAAATCACTGCAGTATAGTGGTCTAGAGATTAGAACACGGGGATGGGTTTCATCCACAAAATGATTTACATAAGTGCCTGAAGGTAAGGCTTTTCTATTTGGACTTTTTTTGGTTGTTTCAAAAGCAGTGTGATGAGTTTGAAAGCGATTAATTATAAGCGAAATGAAGTGTTAGAAATGCTAACTTGAGATTTAGTCACTAACGTAGCAGAGACAAACAAGTATATGGGTTTCTCTGTGTTAAACAAATGACTGATCAACCAGATCTATGTTTAGCTAACTAAGCCCTCACCTAAAATCAACTCTATTGAGTCCTTACAGATAACATGCATCTATAGCCACTTTTCAATTTAGGAAACCCCAACATTAAATATCATCTCGGAGGCTCGTAAAGACCATCTAATGAACCTGAGTGCATTTAGCAATAAGTATACCATGCTATCTGTATCAGTAATATTGGCCAAATTAATAATTCAATGTATTCAACCATATTTTGAGAACATAAGGTCCGTGTGCAGTACCTATAGCTTTTAATACGAAAAACTTGACACATAACACCCACATCCTGCAAGCTAGCTTTATTATCTTTGAAAAATTTGTGACTCCTCTTGAGGTTGTCATCCTCGAGAGGGGTGTTTGGCATAAGAAAATAGGAAAGAGGAGAGGAAAGAGAGAAAAGCAAACCTAACTAATAGGACAAAAATAAAACTTGCAAGGAAATTTCTTCTTCGAATTTTTCCTCCTTTTTGTTGTAGGGTTATATGGAGGGGGCTTATAGGCCATGATGTGAAAATATGGCTTTATGATTGGCTGTTTGAGACAAAGAGAGTAATACAAAATTGAAGTCGGTTGCATTAATTACAAAAAACATGACAAGTGATGAAATTCGGCTAAGGCGAGAACAATTTCGCTAGGTAAGCGAAATTTGCTGGGTAGCGAAAATTTAGCTGTGGCAAATGCGAGATGGCAATAAGGAAATTGGCTAGGCGGGTGAGGTGATTTAGCTAGCTAACGAGAACTAATAACTAACAAAGATTTAATAATGATGTGAAAATGCAAATTAAGCTAGTAGCAGGTGCCTAGCGAAAATTTTGGATCTGCGAAAATTGGCAATTCATGCGAAATTTTAAGCTAAGGATTCGCGAAATTTTCGCGATCCCAGCTTCGCAATCTTAAGCGAAATTCACAAGTTTGTTGATTCATCCTTTGCCTTGCTTCCTATCCTCTCTTTTGCATTGATTTATACTTTGCCTTCATTCTTTCTTTGATTTTGGTGTTTGATGTTTGACAATTGAGTTGATCTTCATGATTCATCATATGTCTCGATGACTCCCAAAGTACGAAAAACGCAAAACAACCAAAAATAACCTCTAGCGGCATAAGTGATACTAAGAAAGACTTGAACACTTCAATTGACATAAATGACATGATTAGTGCACAAAAACTCAAAACCTATCGTATGGGGTTCTTGCACTTTTTGGTACTAATCGTAGATTTGAAACTCAAAGGGTCATCGAGCTCGAAGGTCGGAGGGACACCTCGGCAGTCGGTCGGCTTTGGGGTTTGATTGCAGCGTGTTACTCCAACCGGAGGGTCATGCTTCTTCGTTGAACTTTCAGTTTCGGGTGTTCTTGGACTCTATGGAAAGCTAAATCCCCTAGTCAAATACTCCATCACCTATCTTGTTGAAATTGGAACTCATATTAAACTCTGAAAATCAATCTAAACAAAACCACTAGCAGCATAAATAATGATTGTTCTTTAATGGTTTTGGAATAGAATTTTGACGAGAAATAGCTGAGATTGAACTCAGGATTTGAACAAAGTGAAAAAGATTTTGGGTTGATTCACACCCGACTTATTCCTCATTTCAAGTTTTTGCATGTTTACATTCTATTTTTCATTCTCGTTTCAATATTTGAAAGACTTGTTCCTAGAAATGCATAAGAAAATCATATTGAATTGTTTAAATGATTTGAAGAATTGATTGTAAAATGTTTACATATGAAAATTGCATGACTATTGAAAGTGAACTATTTATACAAATGTACATATGTTAATGCTTGTACTTTTCTATAAAAGATTTGGAGCATATAATAATAGAATGTTGGATTTGGATTCGTATTAAGGATAGATTGGTAATAGGGATCCACGGCTCAAGCGGTATTGCGAACGATTGTATTGATGTGTCACTCCGTCCGCGACCCGGTAGGGATCGTATCGGTAGTGTTCACTGTGATTACTGTAATAACAGTCAACAGCCAATGAGGGCCAGTATGTTATAAAACCGTTTTTATACCGGCTTAAACCAGTGGGGTGCCGATGTCGGTGACTCGATATCTGTATATCGAATATAGGTTACATTAAGTTAAGGGCATAGCGAATTGATTGGCGGGGAACTGAATTGGATTAGGGAACCGAATTGAATTTGTGAGCATAATTGAATTGATTTGAGATTATCTACCTATTGAATATGAAAGTGTATTTTGGGATGATCAATGAACTATAAGCGTTGTATATAAAACAAACTATATGTATTGTATTTGTTGATAAGCATCCATAAAGGTTTAAAAGTTTTGAAGTGTTAAATTAGATGATTTGATTTAAACTGAGCGAAGGAGGAATGGACTGCATAGAACACTAAGCATGAAAATGCAGTGTGTTACCAATGCGGTGCAGTGTTAGATAGCGATCGGCCGGGACTTGAATCGAGGACGTCAGAATAGCAAAGAAGGAAATTTGCGGAGTTTAACAAGGCATGTGCATTCATCCGTGTTTTCTTTTTGAACTTTGATGTTTGCAAAACCGTACTCTTTGAATATCCCCTATTTTATAAATCATTTGAAAAGGCTTGAGTGGCTTCATTGTAAATGTATTTTGTTAAATGTAAATGTTTATGGGTTTGCCCTAAGAAATTTGAAATAAACTTCGCAAAATTTGATTTTAGTGATTGGTGATATACGAGCATCCGGACTCGATTCAGGTCGCCCAGCCAGGTCCGGGCCGGAAAGGGGTTCCACACTTTTAAAGTGGTAGTGCCAGAGCTAGTTTGGCAGTTCTAAATAATTTTGAAATTGTTTGTAAATGATTTTCGAAATTATGTATAACATGCATTTCATTGCAATTAAGGATGACATGACTTTCGACGGATCTTCTTTGGTCTTAATAGGATAAACATGGAACGGGTTCCGAAACTTTATAGGGTCGGATTGACTTAGGGGACTCGCTTGAGCAGTCTGCTAGTGTGGAGGTGGAGCAGAAACTCCCATGCCCCGCAATGAATGAACGAGAACAAGTGGCGGAGAGTCTGCTGAGTGTCCTCGAGCAACTAGCTCGGGCATTGCAAGAATTTGGGCAGCCAGCTGTGTTACTTCTAGCGAATCGACGAGAGGAGATAGCGAGAATCTTGCGACTGTAGATTTTATGGGAAGAAGAGGATGAACCTTCTATGGTAGAAAATTGGCTGAGAGAAGGCAGAAGCGGAATGCTTGTGCAAATGCATTGCACATCTGAAGAGAAGTTGGAATGTGCGACCTCATTACTACAGGATGAGGCTTATCAGTGGTGGGTTTCCGTGACCAGGACCGCACCATCAGAGAGAGTTACATGGAAGTTCTTCTTGGATGACTTCAAGAAGCACTATGTGGGTCGCATTTATCTGAGCAACATGAGACGGGGTTCTTGTTTGAAGCAAGACAGATGGATGTAGTGAATATGAGAGAATTCACACGGGTTGAGTAGAAGTATGCTCCCGAGATACTAGTAGTGAAGAAGAAAAGTATCCTTAGTTGGCGGTAATGACCATATTCGAGCCCATGTCACAGCTTGTTTTGCCATGAGGATTTCTTCAAAATCGTGACATGCGCATTGAATGTGGAAAGAGTAAAGAAAGAGGAAAGAGAGAGAAAAGATAAAAGACAGGGAAAGAAAAATCTAGGTCAGTCCAGTTCGCAACAACAACAAAGGAAGAAATTCAGGGGACCACAAGGTTCCAGTCAGCCTACAGCTCAGGCTACCGGTAGGAATACTACTCTACCAGCACCGTCAGTTGCGAGTACACCAGGAGGTGCTTCTAGAGGACAGACTGCTCCTCATTGCTCCCATTGTGGGAAAAATCATAAAGGAGAATGTTGGAGACTTACAGGTGCTTGTTTGATTTGTGGATCCAAAGAGCATAGAGCAAGAGTCAAGAGCTCGTTCATTTACAACACCCCAGACTGGGGGTACAACTAGTGGTACAAAAAAGGCAACAAGTGTTGCATCAGGGTGTTAAAGACAGGGACCTGAGCTTTGGGTAGGCAAGATGGTGGGCTGCTCGGCTAGAGCATATCTGATGAAGAAGTGGAAGATCACCAGGCCTCAGGATGTGATAGCCGATAATTTCCAAATCTTTGATACTACCTTGCCATTGATTGACCCGAGTCCAGCCCACTCATATATTTGCAAACATACCTTGGGTAAATTCTCGAGGAGTGAAACCGAGTATGACATTGATGAGCTTAAAGTCATATTTTCGATCCATTTTTACGATTGATTTTATATAAAAGACTGATTTATATCTGCGGGAATATGGAATACTTCACCAAGCTGGCACATGCGACGAGAATTCAAAGAAAGCAAAAATTGCGATGAAGGAGCGAGAATATGGTAGAGCGATCTTGGTCTAATTAGGTGAAAGTTCTTGTGAGGCGCAAAGGATTAAAGATTTGGCGTCGTGAAGCTTTTTCGACAATCAAAATACATATTAATGTTGCAACTACAAAGCTCCGATCACTTAATGGAGAGTAGTAATCAAAACCAACGAAATTTGGCGTGAAAGAACTTCCAGTCGACAACGGGAGTGATGAAGAAGAGGGCATGATGTGCGACATCATTCGAGTCGCGACAGGGAATTAAACCCGGTACGATGGATAATGAGATTCTACATTGACACCAAAAATTAAGCGACGAAATAATTAGTGAACATTTTATGTCGCTACATGCGGATCGCGTTAACAACATCGTACTGAATCGGAAGCGGTCGCGACGCAGGTTTGCAAGGAAACTAAGGTCGCAGCATCATCAACCTAAGAAGGTGGCGACATCATTTTAAATGGTGACGTGGATTCTTGAAAAGAATTAGCGACTGATCAATTGTGCGACATCAACCTGAAAGGAAGTCTGGCGACATCATTCGGCCGGTCGCGACAGCAATTGAAGAAAGAAGATCGCGACGACGCAGTTTGTGGCGACATCGATGCGAAGAAGTGAGGTGGCGACAGCGGAAGCGAGCAGAGGTGGCGACATCATACGAGGAAATTAAAACATCCATATATATGGAACCGAGAGGGCGCGACAACATTAAGATGTCGCGACATCAAATGCATAGAGATAAGGTCACGACGTCGATCAAATTGTGGTAATGGTTCCACGAGACATGTGTGACGAACAAAAACCTGCGCGGCGAGGCGGAGACAAAGAAGGTCGCGACAAGATCAAGTTTGTCGTGGCGGTATCAACTATCTTGGGCCAGTTATTTGGTCAAAAAGAGGTGCATCGAGTGGGGCTGACTTGAGGAGCCACATAAATACCTGGTGCTGCGAAGGGCGTAGCTCTTGGCGAGCTTGAAGAGATGCAGGGTTCTTTGAAGGCTCACCGTATTTTAATTTTCTTTTCTTTCTTTTATTTTTAGATTAGTTTGTATTTTTGTTTTTAATTTGGTTTTGAACGTTAGCTGTAAGGGTTGTAGCTGAATGCAGATTTATATTTCTTAATTCTTGTAAGTTTGTTTGAATTCGGACAAATTTTGGATTTGAACTACCGGTTCAATTTACGGTGATTTTCTTGATCCAATGATAATGTATGAGTGTAATCGATGATTTAGAAACCCGGCTCCCCATTGAAATAGCCTTCTTATCAGAGAGTATCACTCTGCAGAATTTTATTCATTGTGCGAACTTCGAGTTTATAAATCGACTTCTTCGGTTTGCATATTTCACGATTGATCCCGATGTCGATCCTCTATGCCCATAACGGGGTTGTTCAAGCTGATTTCTAGGAGGCCCTCTCTGAGTGACCACAGAAGGCATTCACGGTGATAAATATTTTACGGAGGGTATGAGAACCTGATATTAATGATCTAATGTGCTCTGTGTAGTCATCGATCGTCCTCTTCTCCTTGGCTTAGAATGAGTTGGTGAGTTATCAGACAAGCATGCGAGAGTTCGCCTCAATTCGGGTGTGAGATTCAATCCGAGTGTTAGATCTAATCAAGGGAAAGAATGAGTTGTTCTAATTTTGAGGAGAGGAACCGATATAGTGTAAACCCGTACAATGGCTATACAAAAGGAGCTAAGGTTCAAGTCCATGTTATGGGTATGAAGTATTGAGAAAAGAAAATACCTAGAACAAGGCTACCCCGGATTAAAGTAGTTATCAAGCCCAGCATGTATTCGAGAGAAACGGTGAAGGTGAGATGATGAAGCGGTGTGGTTTGGAGAAGATCCAGATTACTGCTTATCATATTCCTTAGACTAGTTTTAAAATATGTGGTTCAGAAAGCAAAAATTACCGTACAGGCTGTAGGAATTGATTCTTCACAATAGCTTTATTTCCAATGTTCTCTTTATAGATAACGATTTCAATCTAAATTTGTCATTTCATTATTTCAGTAGTCATTCATTTATTTATTCATTCATATTATTTTGGTTTCATTATTTCAAGGCTTTCACAATTTGATTCAAATTGTCTATTATAATTAAATAGTATAGAGCTTGAGTAGTTAGGTAGTTGATTGAGAAAATTCTTAGAATCTCTGTGGGATCGATATCTGGACATAAATCCAATTTACTACTTGTTAGACACAGTACGACTTGCGGCATGATGGATCAAAGCGACGAACCATGATGATTTACTCTTAATAAAATGCTCTTAATGAATCCTGATGATTACAGAACACAAAATACAAGTTGTTGGCATTATTGTTGGGGATTAGACAATAGTCCTTTGGTAATAGTGTCATAAATTTGTATATGTCTTTGGTCCAACCAACAAGTTTTATGGCGTCGTTCTTAGGGATCGAAAAATTTAGTAGATCGATATTCGATTGAAAGAAGGAAATGCTAATTTGGACATTTATAAGAAAAGAACAAAAATAGCTTTTCAAGCAGTGGTTATTTTTAGCCACTAACTTTTAACAAGCCATATTGAAAATATTTGTTGGCCTGACTAATCCTATTAATGTAAGTGTGTTTTGATTTCAGGAAAACTTTAATGCATAGGAAACAGAACACTGATCTGATTCAGTGAATCTTGCGAATTAGAAAGAACACTTTCGGAAAGCTTGAGAAAAAGCGAAAGAGCGAAAAACTCAGCTATGGAAGATGAAAGGCAAAAACGGTGGGGCGAGAGAAGCGGCGGCCATAAGGCCTCCGATCAACGATACAATGGAGGACTTTTGGAGACTGTGTGGATGGAATACTGCGTCAAGCGACTACGGTCGATGCAAATAATTTTGGCTGAAGCCAGCCTACGATTACAATGGTTGACAACAGCAGTTCTTGGTCATCCCACGAAGACCCAAATAGGCACACAGGAAGGTTTCTCGGGATGGCAAACACGATTGAAGGGTTGAATGGGATTGAGACCGGAATTCGTAAGCTGCATTTATTCCCATTTTTCTCTAAGAGATACAACAGCCCACATGGTATGAATCTCTACCGTATAGTTCTGTTGATACTTGGGAAGGAGCTTGTAGAAGCCTACTTGGGTAGATTCTTCCCCCATCACTCACCTCGGAGAGAAGGAGGGGAGATAATTGTGTTCGGCGGGAAGATAGAGCCTTTATGTATGGGAGAGATTGAGTTGTGAAAGATGCCCGATGCATGGGATAGACTTGAAGACTCGGATGGACATAGTGTATCATGCCTTGAATGATACATCTAAGGGCATTATTGATGCTTCATCTTTGTGGAGCATTCAAGCGTAAGAGTCTTTGAAGAGGCAAAGATACGATTGAGGACTTGGTTAAATGCAATATATGAAAGCTCCATCCAGAGTTTCAAGAGTAATTAGCGAGAGGAAAGGAGTCATGGAGCTGAAGCGAGATGACAGCCATGGAAGCTAAGTTAGATGCTATAATGCATAGGATGGACAAACGAAGAAGATGCCTGCTTGCTCATGAAATGGAGACGATCGAGAGAACTATTGAGAGGAAGTGCTGATGTATCCTCTGAAGAACTGTTTTATGATGCTGAGGAGGTTAAGTACTTGGGGGAGCCAAGAAGTTATCACTTCAAACCAAATCCTAACCTGCCAGCACACTATCATCCAGCACTGAGGAACCATGAAAATTTTTCATATGGTGGGGGGACTTCACAAGGCCCAAGGCATGGACAGCATCCTCAGCGGGGATGCTCGCGGTACGAGGTTCTTGCGAGCGTGGGGAGGTGAAAATAGAAGCGAGTGTCAGTCGGAGGAGAGCTCGACCATTTGAAGTCGAAATCTTTACACTTGATTCATGGGGGACAACACGGGGCGGTGAAGCCTCCATGAACAAAAAGTTTCTGGGTGGAAGCGCAATTACCAATTCTCAATTTTAGAGGCCACGAAATGCCTCCCTCAAAGACCGGAGACACAAATAGAATAATGGCCTAACCTTGAAACCGGATGAAAGATGCCTTTTCCCGGTGACACAAAGAAGAATCTAAAATTTGTATGGGCGTGCGGCCTAAGAATTGGGAAAGACTTGGAAGAGAAGACAGAAGAGATGAAAGCGACAAGGGAGAGGAAGGCGAGACAATCACTTAAAACACTAGAGAAGGAAGAAAGAAGGAACATTAATCGAGGAGAAGAAGGAAGCAAGAAGAAAACCAGGCATGCACTGCGTGCCATTTCCACTGTTTCTTGAATCAAAGATAGAAGAATAGTTTGCAAGGATTTTTTGAAAACCTTTCATTTGGAGATCAGTATGCCTTTCACAGAAGTAGTGACTCAGATGCCACTTTATGCAAAATTTTTGAAAGACATACTGAGCAAAAAGAGGAAGATTGCTGAAGAAGGAATTGTGAACCTGACTGCAACTTGCAGTGCTGTGATCAAGAGAGGCTTACCAGAAAAGATGAAGGATCCAGGGAGTTTCACCATTCCCTGCACCATTGGAGAGTTTGAGTTTCAGAAAGCTCTGCGCTTGACTCGGGTTCAGTGTCGATTTAATGCCTGATATGTTGCCCGAAGTTAAGTTTGGGGAGCTTACTCCGCTCACTGTTACTCTCAAATGGCGAGATAGAACCACAGCAAAACCTAAAGGAATCATAGAAGATATCTTTGGTAAAGGTGGGAAAATTTATTTTTCAATAGACTCATCGTCTTGGATATGGAGGAGAGGATTCACAAGTTCTCTTGTTCTTTGGGAAGGCCATTCCTTGCAACTGGAGCAGCTCTAATCGATATGCAGAAGGGAATTCTCACCCTCAGAGTTGGAGAAGAGACAACTGATTTCAATTTAATTAAGAGTTTGAAGAATTTAGACATAGAAAGGGAAGATATCAAGTCAATAGAAGATGTATATGTCAACAACTCTGAGTTTACTATGATTATGTGCCCAATTTTCAATCAATGAAAAAGAGATGAATTCACAGTATCTAGAAGATTTTGATTCAGATTTTCTGCACATCAGTTTACAATCTACTGAGACAGTGATGAGTCTTGAACAAAAAGAGATGGAAAAAAGAGACCAAAATGAAGAAAAGGAATTTCGTCAAGAAACCAGTGAAGAAGGGCTAGTTTTAAAAGAGTTGCCAAGTCATTTAAAGTATGCTTACACAGGGCACCAAGGTAAACCAGTGTAATTTACGCTGAACAGTGATCTTGGGGAGACGGAGGTTCTTCAATTTAAGGAATCATAAAGGAGTCTATAGCTTGGTCTATTGAAGAGTTAAAGGTATCAGTCCATCAATATGCATGCACAAAATATTACAGAAAGAAAATCTGAGGCCAGTTGAACATCAAAAGGAGGGGCGAATCAGTAATGAAAGTAGTCGGGAAGGAGGTGCTCAAATGGTTAAATCTTGGTTTTTATTTATGCAATTTCGGATAGTCCTTAGGTTAGTGATCCATGTGGTTCCCGAAGGGTGGATTTCTTGTAATCCATGATAGAAAAGAAATGAATTAATTCCAACGAAACGTGTGGGGATCGAGTATGCATTGATTACGGGGCGAACACAGTGACCGGAAAGATCATTTCCCTTTGCCCTTCATTGATCAGATGTTGGACAGACTAGCAGGACACCCTCATTTCTGTTTCTTGGACGGGTATTCAGGCTCTGACAGATTGCAATTGCAGGAGGACGAAAAGACCACATTCACATGCCCTTATGGTACCTTTGCCTTCAGAAAGATGCCATTTGGGCTATGCAATGCTCCTGCTACTTTCCAGAGATGTATGATGTCAATGTTCTCAGATTTGGTTGAGGAAGTCATGGAAATTTTTATGGATGATTTCACGATTGTATGGGTCGGAGTTTGAACAATGTACGAACAACCTGGAAACTTAGTACTTCAGATGCGAGGACAAGCGGCTAGCACTAGAATTGGGAAAAATGCCATTTTCATGAAACGAGAAGAGTATTGTTCTTAGTCATAAAATTTCTGCTCTGATTTAAGAAGTGGACCAATCCAAGATTTCCATAATCAAAACTCTAGCACCTCGGCGATAAAGGGATAAGGAGTTTCTTGAAGGCATCTTTGGATTTTATACCAGGAGATTCATCAAAACTTCTCAAAAATGACAGACACTATGTGATTGCGGAAAAGACCTGGATTTAATTTTGATGATTCTGCAAAGTTTGCCTTTGAAGAAATCTAAAGATCGAATTGGTTCAAGCACCTATCATGGCTGCACGGAATGGGATCGAATTGATGTGTGATCTTGGTGATTTGTAATGGGGGCTGTATTGGGGCAAAGAAAAGAGAAAATATTGAGCCATACTATGCTAGCGGAACCTTGATGAAGCCTGAAAACTATTCCACAACTGAAAGGAGATCTTAGCCATAATTATTTGCTTGTGAGAAATTCAGGCCATACGTGCGGGATCCCGTGTTATAGTTCACACAGGACCATGCGACCATCGGATATCGATGTAAAAAAGAGGCTAAGCCAAGGCGATAAGGTGGGTGCTACTCACTGCGAGTTTGATCTGGAAATTAGAGATAAAGGGTGTGACAATGTGATAGCTGATCCTTGTCGGAATAGAAAGAAATCGGGCTGAAGAGGAGGGAGATAAAGCCCAAGAGAACTTCCCGGATAGGCAACTATTTCAATTGTCATTCCAAATGCCATGGTATGCGTATTGTGAATTACTTAGCTTGTGGAGTAGTTCATACGAATTGACCACAGCAAAAAGCTCGGGGTAATGCGAATTATTATATGCGGGATGACCTTTGTTATTTAAGAGGGTCTTTGATATGATTACAAGAAGATGTGTGCGGAGGGTAGACAAAGCGAGAATTATGAATGAATGCCATGCATCACCATATCAGGGGCATTTTTACGGAGAAAGAGCATTCATCAAGATACTCAAATCGGGATTTTATTATTACTTGTTTTCAAAATTTGTCTTGAGATGGGTCAAATTATGTGATAGATGCCAAAGATTGGAAATATCAGCGGCGAAATGAAATGCCCTAAAGGCATATTGGTGAGTCTTGATTTTGATGTATGGGATAGATTTTATGGGACCCTTTCCACAAGCATTTGGAAACACATATACGCTGCGGTGGATTATGTTTCTAAATGGAGTGGAAACAATAAGCTTGCCCCGAGGAATGATGTTAACTCACAGTTGTGAGTTTCCTTGCAAAAGAACATATTGAAGCGGTGGAACACCCGGGACTATCATCGGTGATGGGGAAGCCACTTTACCAAACCAAATGCCCATAAAGCTCATGAAGCGGTATGGGATGAACATATAATAGGCACAGCTTATCATCCACTAGACCGTGGGCAAGCGAAATTTCAGCCAAAGGGAGATTAAAGGATCTGAAAGGCGTAAGTTGGCCGGGGAAAATTGGTCTTCCAAACTTGACGATGCACTTTGGGATGTCTCCATACAGATTGGTTTTTGGCAAGCCATGTCACCTCCCTCTCTTGAATTGGAATAAATCTATGTGGGCCATCAGAAAGCGAATTTCGATTTCAAAAATGGCAAAGGAAGAGGGTGCTTCAATGAATGAGCTGGAAGCTGAAATGAAGCCTATGATAATGCTAGGATATACAAAGATAAGACAAAGAAATGGCATGATCAAAAGATTCTGAGGAAAGAGTTCAGAGAGGGGGATCAAGTTCTTCTATTCAACTCCAGATTAAGATTGTTTCCAGGAAAATTGAAATCAAAGTGGAGTGGACCATATATCTGTGATGTCAAGCCTTTACATTTGGAGCGATGGCATTGAAGGCGATGTTGGGAAGAATTTAAAGTCAATGGACAAAGACTGAAGCACTATCGAGCGGGGAGGAAAAGAAAGGAAGAGCTACGAGTTGGTTCATTGAGAGAGAAAGAATTAAAGCAATGAGTCGACTAAGGACTCAAAAGCGAAGCGGTGATGGGAAGCTGACCCATAAAGACTTTAGTTTCTGTTTTTAGACTTTAATTTTTTTAGAATTCATTTTGAGTTTGTTTCTTTGGATTCCTTATAATGATTAGTACCTGAGAAGTTAATTTTGTTTAATTAAATCCTTTGGAAATGTTGCGAGTCGCCTCACGAGAAATGGCTCAGGCAAGAAGGAACAAACTCCAGTACAACTCCAGCAACTTGCAGAAGAGAACGACAGGAAAAAGGGGAGCATTCCTTTCCCTATAGAAATTCTGTGAAAATTGAATAGAATACATGCTTGAATTTCTGTGTGTGAATGATTTAATTGAATGCTGAGAATTTGCGAATTGATAAATAGCGAAAAGCTGTCTGTTCATTAGATCTGAATTGCGTTTCTGTGTCATTTTATTTTCTGTTTAGGAATTAAATAAATAATTATGTTCTTTCTCAAAGAACAGAATTTTTGCATGATCAAGGCATGAATAAAGAAACTGGAATTAGGAGTGTTTACTGTTCTGCTTAAATTCAGTTTAATTGCAAAAATTGGGAAATTAGTTCTTGCTGATAGAACAAAATACTTGTTTAAAATAATGTAAGTAGACAGTGAATAAATACAAGTCTTGAATAAATAATACACATTAGTCAACAAAACTTGAAACTTTGATAAAGAAATTAAAGGGAATATCTTCTGGGGAATTCAAGATTTAGAGTTCACAGTCCTGAACTTTCTGTTTGATTATTGATTGAGTGAAATCACTTAGGTGGAAACAACGACGAGGAAATGATAGAGGCCATTCTTGGCAGCAGGCTTTTTTCCAACCACCCTCCAAATATGCTTGACATATTCTAGTTCTGATTTGAGCCAATTAAGCCTTTATTTCTTGATAAACAACAATTGGCAGAATCCTTATCGCAATAAACCTGCAGTAAAGAACCCAAATTATCCAGTTTCTAGTTCAGGAAAGTTTAGTCTAAAGAAAGAAACAAGTTTGGGGGAATATTATTCCCAAAATTTTGAAAAAAAGGAACTGAAGAAGTCAAAGGCAGAGGCTAGTGAGATAAGGAATAAGTTTTGTCTTGTGGCCTATTATACTTGAATATAATTATTCGTAGGGTGTTTTAACACCTAATACCTAATACCCGACTGGTATGGGAGTTCTTGTGAAGTTCTCTAAGAGTAATAGAAAGCATAAGAAGACAAACATTCACTCATTCCCAAATCTCGGAAAAATAAAGCAAAGAGAGAAATTTGAAACAGGAATCTGCTGAAATAAAGTAAATATGGAAGTAGAAATTCCATAAAAAAGAATTCAAAAAGAAGAATCAGCCTAAGATTAGGGAGAATCAGAAAGGAACAAAGAAGAAAAAGAAATAAAGTTGAAGGAAACAATGTAAGAAATGAGATAGAGCTGGGTAATTTACAACCTAAATTCCTCATTTATCTGCAAATTACCTAAGCCCAACATTACAAGCTTGAAAGACCTTATTGATTCTGAAGGTTGAATTTACCTACATTAGTGGAGATCAATAAGAAAAACAAGCATATGGGACTTTGATAAACAGTCTACGAAAACTCCCAGAAGATTAACTAAATTCAACATGAAGTTGCAAGAGATTTGAAGACACCTTTTACACACACCTCATTCGAACATTAAATAAGCTGTTTACATACATTAGTTTATCAAGAAATTTTGTAATGGAAGTATACTATGCTCTGTTCTTGCATAAAAACTGAAATTTGAAATAATAGTGATATCTCTTAATTCGAACAAAAGTTGAATGAGAAATGCAAAAATAGAACAAGAAAAATGTCCTTTTGTTTGAGGACAAACAAATCTTTCTTTTTGCAGGGGACAGAAGCAAAATTTTAAGTTGGGGAGTTTGATGAGCTTAAAAGTCATCTATTTTCAGATCCATTTTTCAGTTGATTTTTATATAAAAAGACTGATTTATATGCAGGAATATGGAATACTTCACCAAAATGTTGTGCGCGAAATTCAAAGCGAAGTGCGATGGGAGCGAGAATATGGTGAGCGATCTTGATGCAATTGGTTGAAGGAAGTTGCACGGGAGAGGCGCAAGGATTAAAGATTTGGCTGTCGTGAAGCTTTTTCAGCAATCAAAATACATATTAAGTTTACCTTCGTGATCGCCGTGAAGCGTAATCAAAAGACAAAAGCGAAATTTGGGCGTGAAAGGAACTGAGTCGAGCAACCGGGAATTGATGAAGAGAAGACAAGATGTCGAAGACATCGGTCGAGGAGGTCGCGGCAAATTAAACCTGATCTGATGATGGATAATGAAATTCGCGACACGAAAAGAAGTCGCGACGGAAATAATTGGCGAACATTTATGTCGCTACATGCGGATGCGATTCGCAACATGCGACGCGAATCGAGCGATCGACCTGGTTTACAAGAAGCGAGGTGGCGACATCATCGGCTCAGAAGAAGGTCCGCGACATCCATTTAAATGGAATCCAGCGACATCATTTGAAAGAAGGTCGCGACAAGATCAAAATTGTCGCGACCATCAGCGCTACGAAAGGAGTCGACATCATTCAGCGGTCGCGGCGACAATTGAAGAAAGAAGATCGCGGCTTGACGCACGGATTTGTCCACGACATCCCGATGCGAAAAGTGGTCGCGACATCATTAGCGATCGACAGCGAAGCAAAAAGAGCGGTCGCGACATCATACGAAGTCGGCGACATCCGGCTAGGCAGAAGGTCGCGACAACATTAAGATGTCGCGACATCAAATGCATAGAGATAGGTCACGGCGTCGATGAAACTGTCGACATCAGTTCCACCAAAGACATGTAGCGACCCAGAACAAAGGCTTGCGACAAAATGAGACAAAGAGTCACGACAAGATCAAGGTATCGCTGACGATATCAACATCTTGGGCGATTAAGCGCAGTCCAAATAAAAAGAGGTGCATCGAAATAGCCCAACTTCGTAACCCTATAGGAACACATGCCAAATGCTAATCAAGAACGCACTTCTCTGGTGATTTGAAAGAGATCTCGGAAGCGCTTCGCGCCCCGTATTTTTAATTTTCTTTTCAATTTTAGATTAGTTTGTATTTTCGCTTTTAATTTGACTAACGTTAGCTCGCGACTTGAAAGAGAGATCTAAGGTCGAAGGCTCCCGTATTTTAATTTTCTTTTCTTTCTTTAATTTTTTTAGATTAGTTTGTATTTTCGCTTAATTCGACTCGAACGTTAGCCGTAAGGGTCAGAAATAAATTGCATTTATATTTCTTCAAATTATCGTTCGTTGTTTGAATTCGCATACCCTTGATTTCTCGAACTACCGCCTGGACATTTACAAAGGGTTTTCTTGATCACAAGCTAAACATGGTGTAATCCAGTTGATTTAGAAACCCAAATTCTATCAAAATGACTATTGTCGAAATTATATTTCCCGCAGTACTTATTCAATATTTACTCAACTCACTATAAACTAATTCAATAGTTCGGGTAGTTATTTCCTGAAACTGATCCAATGTCACCTCCATAATCAAGAACTTGTCAGTTCAAGCTCTGATTTGGGAGGCCTCCTCTGGAGCACACGCTGCAAAGGCATCCCAAGAGTGATAAACATTTCTCCTGGAGGCGGAGAACCCTACTACGACGACCTAATGTGCCTGTGTATCAAATCCAGATTACATCCTCCTCACTTTGGTCCGAGAATGGTTGAGTGAGTTATCAATTTAAGCATGCAGAGAGTTCGCCTCAATTCGAATCGTGAATTCTAATCCCGTGTTAGCAACGATCTAATCGAAGGAAAGAATGAGTCACGACTTTGAGGAAGAGGAACTAAAGATAAACCCCGCATGCAATGACCATACAAAGGAGCTAAGGTTTCATAAATTCCATGTTATGGTATGAAGTATTGAGAAAGAAAAATACCTAGAACAAGGCTACCCATATTAAAAGTAGTTATCAAGCCCACGATTCGAGAAATCTGAAGGTGAGGACATGAGAACTGGTGGTTTGGAGAGATCCAAACGATCATCATATTCTTGGACTATAGTTTTTAAAATATGGGTTTAGGAAAGCAAAATTACCGCTGTCGAGGAATCGATTCTTCACAATAGCTTTATTTCCAATGTTCTCTTTATAGATAACTGTTCAATCTAAATTTGTCATTTCATTATTTCAGTAGTCATTCATTTGTTATTCATTGTCTATTATAGTTCAAATAGTATAGAGCTTGATTCAAATTTTCTATTATAGTCCAAATAAGATAGAGCTCTCGAAAGTAGTCGGGTAGTTGATTTAAAAATTCGAGATCTCAGTGGGATTCATATCTAGATCTCTAAATCCAATTTATTACTTGTTAATTCGTGCACTTGCAAAGATGATGGATCAAAACAACTTAACACAAATGATTATTTACTCCTTAATAAAAATGCTCTTAAATGAATACAATAGCATGCACAAAAATACAAGTCATACATTATTGCCGATTAGACAATCGTCCCTTGGTAATAGTGTCATAAATTTGTATATGTCTTCGTCCAACCAACAATCTGGGTGGATGGAAACCGCCCTGGGCCATAGTGTTATCATGGTGGAACAAAGTGTATAGAGATTGTCCCATCAAAATACTAGAGTACAGAAATTCCTTGGGGAGATTTGATCGCAGTTATCCTCAGGAGCTCGATGTGATATCAGATGGACTAGTTGTCCCGACATCAAGCAATAGTCGATTGTAGAATGAAAAGAGTAACCCATGAATACCGACGAAGATGAAGTAATCTCTTCATCTGAGAGGTCAAATCACCTATCTACGTGATATCCACAACCACTCGCAACAATGGCTGAAAGGATGAAGCCTACTTGGCTTATGTGATTGATACGTGAAAGGTAAGGCCTAGTGTATCCCTGATATCCCTCCTACCGTTAGTGACTTTCGGACGTGCTTTCAAGAGTTACCGTGATTGCCCTACATAGAGGATTAGGTTTTTTCTATTATCGCTAATTATGCCACACCGGCATCCACATTACATCGTGAGTAGAAATTTGGCCCCACCAGAGCTAAAGGAAATTGAAATTGCAATTGCAAAGAACTACTAGAAAAGGGTTTATTCGACCAAGTGTATCACCATGGGAGCTCCCGTGCTTTTTGTTAAAAAAAGAAAGATGGTACACTCGCTATATTGACACATGCATTAACCTAACAAGCAACAAAAGAAAGAATAAGTATCCTGCTACCCATAATTGATGATTTGTTTGACTAATTGAAAGGTGCAAGTATTTTCAAGATCGACGGTAATCCGGGGTACCATTAGTTGAGAATTAAAGATGTCGATGTGTATAAGACTCCGCCGCTAGGACGCGATCATATGGACATTAGTGAGTTCCTTGTAATGCCGCTTGGGATCGATTAAATGCTCCAACGGCTTTCATGGACTCCATCAGAATCGTGTTGTTTTCCGACAAGATGTGGACTGGGCTTGTCGTAGTGTTCATGTGTATCTGCCATTCTGCGGTATTCAAAAGATCGAAAAAGCCATGACACACACCTCAGAGTAGTGTTGTGAGACTTTGAGAAAGAGCAATTGTATGCACCGAGCAAGTGTGAGTTTTGGCTGAATGAAGTGTCCTTTCGGGGCACATGGTATCGGAAGAATCCGGAAAGAGATCCAAAGAAGAAGTGGTCGCTGGAATGGAATCCACCCAACAAATGTTAAGGAAAAAGTAGTTTCTCGGACTCGGCAGGATACTATAGAAGGTTCAAGTATGGGTTTTCTATGATCGCAGCCATGACTAGATTGCTTTAAAAATGTAAAGTATGAATGGAGGAAAATGTCAAAGAAGTTTTGATAAGCTGAAAGCATTCTTAACCGAGGCTCCAGGTTTACTTCAACTCGACTCCGCTGTGAGAATATGTGATTTTTAAGTGATGCTGCATTAAATGGACTTTTGATGTGTCCTAATGCAAGAGGGAAATAAAGTGAGAAGCCCATGCTTCAAGACAATGCCGCATTAAAAGAACTACCCCATGCATGATTTGGAATTTAGCCACAATTGTATTGAACAAAATTTGGAGACATTATTTGTATGGAAAGTGTTTCATCTAATAATCGATCATAAGAGTTCCAAGTATTTCCTCAATGTAAATGAGAGCTTAACTTGAGACAACGGAGATGGATGGAACTGATAAAAGATTATGATTGCGTGATTAATTATCACCCGGGAAAGGCCAATGTAGTGGCCGACGCTTTGAGTAGAAAGTCAATACAAACGCTTCGGGCATTGAATGCCCATTTGTCATTATCAAACGATGGTACTGTAGTGGCATAATTGATAGTGAGACCGAGTTTGTTGAATCGAGTGCTAGAGGCACAAAAGAAAGATAAGAAAATTACGCCGTAATAAATCAGATTGGAAATGGTAAAGAAACCGAGTTCACAAAGGAACGAAAAATGGAGTTTTCAGGATTATGCTGACCGCCTGTGAAAATCTCGGGACCGTAATGATTTGAGGAAATCCATACTTGAAGAGGCACATAGTGGATCTTTTCTATCCATCTTAGCACAAAAGATGTAATGCAGATTTAAAAATGTCATTCCGTGGTCCTGAATGAAAAGAGATGTGTCGAATTTGTAAACTGGTGTTCGTGTGGGTCAAAGAGTAAAGGCAGAGCATCAAGTTCCTTCCTGGATTATTATACCTATTAGAATACCGAGTGGAAATGGGACCGAATCACCATGGATTTTGTGGTCAAGCTACTACTGACAGGAGATGCATGATTCGCGAGGCTCTAGTAGACCGATTGACCAAGTCGCCCACTTCCTACTAAAGGAGAACCGACTCATTCACTCGACGCTGGGCCAGGTTTCGTATATCAAGTGAAATAGTTCTTAAGCATGGGATTCCCGATTCAATATTTGCATCGAGATCCGAGGCTTCATTTCGAGGATTGGGGAAATTTGCAAGAGGCCTCGGGGCACTCGATCGACCAAAGACAAATGCTTCCACCCATTGTAAACGGATGGACAACTGAGAGGTAGTGATCCAGATTTCGATGAGTCAGGTGGATCGACCTCGAGTGGGTAGCTGGAACGACACATTGCTTTAGTTGAATTTGTGTACAACAATAGTTTCCAATCAAGTATTGGAATGGCGCCTTATGAGGCTTTATATGGGAGAAAATGTAGAACACCGTTGTATTGGACGGAATTGAGTGAAAGGAAAGTAATTGCCCCCGAATTGATACGGGAGACTGAAGAAAAGTGAAAAATGATTAGAGAAAGATTGAAGGTGGCCACCGAAGGTGATGTAAATCATATCACATGAAAAGAAAAGATACCTGATATGACGGCGGGAAGCAGCTTGAAAGCATCACCCTTTTAGAAGAAGATGCTGATGAGATTTGGGAAAAGGGCGTTGCTCCTAGATTTATCGCCCCTTATGAAGTGATTGAAAAGGGTCCAAAGGGCATTTATTGGCATTATCTCTAATTGAAAAGATCCATAAAGGTGTTTGTGTCCATGCTACTTGAGAATGATTAGATCTGTCATTACACTTAGTTCACGAGATAATCGACCGAGACCCGATTTGACATATGAAGAAGAGCTGCTGGAGATCTCGCTTCAGAAGTGAAAGAATTGCGTAACAAGCAAGATTCCTCGCGATCAAAGGCCGTGGAGAAACCCCATAAGACCGAAGAAGCCACTGGGAAAGTGAAGAAACGATGCGCAAAGAAGATCCGCAACTATTGACCAAGGTACTCTCGAGGTCAAATTTACAAGTGGGGAGAGTTGTAACGCCTCAAAAATACCCCAGAATTTTTATAATAAAAATTATTATATATTTTATACTGAGCCAATCCCCTGGTATTTTCCTGGGAATTGCCGATGAATATTGATATAAATAATTATATGCTCAAATGAGAAAATTATTGAATCCGGAAATAAACCTAAGTGAAAAAGAGAAGATATGGAAATTGTAAAATGGGACTTCTATATCACCAAATAAGTTTATATGTCTAAGTGAAATTAGAGAAATAAATGAGCAAGTGGGAAAAATAATAAGAGACTTAAACAGGAATAATAGAGAAACTGAGGGACCCAACATAAAAAGAAATAAATAAAAGAAGAAAAAAACTGCATGGCACATGTGGCATGTAGGAAAGAGGGAGGAAGTTTCCTCCTTTTAAAATACGATTAAGGGTGATCCATAAGAAAAGGAAAAGGGAAAAGAAGAGAGAAGAGAAGGGAAGAAGAAGAGAAGAGAAGAAAGAAGGAAAGGAAAAGAAGATCACAGGTATGTAAACTATGTGTGTATGGAACTTGTTAAGTTCTTATGAAAAGATCGATTTTTTTTTTATAACAGTAAGTATGGATTTGTCTAGTTTTTGGCATGTAAAGAATAGATATATGGTTCGGGAACCCTCTATCTTGTGTAATGGGCTCAAGTTCGAAACTCCCAAACTCATTTCTGTTAGGGGCTGGGAGCCGGAGAATAAACTCTCAAGGCTTATAGATGTGTGTTTTGGGAAAGGTCCAAGGTTGCACTTGAAACCAAGAAAATTCCTATTTCCTTTGGATCCTACGCATTAGTCGTGGACCTTAGAAATGATTTTTGGGTAAGAAATAGTAAATTTGTAGTGAGTCCTTTTCCCCTGTAACAGCCACATCAATAACACAACAGTAATCCTGATGTTAGCCTTTGAATTTCTCAATTCGAACCTCTGTAGCCCAAGTTATGGCCCTTTTTCCTGGTCAAAGGCACTCGCCACACTCCGCCTGCACTTTGGCCAGTCGTCGTCAGGTCGCTTTGCGGTTTGACTACGCGGTGACCTCCAACTCTAAGGTCATAACTTCTTCGGGCCCAAACTCCGCTTGCGTTCTCGACTCTATGGAAAGCCCATTGAGTCAAGAGCCTCATTCATATGCCCCAGAGGACAATAGTGGTGAGCTTGTGATTGTGTCAGCTGAGCTCCCCACTGATACACTCTAACATCACTTATTTTTGGTTTGATTTATCGTAGATCCCAACCCTTGGTTATATACTCGCAAAGCACCTAGTCTGAATCCCATTTCTTTGTGTTCTTAGACTCTATAAAAATCCCATCCAGTCAACAAGAATCCATCTATATATATCTCTGTTGAAATTGGAACTCATATTAAACCCGAACATCCTAACCAAAACCACTAGCACGTACAAATAATATTGTTCTTTAATGGTTTTGGAATAGGGGCTGACGAGGAGGAAAATCCAAATTGAGATTGAGACTCTGAGGATTTGAACCAAAGTGCAAAGCTTTTGGGTTTTTTCTACCGACTTCTATTTCTCGTTTCAAGTTTTTGCATGTTTGTTCTATTTTTCCTATTCTCGTTTCAATATTTGAAAGGCTTGTTCTAAATGCATAAGAAAAACATATTGAATTGTTTTTGAATGATCGTAGCTGAACTGATTGTAAAATGTTTGCATATGAAAATTGCAATGACTATCGAAAAGCGAACTATTTATACAAATGTACATATTGTAATCGCATTTCATATAAAAGATTCGAATCACCTTTAATAGAATGTTAACCGCTTAGTTCGTATTAAGGATACATTGATATACCAATATGGGCCAAATAGCGTGATCGCGACGACTGATTGACGTGTCACCCGATCACAGCCTCAATGATCAGATTCGGTAGTTGTTTACTAATTGATTTTAATAACCACAAGAGTCTCATGATCTCAGGCTTATGTTATAACAAGACGATCTCGTGCGTGTTCAAATGACCGGGTACAAGGACTGACATATCCCTCGTATATCGAAGACATAAGTTAAATTCGCTAAGGCATAACCGAATTGATCGGGACATAATCGAATTGATTGGCATAACCGAATTGAGAATGCGTAATCGACTCGAATTTGTGAGCATAATTGAATTGATTTGAGATTGTGAAATATTGAATATGAAAGTGTATTTTTCGATGATCAATGAACTATAACTGTCAGATATATAAAAACAAGTATATGTATTGTATTTGTTAATGATCACTCTATAAAAGGTTTGAAAGTTTTGAAGTGTTAAATTGCATGATTTGATTTAAACTCAAATCAAGAAATTGGATTAGGGAGAACCACTAAGCATGAGGTAAAATGCTTAGCGTATTGTTTTTACCAATAGCAGTGTACCGAGTGATAGGATAGCGATCGTAAAGTTTTTTAATTCAAGATCGAGAGAGCATCGAGTCATAAAGAATGAAATTTCGTAGTATGTCTGAAGCATGTGCATTCATCCCATGTTTTCTTTTGAACTTTGATATTTCGCAAAAACATTTGTACTCCTCAATATCTATTTTATAAATAATTTGAAAAGGCTTGAATGGCTTCATTGAAATGTATTTCTTGTTAAACAATGTTTTTTACATTTATCTTTAAATTGAAATCGCTCCGCAAAGATTTACTCTTGAAAGTGATCGAGTGATAACAAAGGCATCCTGGGGATCGCTAGGGATCCGCCAAAAACGGATCGGGTCGAAAGGGGTCCCACAATGTACCAGTACAAAATATCAATCCACTCGGGAGAAGTGCTTTGTCTTTTGAAATTTGGCCTCCTGGGTATCATTATCCTCGGACTAAACTCTGAATTTCTATCTAACTAACATATGTGATTAAAAATAAAGCTAAATTAACTTGTGGAATTACTCTGCTTGTAAAGACTAGGGATTTGTCTCCCTTTGCCACTTTTGATGGATTATTATCTAGAGGAGTTAATATTCAGTCTATTAATGATTTCTCGATGACGGGGTGATCGTGCCTACGAGATATCCTTTCTCAAGGTATATCCGCCTATCTCGCTAGTAGGATTGGGTGCATCTCGGAATCGCCCAATACTCCGAAACGCCTAAATGTTCAAACCTTAATTGCCACTCGAATCACCGAGATATTCTAGTTTACCGATTTAACTCCAGGGTTGCTCATTCGTATCCCCGGGGAGTCCCGTATCTCGATCTGATACCCAAAGAAGATCATTTCAATGTCGGGCCGTGACATCACCATGAATATGAACCACAGATATAGAGACGATCGATGCAAATCATAAATAAACAAAATAAAATAAGTTTAAGCATTAATCCATTCAATTGAGACAGGGTCAACAAAACCTTAGAAACCGATTTAGAACATAGTAGAACTGAATATACACATCATTCTATAAATCATCCATCGTTTATGAGAAAAGATAAATACAAAAACATTGTCTTTTCCAATGATTCGAGTCGCTGCTCTTTGTTTTCCGCGCTCTAGTCCGCACATTTTCGATGCCCTCATCATTAGGTTCCATTTGCTTTTTGGCGATTCCTCGGCGCGCATCGCAATGACGGGCCGGTGACGCCGCGACGCCAGGCGCCGCGACGCTAAGTCACTTGTTGACTTTTCTTTGCTGACTAGGCATCGCGTATCGCCGCGACGCCATGACGCCTGGAACGCTGGGCGACGCGCGCCTCGCTCTGGCTGGGGCCCCAATCAAGCAAAAAACCACCTTCTTCACCCACAATTCAAAATCCGTGAATCAAATATCGGGCTATAATGCTTTTATTTAAACAAAATCAACTAAAAACATAAAGCGATGCGGATATAATATGAGTGTTTTAGACTCACGCAGCTTCTCCCTTAGGCCTTGCTCGTATCGCTCACATACGTACCCGTAGTTTGATGTTATAGGAAGCTTGCAACTCCGCAAGTATGCGAATCCTTTTCTGCCTCACAAAAAACCTTTTTTATCTAGTCTGGGCCACAAGGTTGTGCAAGAGCTCGACTCGACCGGGGTGAGCACATGGAGGCCCTCTACTTTGGCCTAGTGGACGCTGCGCAGCATTGAGACTGTATGTTTTAGCTCCTTCACCTCGGCCTCTAGCTTAGGCACCTTGTTCACTTGGGCAGCCATCACGTCACACTCTTTGGTAAGTTCGGCCCACTTCAACTAAGCTTCCTCCAAGTTCTTCTCTAGTTTAGGAACCTGGAACTCAGCCTAAGCCTTGTTGTACATCTCCTGAGCCCCCTCCCTCATATGGGAAAGTATGTTGAGCTGGTGTTGCCGGGCATTGCAATACTTTTCCGTGTAGGAGCAAAAAATGCTCATATGCAACAAGGCTTATGTTACTAACATGGAAGGGAAATGACAAACACAAATAAAGCCAAAAGCTTACTGAGGTGGCCATCTGGAAAGGGGTTGAGTCCCTCAACAGGTCCTACACCTTCTTAGTCACCTCCTTCTCATACATGAAGCCAAATGAGGAGACGACCTCCTCGTCCGGGTCCTTTAATAGCAACTCCTTGAACAACAACGCGTTCATCATGAGCGCCTCCAAGGAAGGAGGGGAAACATCTTTCTCCACAGTCGGGGGGAGTTTGGAGGAGGTTGCTACCTTCCCTTTCCCCTTAGAGGTAGTGGGAACCACTTGAGGGGGATATGACTACCTTCTACTAGCTTTATACCTCCCCGAGAGGAAGGGGTAAAGGTTAGCGCTCCTCGACACCACCATGGGGCTGCAATGGAGGGCGCTGTTCCTCAAAGGGTGAGGTGCTTGCGGTCCAAGTGTCCTCCCGAGTGGTGTTGGTAGCATTTTGAGTAGCCTCCCTCGACCAAGGGATGAAGGTTCTTCCCATCCTAGAAAAGGGCCTCGAGAGCTAACATCAGCCGTAGCCCTCGTCGTGCCCTCCGCCCAGCCTCCTCAACCTCTGGGGCCGAAAGTCTACGATTCACAACGGGGAGGAGGGGAGAGCGGGAAGTCATCACCAACGGCCGCCATCTCCCCCCCTCAACTCGCCCCTCCCGGGTTTGGGCCCCAAGTTGCCCGACAGCAGGAAAGAAGGCTCGCTTAGAACACATGCCTCCTTATCTGCGCCCCGACCTCTCAAAATTGCGTGGGACCCGGACCGTGAACTCCTAAGGCCGGCTCGAACACCTCCCAAGGCTGGTTACGTAAAAGAACTCAAGTCCCTCACGGAGCCTCGTGAGGCTCAAAACGCAACCAACGAGTGCTGGGAATTGGGACTACCTGCGTCCTAACGAGCCGCCCCAACCTAAGGTAGCGCATAAACAAACAAGGTTAAGAAGGGTTCGGGTCCGAATTGACAAAGCTAAATCATAAACTCCATGCCCATAACCCCGCAAAGGATTACATAGTGTTCACCTGAACTCTTGAAGTATTGATCCTCTAACAGATCTCTCAAGCCCCGAACATCGCAAAGAATGCTGCTCAGGCTTATCTTGCCAGCTGTCGGCATCAAGTTTTAACCAAGCATAAATGCTTAAAGGGCTGCAGCTGATGTATGGTAATATTTCCCGAGGTTGTGCCCGCCTCAAGGTGTGTGCATAGAAAGCACCTTTTCCAAACCCAAGTGCGCCTTGTGTTTCATTTAGCACGCTCACACCCAATAGAACACGAACAATGTTCACGTGAACGTGGACAGGGCGGAGTCGAGTGAAGCAGGAATTGATGAATTAGGGGAGAAAAGGAACCTAAATTTCTCACCGATGTGGATCTCTGACCAATAAATGGAGTTCATCACACCTCGGTCCCCATCTGTGCAGACCACAAACTAAGGCCCTAAGGATGAAAACGAGACACGAACATACGGAGGAAAGGAGAATCTCTCCCATAAGGCATCCACCTAAGACTCCCCAATGGGTATAATCCAAGTGATGACTCTGTTAGCGCCAACGTGAAAGAGAACCTCCCCGAATGCCTTAAATGAGAAAGAAGACGATTCTTCGTCCACACAACTTCCCCCATTGTCCCCATCACCATCCCTGAGTGCCTGGCCACAAATACGATGCTTGAAAATCAACCAGTGGTAACTTATCCGGCCACAGGAGAGGAGAAAAAAAAAAATCCTACTTACTAAAGGGGAGGAGACAAAAAACCCAAAAGAGAATCAACAACTAGATCACCAAATAGTGGTCCCAAACGATAAAATCAAAAATGTACTCATCGATCTTCACTTTACAATTTAGTTTTGGTTTCGTAAAAACTGCTAAGTAAGAGTTATGCCGGTTTCAGACGTAGAAGCTGTCTCGCTGAAAGAAACCCGTAATCCATGAATGCAATAGTAAAGGGACAGAAATAACTCAAACACTTTTCGATAGCGCAGACGAGAAACTCCTTAGAGCAGTCTTTTAAGATATTTATACTCAAGGCTGCTAGTGATATGGGCGGATAATATCTCAAAAGCCACCCTAATCTGGCCTTCGCCACCGCTCGTGAGTGGGACAAAACAATGATGACTTTCATGATACAAAGCCCAAAAGAGCTACCACCATCCCAACCCTAATGGTTTGGAGAAAAATGATGCCGCACAAGTAATACCGAAGAGGCCCATCGCCGCACCCAACCCTAACGACTTGAAACGATGCTAGGGGGGGCTAATGGAAAGAGACAAGTTGTGGCTCACGTGACAATCATGTGAGTGACTCGAACCCGATCATGTGACAGTCATGTGAGTGACTTGGACCCGATCATGTGACAGTCATATGAGTGACCCGAGCTCGGCACGCAGAAGGTCACAAGTGCTACCTAAACTAAAACCACTTCTGCATCAAGGTGGACACCAGACATCTGAGTTAAATAAAAATACCGAAAGCATCGAGATGTACAAAGTAACATGCTTTTCTATCCACCTCGATAGGCGTTACGACACAGTTAATGTATAATAATTAATATACAAATTAATTAGTGATGTAAGGACATTGAGGATCATTCATCAATGCCCATTTCATAACCGTCCACCATGTAACCCCCCATAATGGGTATATAATGTATGAGGATGCATCCCAAAAGGGATCAAGTTTTTTTTGGAGAAGTAATAAAAAATTCCTTTAGAAGGACATGAAACCTTTCCATTAGCATTGTCTGTGGGAATGAACAACAGCCCCACTTCTCTAGACTACTAAAAAGATAACCCGAAGATTTGTTTCATAAAACTCCTTTCTTAATGGGTGAAATCCTCCCTTCTAGTTCCTCCTCTCGGCCCACGTCGACCGGGAGCAACATCAATGTTTTAAACCGACGCCGGGGCCAATTGATAACACCAGCCCGATCCAAACTTTGGACCGAATCCATTTGAACCGCCAAGGAATGGGGCTTTAGACCAACACCGACTAATCGAATCCGGGTAGGAACTGCATCACTCCGGGTTCCAGAAACTAAGCAATTCACCGAATCGGGGTTAACACTCATATAGCCTGCGCGGGTTCGATCTCGTAGTCCACCTCCCGTCGCTTGAAAAGAAAAACAAATCGAGGAAAGTCAAATCAAACCTATCGCACCCGAGTGGAGACCTGCCTAATACATTATAATTTTCACCTATCGCATAAGGGTTTCGCAAAGCCCTTACAGTTTCTATAACTCTCCTATGTGGGATTGGGGAACCATTGTGAAAGAAAAATTTAATAATATGCAAGTGATTCAAACAAAAGAACTCAGATTTCGGAAAACAGTTTCGTTCCACTCCTGCTGAATCTCTTCAGCCAATGAAAATTCGGAAAATGTTTATTATATAATTAAAATATATCATTTTATATCACATACTGTCATACATAAAAATCAGATATCTTTATTTTATTTTAATATATTTATAAATTTAAATGCTAATCATATTATTTTTAAAAAATATCAATATATAAGTATAGAGAAGAGCAGCTAAGAATATATATATATATATATATATATATATATATAAGATATATATATATCCACATTTGTTATTATGAGCCTTTCAATATAAAAGCAATACTCCTTATTTAAAAAAACATTTAAAACGATTTGGGAGTCGCCACTATTTTAGTTTTTATTTTAAAAGGTGAAAACCAACAAGAAAAAAAAACCCTATATGTGACTCTTGATAAGAAAATGGTCCTTGTGCACCGAGTCCTCAAATTCGAGGTGTCATGTTACCTATTGGGGGAAGGTATAATAGTGAATCGTGAAGACTCTTTAAGCCTCCTAAATCTTGGTCTCTACTAATCTCATCAAGGAATTAATTATAGATACTAATAAATCATGTGTGATAAATAAAATAAAGAACAAAATTAAAGAAAAGAAATATGTACCTTGGGCAGAACTGGAAAGAGTTTTCATCACAGGAAAAACCATCTTGAGGTGCAATAATAAAACCAAACATTCAAAATCAATTAGAAAAATTGAAGCCAGATCATATGCTAAATTATTCATTAAAAAGATACATGGAATGTGGGGCCCCATCCAAGCTCATTTATATGTTACGTAAATTAACTCCACAAGATTCATTTTTATAGGAACTCATAGAATTTTGATCATAAAATTTTGAAAACCGATTTTAAAATCCAGAAGCTCTGAAAATTGGAAGTTTGAAATTTTGGGGAATCGAGCATTTTGAAATTTAAATCTTGAAGCTCGAGAATTTCCAAATTGAGATTGGAAATTGAATTCCTTAAATTAAGAACTTGAATTCCTGTAAATTTGGAGATTTAATTTAGAAATTTTAGAGGAGATTTTGAACTTTAAATTATAAATACATTGAATTTTGAGATCTTTAAATTATTAGCACTTTGAAATTTGAAATTGGGAAATCAAATCTTGAAATTGGGAAATTGCAAATTTGAAAATTTAAATTAGGAGACTTCAAAATTTGAAATTAGGCACTTGAATCTTTAAACAATCTTTGTAATTTTTGAAATTGGAAATTGAAATTATGAATTTGAAATTGGGGAAGCGAATTTTGAAATTGAAAACTTGAAAATTAAATTAGAAATTAAAGCAATTTTGAAATTATGGCATTTTATTTTTTTATTAGAATTTTGTTATTTTTGAAATTGGATATTCGAAATTTTGGAATTTTAAAATCAAATTTAAAATTTTAAAATAAGAATCTATAAATTCAAAAATGGATTTATAAATTTTTTTTAAAATGGATAGAAATTGGTAATTGAATTGAATAAGTTAAAAGTGGGAGTAGAATGTTTATTTATTTATTTTTTTAATTATCATTATTTTAATAATTATTGTAAGGTAAAAGTGAAAAAACGTTAGTGTGGGCAAAGAAATGAGTGGGTGGAATCTCACCATTAAAAATATGCAAACTTCTTCCTCTCATACTTTCTTCCTTTCCCTTCACGTTCTCTTTTCTTTTTCTTTCTTCCCGCTTTTCTTCTCTCCCTCTATTTCCATCTTAGCTGCTACACAGGGTAAATTGAGGCAAACTCAACACTCCAATACTTAAAATCCCAGTGTCAGCGCCTTTATATGGAAGCCAGCTGGTAAGGGCGAAATTGTGTTTGAGTTATGGCCTCAGTGCTGATCCGAAAATTAACATATTTAATAAATTATATCATATTCATATTGTCCCGCTAAGAAAAATTTCCATGACCTGCCAATGATGATATTAACTGTTCAACCTATTTTAATAGAAGTTATTATAATAATATAGATTGATGAATTATAAATTTTATTATCAAATAATAAAATTAGATAAAATCCTGTTAAATTTAATAAGCGACGAAAGTTAAACATGGATGATTAATTTATAATTTATATTCGTTGATTCGCTTAACATGAATAATAAATGCATTATTTAAGCACTAATATCAGACGTAGTTTATTATTCGTGCCGAGTTTGGGTTAATGAATATTGACGAGTTTATTATTCGTGCCGAGTTTGGGTTGACGAACGTTGACACGATTCGTATATTGACACGACACGTCATGACCCGTATACGAATCACCGCACCCCTATCATCAGGTCATCACACCAAAACTAAAATCATATACCTATGACACCCAACTCCACAAAATCCTACCCAATCTTCAACCTTATTTTGCAATGCAAAATGCAACTACAAGTGTCCTAAGCGCTCATCCATACCAAACAACCAAAACGCCAGTCTAACCTCACCAAACCAACAATCAAAACACCATTCTAGCAAAACTTGGGAGGTGGCAAAATCTGGTCTCGTAATCTTGGCTAGCCCGTCCGTCGAATTAAATGGTCAGCTAACAACTATTGGCCCTAAAAATTAAATAATCAACACCCACGGTCTCAAATCCTAAGACGTGTTCTACCTCACCACCACCACCCTTTTCATTTAGTGCCGCATTTACCGATCAAATTTGGGCAGATCATCGGGTCGTTAAAATTCGGTCTGGTAATACTGTCCACTGCTGGCTCAAATTACATCAAGGTTGGGTCCACAAACAAATTAGCCTCATCATTTATTACAATTTATAAAGAAATTAAATAATCAAAGGAACAACAACTCCAAACGCTGAATAATACCAAAAAACAATGAATCTAAATGTAAGAATGTTGGTCCATATTAATTAAGTTTTAAAGTTTCAACAAACTGTAAACTCCCATATTTTTCAATCAACATCAACCGCAACTCGAGATTCAGCGATGGCTCGGTTCCATATATGAATCATGAGGCACATTTTTAGGTCCCTAAGCCTACTCATCTATTTATAAAAATTTACCATCGAGGTTTGATTGAGAAGGGGCTTGGAAAACCAGTGATTTTAATGGACATCTCACTTTCCACCTGGGCTCGCTTTCTTAACAATGGTCGGAGGTAATGCCGATTCATTCAGATATATGATTATACATTATTTATACTGCATTATTAGAGATATTGTTTTTATATTGACATTAGAATCTATATCAACCTATCACCAATCAGAATTAGAAGGGCAGATTATAGATAACTAATGTGTCTATGAAACATGACCATGAGATCTAATGCGACAGATGTCATCAATATTTACGCTATTATCATTAAGGCAGAAACAATTATCATGATGACTGACAAAGGAAGATATTTACACCTGGAACGATTTAGTATTGCACACCCTGTATTCGTTATATCACAATTGATCATATCGCACTGAAAGAAAGGTTGAGACATACTGGGTTGATACACGCCAAAATTAATGAAGGAAAAATTTTATCTCAATGAGTTTCAACCCAGCCCATTATATGGAATCACAAAACCACCCAGAGGTCGTGAAGTAGGTAAATGCTCAGGTTTCACCAAGAATATATATTCAAAGAGGTTTGTCCATTTGTCCATGGACTGCTCGAGATCCAAGACTTCGTGGCTATCCGCTGTGTTTGGTCGGTATGATATCCCAATTTGTTCGATGTGGATAGCCAATTGCCCGTTTAGCTGTGGATACACCTCTTCCGCTTGGCTGCGTAGATAAACAAGACTGCTGATATTCAATCCTCTATTTGGAATAAAAGCTCATTTTAGTGTCAAATTCAAAAATTTGGACATGCAGCTAGTTTAAAGATTTGATCCAAGACTATAATCTTAAGAATATAGTGCTATACCACTAGCCTAGGTATCTGCTAAATGACACTTTTTATTACAATGGTTTATTTTATACAGATTAAAGGATTATAAGCACGGCTTAGCAAATTAATAAAAGCGCAGTCTACAGAGTTGAACCTGCCTTGGTCACACTCCATCATCCTACTATATGATAGATCGATGGTTCTTCTTAACCCGCAAAACAATTTTATATTGCAAATGTAATGACTATATTCCTTATTGAATTTATTATGATTATTAGCATAAACTATACATAATAATAACGTTTTAAAAATTGTTTATAGTTTCTATGTTAAGTGATCAATATCGTGACGCCCAAAACTAAAATCACAACTAACCTGCCAACAAGCTTTAAATAACGCAAGTGATATTATCGGTGTCCGATAATTATACCGTTAAATCCTACTTATCTGGACCTTTTATTTACATTCAATGAACATTTTATGTTATTTTCAAAACATACATGTGAGTTTAATTACAACCTCATACAAAATGTATATTATAAACTTATTTGTTCAATACTTTATAAAGCCACAATCCGGCTGTTTTTCGCTTCTATTACAGCCTCTAATGAATTGTCGATCGATTAGTCTTTGCTAATAAATTTAGAAGTTATGAGAATTGCTCTCTGAGACGGTGCTGGACACAAATATTCTTTAAGATGTCAAAAAAGAAACCATTGATCTCAATGGTAACGTCGTGGTTCAAGTCAAGTCTGAGGTTCATGTTTGAGATAATCAGAAGCCAGTCCTTTGTTCTGATTTCCTCGAATCCTTCAGCACATGCCGGAGATGACACCAGAACAAAGAGGTAATCACTTTGGGGTATATTTCATTATATTCAATGAACCAATGTACTCATAATTTTGATGCTTCACAAATTATATGTCTTACCATCAGAAGGAAAATTTGTCATATGTCATCTCTTTCATACTTAAAGGTTTCATCTCACTTAGTAGAATGATCTTGAACTGCGCCGTTATTGATTCTACCAAGGAAACCGAACATCATGAATTGGCAGATTGAGTAATTAATTGGAACAAAGGTCGTAATAATCTGCAACATGTTTGGCGCTCATCCCAAGAAATGATCAGAAAATTAAAAGTTAAAACAATCAAATCTTAAGAGGGTAAGATTTTATAAGCAGTTATTAGACCCATTTGTCCAGAAAGAATATAAGTGTACTGGTATGAATACAGTGTCGCAAAGATCTGCGCTATAATTATTATGTTTTTGACAAAGTCTAGAATTTAAACCCATAAGGAACCTCGTTTCTTTAACTCACGAATTTTAAGATCATAATAATCGTAGTTCTCTCCTAGTGTTTTTCTACTAGGTGAAATTGATGATTCTTGTAGATTAGAATTCTTTACTCAAAGTAATATTTATACAAAGCTTTCCAATATGCTTATGAAGATAAGATACCAATCTTAGAAAGTATTAGTTCAAATAGAGATTTTCTTAAGTAGTAGGGGTAGTTGAACTTTAAATTTCTAATCAATCCTCGTGGGAATGATATCTGAACTTATAATCCACTTTATTACTTGTATGACCTGTGCACTTGTAGTGATTTAGACTAAAACAAATTTTAATTGCAAATTATTACCTACATAGTAGAAAACATAAATTTGGTATATAGAAAAGGTCAATCAACAAGTTTTTGGCGTCGTTGCCGGGGATTTGAGACATATTCTAGTATTTGAGTCAATCACTTTGTCAAATTTTGGTCTATGTTAAAAAACAGTCAACAATTTTTTGGCGCCGTTACTGGGGATTGAATTGAAGTAAAATTTAAAGATCAATATTCTTGCCAAAAAGGGAGTTTCTAGTTTGGACAGTTTTCATTTATTTTCAGAAATTTTTTTAAAAATAGTTTTAAATTCATGTGAGTTTATTTAGTTAATTATATTTTTAATGGTAGCTTATCATTAATATTTCATTTATCTACTGATCTCACTTTGATCTTAGTCTATCATTATTTCATGCACTTAATATATGCACATAAGGCAAAAATCAAAACTGCTACTAGTAGACACTGAAATTGAGAGAACTTTGAGAAATCAGCAAGTGAATACAGCGTAGTGCAAGCTATGGAGTCAAGAAGGATCGATCAACATATACCAGCACTAAGATGCGGAGACCTCAAAGACGTAGAACTATGGAAGATTTTTGAGACAACCATTAGAGATGAGTATTCTGCGCTTAGGTAAAATTTCTGCAATAGAAGCTAATAACTTTGAATTGAAGCCTGCACTCATCACTATGGTTCAAAGAAACCAAAGATAATTTAGGTGAATGGAGTTCTTAAGGATGGCAAACACTATCAAACTGAATGGAGTAAATCCATATGTCATAAACTTACAGTGTTCTGCTCACTGGCGTGGGACACAAATAACTAGTCAAGCCCTAGAAATTCGTAGATGGATTAGTCAACAACTGAGAGGAGCTAGTTAAAGCTTTCATGGAAAGGTTTTTTCCTAATTAGCCTCATACCCAAGAGGGAAAAGGTATAATAGACTTCAGCAGAAGCAAAGAAAGCCCTCTACAATGCTTGGGAGAAGTATAAGAAATTGATAAAAAGATGTCCAATGCATGACATTAACCAGATCACACAAATGGATATTTTTTATCATGCAATGAACTACTCTTCGAATGGGATAATTGATGCAACCTACTAAGGGAGTACAAGAGGAAGAGGTGCAAGAGGCTAACCAAAATTTTATTGAGGATTCGTCAAGAACAACTATAGAACTCATCCAGACTTCAGATAAATGTGAGATTGAGAGGAGGTGGTATGTGAGCAATCCCACTCTTCTCGAGGGTCTTTTTTTTCAACCTAACGGACTAAACTGATTAAGAAACCCATGTGTATGTTAAGGTCCATGAATGTTGTCAACAGAACAAAGAGTTCAAATAGCACAAACATAGTGCATTGAGAAATTGGACAACACCGCCAGCACATGGTAAGTTTTGTCGCGATGCAGGCTTCCGCCGCGATGTGGCTTGACGGCGCGAGCCCACCAGCGGCAGACAGATCGGCTACCACTAGCACGCGCCACGCCATGACATGCGCTTACGGCAAAACGCGCGCGATGCGTGCCCGACCGTAGCGCCGTATTAATCGCCAGCGGCAGATTACTCAGGCAAATGGAAAATCTCGTTACATATAATCTGCCTGACGCTCGAGAAAGCTCGCCAGACGTAAATTTCCGGGTCACGCCATAGGTTAGTCACGCCAAGACGCCACAAAAACATGCTCCATCGCGACTGGGGCTCCCCGTCACAAAGAACAAACTTTCTGCCCTTCCTAATTTTTTTTTTTTTTTTTCATATTTTCCAACTTATCGCTTCTATAAAATTTTATACGACAAGAAAAGTTCGGGAAATGCATCGCAGACTGAACAACTCAAACTAAGTTTTGGTTAAAAACTTATTATTTACATATATAAAAACTGGATATTCTATCCAGAGTATTACAAAACAATTTAATAGGCCACAATTCGACCTTGTTTTTTTCACAATAAGTCTGTTGGACCTGTTTCAACTTGTTTAGTACCTTGGTATCCAAAAATATCGTTAAATGGAGCGGTAGCACCTCGCGAAAATTTTCCTATAAGGGCTACTTCTCAATTTAAAATGCAGCAGTACTATGTAAATGGCGCATATTAAACATCAAAAACCAGACCCATATAAATAATGCAATCCTATATGGAATAGCTCTGTCATGCATGAGATAGACTCCTCATGCGCCCATAACCCCGAGTCCCCGATCACCCCTCACACCTACAACGCCAAGTGTGAAAAAACCACCAGTGTTTCATCCAATGATTTAAAACCATCGAACAACCCTCAAACTTAACGACTTATCAAGTCCATTTATCTAGCTGGCGAATTTGTCTCCCAGTTTCGCATAATTTTGCACACACTTTGACACTTTTGAGAACTTTCTATCACTGATCCATGAATGTATGTCCTGACTAAGAATAAAAATTTGGGTCTTCACCCCTGGGGAATTTTCCCCAACTTGTTTCCACCCAAAACAATTTAAGATTTAGTATCATTATTATTTTATAAGATCCTGAGTTCAATCTTTCGACTGTCCCATTTCTAAGTTTCTCATCACATCTATCAACAAGAATGGTAACAACCAATACCCCGCATACACCGGGATTTGATGGATGTTATCGGTGGTATATGAAAGGCATTTATGCCATTTCAGATATCAAGGTTACATGTACAATGAAAAGCTATATGCAATATTTAAAAAACATGGAGGCCTATATTTCTACATATAATTTAAGATCCATCAAACAGGATATCTGCACATAATATTTTCATAAGACTCAAGATGTTATCGATCAAGCAATAACACACAAATGGCCCAACTGCACTTCCGTGTTTTCGCCTCATAAAAACAGGGAAAATCGCTAACGTCCTTACTATTATGAACTAATTTTTTGTCTTATCGACAACCAACATCAGACACCAAAATCACAACAAAACCCCGCTGAGACATCGGGCCCGACGAACTAAACCTCAACATGAACCAGACTATCCAAACCAATCCTGCAATTTCACATTTAGTCCCAAAATTTTGGGATCAATCACCCGCATTGTTTCTGTACTTGAAGCCTATGCCATAAAATGCGAGATGAAACACCAAAGCAGGAAAATTTCAATTTCGAAGGTCGATTGAAACTCAAGATTTGAATTTGTAACAGTCAAATATGTGATCAACCCTTACTCGCATCACTGATCAATCATAAGAACGCCGAAATCCCCATTTTTATTTCTCTCCTTTTCTATCTCCATTTCTCCCTCCCTTTGTTTGCTTCCTCTTTATTTTCTTTTCTCCTTTCGCTTTCCTTATCCATCGCACTTCCTTCTCTCCTTGTTTGTTCCTATCTCTTCTTTTCACTCCACTTTTCCCCGCTTCTTCAGATCTCTCTTTCCTCATTTCATATTTTCTTCTCCTCTGATTCTCCTACACCATATGGACTGCTGTGAACTTCCACTTCTTCCCTGCCACTTGTAATCACTCATGTTTTTCTTCCATTATTCTTTATTTTTTCCCTTTTATTACATCATGTAAATACATGGCCTAATGTGAGCTATTTATTCCATAAGGCCCATGCTCGCCTGTCACCCACCCTCGTTGTCTCAAACATGAAATTGCCGCTTGAATCTCACGAATCATTAGGTAACTAGATTTGATTTGATCATCAGAAGTCTGCTTACATCCTAGATATAGAAAATTTCTAGTTTTCAACCGAAATTACCATTTTACCCTTATTGAGAAAAATTGAATTTTTCCTAGGTTTTACAGTATGATAGAGTCAACAAAATGCTGCAAATGAGTATGCAAAGCTGATGCACCGGGAGTGAAAAACAAAAGAATTAGAAAGAATGGTCATCTGGCCAATACAGAGGAATAGAGGGGCTGAGGAGAGCAAGAGCATATCATGAGGACTTGCTCATGAAGATCCTCCTATCAGCAAGAGGAGGCCTGGGCTTTATGAGGCAACAAAGCTAAAAATTTCAAGCCCAACAACTGGTCTCTTCCAAAATTCACTACACACACACACCTGCATTGAGAAACCATGAGAATTTTTCTTTTAGAAGTGGAGTGTAAAGATGGTTCAGCACTAGTGCAACCTTCAAGAGCTACATGCTCCACAAGGTTTCTAAGGGCAAAGAATATAGAAGCAAAGACCTGAAAATCAGGCTGTGGAGGTCTTAGTCTTTTGATATAAATGTTGAGTCATGATGAGAACAAAGATTATCATACATAGAAAAAGGCTTGTCGAAGAAGGGTAATCTAAAAAGACAAACTATGTTTTAGGCCAATACTAATGCATCTTTGAAGAATCTGGAGGTTCAAGTAGGGAAGCTAACCCTAAATATGCAAAATCAATCTAGGGATTCTTTCCCTAGTGACACTAAGAAAAACCCAAGACAGTGGCAATTATACTATATAAGAGAATTGAGGAACACAGAAGTGGGGTGTTAAGCTGGATTGAGAACCAAGATGAAAGGTAACCCGCAGACATAACAATCAATCTAGTTTAAAATTGACTAAAGAAAGTAAGAAAGCAAAGGTGCAGGAAGAGCAGCCAGCTGAGGAGTGTGACTTGAAAAAGAAAAAGGAGGCGAAAGCCTATAAGCCTCTTATCCCATTCCCTCAAAGGCTATAGAAATCAAAGATGGAGGACCAATTCTCTAAATTCTTGAATATGTTCAAGAAGATAGAGATAAATATCCCTTTTGCTAAGGCATTGGCTCAAATGCCTCATTATGTCGAGTTCAAGAAGGATATACTATGAAAGAAGAATAAATTTGTTGAAGGAGTGGTGAGCCTAATAACAACCAGCAAAGATTCAAGAGTTTACTCATTGAAGATGAGATCCGTGAGTCATCATCCATGCAACTATGAACTTTGAAACAAGATTATAGAGTCTCCAGAGTAAAGCATCAACATGCTACTATCTGTGAGGAAGAGATTCCAGTTCGTGGATCTTTACCCTACAACCATGACCTGCAGATATGATAGAACCTTAGATCAACTATAAACTTCTTGAAGATGCATCATCATGGAAAACTTATTTCCATGATCATGTGGTAATTAGCATAAGAAGATAAACAAGTCCCATCAATACTGGCAGGCCCTTCTTGCCAATATAGAGCACTTTGATAGATGTCAAGAAAGAGAGCTCACTCTAAGGGCGGGAGAGATGAAAAGTGCACTAATCAACTAGCCATAACAACATGAATTTGATAACGCTGATTGTAAGACTGTAGAAACAATAGTTCCCATAAGTTTTGAATTGAAATATAATTGTAAGATTAAGAGTTCAATATATGAGAATGAGAAGAATTTCCAATATATTGAGTCTCTTGATGTTGAGTATCTAAATGCTAGTTGTGAATTAAAAGAATTAGTACTCAATCTGAATGAAATCAGTGTAGAAAAATCAAGCAGTAGTGAAGAGAAGGCATAAGAAGTAGAAAAGAATTTTGAGGGTTTAATTATGAAGGAATTACCTAAACATCTTAAATATGCTTTCTTAGGGAGTGAAAGAGCTAAACCAGTAATCATTGCTACTGATTTGATAGAAGATAAAGAAATTTAACCCATTAAGATTCTCAGAAGTGCAAGGAAGCAATATACAAGAGGTTAATTGAAAGGAATCACCCTTCCATTCAGACATAAAATCCTCTTAAAGGAAAATGAAAAAACATCAATAGAACATCATAGAAGACTGAATCCAATAATGAAAGAATTTTTAGGAAAGAAGTGTTGAAATGGCTGAATCCAGGATTCATTTATGCACTCATGCAGCCCTCGCAGCCTAGTTCACGTGGTTCCTGGCGGTGGATTCACTGTTATCAAACAGATGATGAATCAATTCCAACAAGAATTGTGATAGGATGGAGGGTATCCATTGACTACGTAAACTGAATAAATATATTAGAAAGGATCAATATCCTTTACCTTTCTATTGATCAAATGGTCGACAGCCAAGGTGATTAATTTCCATTTATGTTTTCTTGATTGATATTTTGGATATAATCAGATTTCCATAACCCCTGAGAACCAAGAAAAGACTACCTTTACATGTCCCTATGATGCCTTTGCTTTTAGAAGAATGCCATTTGGACAGTAATGCCCCGCCACCTTCAAAGGTGTACGGCGTCAATGCTTTCGACGGTGGAGGAGGTTATGGAAATCTTCATGGATGACTTCTCAATATATGCATCCAATTTTGAGAATTGCCTAGAGAATTTTGAGATTGTGCTTCAGAGATGCCAAGACCAAAACTTAGCTCTTAATTGGGAAAAATGTCACTTTATGGTAAGTAAAGGCATTGTCTTGGGGCACAAAATTTCTATAGCTGGACTTGAAGTTGACCAAGCTAAGATTTTTGTCATCAAACTCTAATACCATTACAAGTAAAGGGATACAGCTTCTAAGTATTGATTTTTGTTGATTTGCTGTAAGATTTATAAAGGACTTCTCTAAAATCTCCAGACCATTATGCAAACTACTAGAAAAGGATGCCAAATTTGAATTTGATGATTCATGCAGGTTTGCATTTGAAGAAATAAAATCCAGATCCAGATTAGTTATAGCTCCCATCATGGCAACTCCTGACTGAAACAAAAATTTTGAAATCATGTGTGGTGCTGTTGATTTAAATGTGGAGTGGGCTGTGGAGACAAAGAAATGACAAAAATTTTAGGGCTATATACTATGCCAGCAAAACATTTAATGAAGCACAAGAGAACTACTCAACTATAGAAAAAGAGATGTTGGTCATTGCCACCGATTCCCTATCCACCCGGGATCGACCGATCCGAACATAAATCACAGGTGCAGAATATATACTGACTCTTACTCCGCTTAATCAGATATTGCATCCAAGTCTTATATAATACATCAACATATCATATAATAAAAGTCCAAAATAAAACTACCAATTTAGTGGTGTTTACAAAGGTCATATGTACGCATTGAAATGTCCCATTTACATATTAAAAATAATACATTTGTACCATCGATCGAGCACCTGAACTCATAAAGATGAACTCTACCTCGTGGTCGTCCCTCAAGACGCGGAAGCTCCTGACGCTTTCCGTACCGCACGAATTAAAACCCGTATGCTTTACGCTTAGTGGGAAACATATGTAATATGCATGTACACATTTATGTTTAGCATATAACAATAACAGATATTAGAAAATGCATGCATTCATATCATGTACTTATACAAGTACTTATGCTTATAACATATGCTTATACTTAACTGATCTCCCAGAGGAGTCCTAAGTTTATTCTTATTCTGTAACTTATAGCTTATAACAGACTTATGTTTATTCAAGTTCCCCAGAGTTACAGAGCTTATTCTTATTCAGAAATACCCGAAGGTATTACAAGATTTAACACATTTGTTCCCTCTTATTCATTATCCAGGTTATTATCATATAACTATGGGAATATCTAGACCAGTATTAAAAAAAAGTGTAAGACATGGCACAATAAGTATCCGAAGATACTATACAGTACGGAAGTGCCGTAGCACAAAGCAAGATCGCTTCGAGTATCACAGGAGTGCCGTAGCACTAATCGTGATGTGTGCTGAAAGCACTAATAGGATGAGAGTGTCAGAAAGACTATTGTGACAGGAGCGCCCAGAGCATCAACAGACAGAGGCCGTGAGGACGACTGGAGGACTCTAAGTATTTAATCAGGAGTGCCGAGCACTCAATCAAGCACCAAGTATTTCACCGAGTGCCAGCACCAATCGAGTAATCGGCACCCACCGCACGGCCTCGCCCACGCCGCGACGCCGGGCGCCAGGGTCATTTAACACTTAGTCTAAAATCTTACCACTGGAGGTGCTCAAACTTCATTCATTATCTGGCATGAACTTAAGCCCATCGGTTTCGCCCATGGCGAGGTACTAAAATATACTTCACTTAATTCTATCCTTTTCTATATTCTGAATGTGCGATTTTAGATTAAAACACTAAAAACAACAAAAACAAAATAGGGACCACTGTGCACTACAGATACCCGACCTCAGACCTATTGCGTTCGATTCTCGGAGGGTCACTAGTATTAAATTTGTCGCACCTGCACAAATACAACGATTCCATACCTATTGTGCCCAAAGGTACTCGGTGATGTGTCTCCGAATTTGCCCGTAAATGGTAAATTTCACCATTTTTCACGCACTTTTCTTCCATAATTCTCTTCTATTTGCCCTCATCAAAAAATCAAACATGAAATCCTCCAAACAACTCTCCACAATCTGCTTAATAGTCAAAGAATCTAAGGGTTCATACCTGGGTTCACCAAATTCTACAAAACCTTGAATGTGGAAGGACTCCATATTCAACATTGTTACTCAACTAGGGATTTTCAACCAAACTTCCTTAAATCTAGAAAGTTAGGATGTCTTCCTAACAAAACCCTAGGAAAAGTGGAACCACCTGACCTTCAAGGAAAACCTCATAATCCTACCCAAGTAATTCATGTACAAAAAAATCATAACAAAATCCCTACAATTCCATACCAAAGTCATGTATCCATACAAGAATCCATACCTTTGGCTTAGATCTCTCTCCTTCCCTCTTCTTTCCTCCTCCTTCTTCTCAGAGTTGTCGGACTGAAAAGAAGAATTATTTTTGGTCTCCTCCTCTATTTATAGGAAGGTTTTTGGTTATTTAGCTTTATCCTTCCACTTTGACTATTTTGTACTCTAATTTCCCATAATTGTATTTTAGCCTCTAATCTTATTAATTCATGTCTTGATGCCCCTTTGACAAATTACGTTGGTCTCTTAAGTCTTGTACAATTTTCTGTTTCTAACTTTTCCATTTTTCACTTAATTTACTAAAATTCTTAATTTATGCCTACTGTCATCTTAATATGTTTGAAACAACTAGGGTATATTTCGGGGTGTTACATTGGTAATGGTGTTCGGTTGTGAAAAGTTTCGACCATACATATTGGGGTCCCATGTCATTATACATACTGCTCATGTAGCAATTAAATATCTGATGTCAAAGAAATATGACAAAACCAAGACCCGATCATGGTGAGAGTATTATTGTCGCAAGAGATTGATTCGAAATCAAAAGACAAGAGGTGAAAGAGAGAATGTGATAATGCATCACTTGTCAAGATTGTAGAAGCCTACTAAAAGAAAATTAATCAAATGTAAGAAAATTTTCCTCACGAGTACACAGTCCAATTACCTCAGTTAATACGTGAATTACTTATTTGTGAATTGTTAACTGAATCAAATTACCAAGAGAAAAGAAAATTAAGGATTGAAACCATTCAAGTATATGGATCGACCACTGCGTCAGGGAAGATAGACTATATTATCTGATATGTGCGTACCAAAATCAGAACAAGATGAAATTTCTCGATAATCACATGTTTCACTCATATGGACTATAATTTTGAAAGAGATGAAACAACCTAGAAAATTCTCCAATCAGGTTTCTATTAGCCTACTTTATCTCGAGACTCGCTCATCAAAAGTTGATGTCATAAAAACAGAAGATACAAATAACATTGCCTTTATATAGATCCTTGTATCCAACTCGAGATGTAGGGAATATCTCACATGAATCCTTCCTTCATCCTCATCATATATCCGATGATTCTCCACGATCATTGTCCTAAATGGGGGCGGAAGCTTATAAATGCCATCCAGCAAATGATGCCAATACAATTGTGGAGTTTATTCAAAGGAATATCTTGAGTAGATTTGGAGGCCTAAGGACAATCATTAGTGATGAGGGAAGCCATTTTGCAAACAAATTGTTTGCAAAACTAATGAGCAAATATGGAGTTAGACATGTAATGGGATTGGCTTATCACCCTCAATCAAATGGGGCAAGTGAATTTACAGTAGGGGATTAAGAATATAATCGAGAGAATAAACAACTCGAGTGTTATGTTAGTGGACCACCTCGAGAAGACATATATGTCTCTCCTCTCGAAATGGACTTTGTCCATCGCTAGAATCTTTCCATTCCTCAGCAAGGTAATCGGACCATTACAAACTACATGCAAGATGATAAAGACAACAATGACTCTCTTTCTCTCACATGAATGTCCTCGTTAACTTTGTGATGAGCTCTTCATTCCATGTTCGAACAGACTTCTACGCCATCTTAATCCTTCTATCTCGTTTCAAGTTCGAGACTTCTAGTTAAGTTCCTCGAAAGACCTCCTAAACACAGTACGTCAACTCGATATTCAATTTTCAAGCTTCGCTTGCATCCATTTTTGCCATCGCTATGGTTCCTCGTCCCATCATCTGGCCGCATAACTGTGGGCAAATCAGAACTCCTAATAGAGTCTTATACTGACACCATCTGAGGTCCCTGCACTGGCCCGACCTTCTCTACCAACCCAAATTAGGCATAGTCAATATCTTGGGCATGCTCTTCCCGTGTCTCCATGACACTTACAATGATCACATGGGACTATATAGTTGATACCTCGGGTGATATCATCTTTGTGGTATAACCGGGCACTCAGCTAGATACTGAAGTCATCTACCCACCTTGTCACCCGTCTCTCTTCCACTACTTTTGCCATGCCCGTGTTTCGTGACCTAATCTTCATAAAATTTATGCCCACATCAAGAAGCCCATTTCCATCAAGGATCCCACCCTATTAACTCATGAACCCGAGGACCTCCACACCCAAACTGATATAGGAAAATTTTCTCAAAACAATCAATTAAAACTATGAGCGAACCCTTACAACTTTAACACATGTTTAGAAAATAATGTGGAAGTGAAGGGTAAATTTTTCTTTCTTTTTCAAACACTGATTTTTCGTAAAACGCGTAGTTTCCACTCACTGACTTTCCCAATTTACATAAAAACCCAGAAAACATTTAAAAACACTCCCAATCTTCTAATTCTCAACTTCCATTTAGGACTCTCGTCCAACCCACTTACAAGACAATAACCTAATTTTACAAAAATATATACATGGTTATACATTTATTTACTTCAATCATCAAAACATTCAAAACTTCTTCAATTCCATGCATAGTTTTATAAAAGGATTGGGCTTGAGCCTGACTTATTTCTGACCGCCTCTACGTATATTCTCATCCACCGATCAAAGCCCACGTAGTTCCTTTCAAAATATATACATATATACATTTATACATGACAAAATATTCAACATATATACAATATGCAAAATATATATACACGCAATACAAAGGTTGCCTCCTGATGGTTCGACTCATCATGTAGGGATGCTCACCAGAAAATTTCTCTGTCCTGAAAATGTTTTTGAAACATATGGAAAAGAGTGAGCTAAAGGAGCTCAGTGAGTGTACATTTTCATTTAGACAACATTTTCAGTATATATCAAAGTAATAAATACTTATACAATTAAAAACCAATTATGCTTTACACTTTCTTTCTAATGGAACCCAGGAGAAATTAGTTAATCATGGCTTCCAACCACGGGTGAGGGATGCGGGGCCTCAACCAAACATAATCCACTACACCGCGGAGAAACTCCACGTCTTGCATGAGGTCCCAGCCAGAGATCTTACCACGCAAGAGCACATTATAATCAAAAATCTATTTCCCTTCCTCCTCGTTAGTAACCTAATTGTGTTTCCCTAAATCCTTTTACACGCTGCACCAAATTTGATATCGCCATAATAAATATATAGTTTAGGTAAATCCAACAAGAATATTTCTTCAAAATACATTTATAAATCCATTTTACTTTATCATTAAAACACATGCATTTTTTTTTACATATTTTGTAAACTTTATAATACCTTAACATATGCATACATATTTAATATACATATATAACATTTACATTAAACTTTTCATGAACATTAAAAAAAAAATCTTTCGCTTGAAACTCAATTTTCAAAATCAGTTTTACACTCACCTCTTTGTTTCAAACTCTGAGCACAACTCCACTACTTTCCCGCCTCGCTTTTACCACACACTGAATCAATACCTGAACGATTAATCGTCTAATGAATGAAAACTTAATGCATTCACACGCAAGTCACTTTTAGGGTCACACAACATTCATATAAAGCCAAATTAACACAATTTAATTCTTGAGCACTAAAAAACCCTAACAAAACCACCATTTTGCAACCTTTTCCAACAATACTCTATGGACTGGTTACCCAAAATTATTCAAAAGTTCCTCTAAAAAATTATGAAACTCTCAAAATCAGTCCTTTATATATCCAATGACACCCTTAAATTCTCTAATTTAAAATTCCTTCTCTAAAGCCCTCAAACTACATAACACAAGTTATGCATGTTTTCGACATGCCACCTGGGTTAACTCACCTGAATCATCTGACGTTATCCTTGATTTCTGGGATCTTAACTCCATAAATTGTAAATTTTTTCACACTCATTTGAATCTATGGTTCTAAGGTTTCTTCTCCATTGAATCACCCAATTTGGATCACCAAACTAAAGTTATTCCATTTTATACGGACTGCTCACTTGAATATTTTTAGTAACTTTGGGGTTGTAATTTTTCTTGCACTCTTCAAATAATCTATTCCCTATAAGTCTATTTTACCTTAGAATTTTAACTCACCACTTGGATGAGTGAAACCCACTTATATGACCAAAACACTAAGCACCATACCAAAACAGAGTATAATCAGTGAGCTACACGAGCTCACCTCAGTCCATTTGGGAGCCTAGGAGCTACAATTTGCTCTGTGGTCCTTATATACATTTGTAGCCCCATATCTTGGTTCTTATCATTAATTGAATCACTGATTTGGCATTATAACTTAATCTATATCCAAAAACAAGAACAGGGTTTTATGAAAAAATTTTGCCAGTATCTTTAAAACCCAACATTCTTTTTTTACAACCATTCCATACACTCAAACCACATGAAATCTAACTCAAAACAACTCCACAACACTTGAATTGGTGATTTGGAAATTCATACCACAAACCCTAGGTGGAAAATCCAAGAACTCGGCACATCCCAACTCAAGGTCCATCAATTCTATAAAACCATATAATTATGATGATTCCACATTTATTTTACACCACAATTGGGTTTTACCCTATAACCTCAAGAATCAGGGTTAATGTGATTTCCACAAACCATAGTCCAAAAGGAGCACTAATCTCCATACTCAAACCTTAGGAAATCCAAATACCTATGATTACAAAATGAAAACATACCTTGGTTTGGTTTTTCTCCCACTTCTTCTTGTTCTTCTTCCTCCTCTTCTTCTTCTTTGCTCTTCTCCTTCTCCTACTCGGGTTTGCCCTAGCAATTTTGAGACCAAATGAAATTTTGCTCTGCCTCCTCTTCTATAATATTAACTTCTACCTTAATTACCATTAAGTCCCAAGCACTTTAATATTGGGTATTTTGAATTTTTTGTTTTTTACCGTTATGGCCCATCTCTACTTTGATTTTGACTTTCATATCTATGACAATTATACTTAGTCCTCAAACACTTTGGATATTGCAAATCAACTTATTTATTTTCATTTTGGCATACTATCTTCTCAAATTATGCCCTTTATATCCTTTTGGAATTTACCACTTTACCCAGGCACTAGTACCTTAATCTCGGTTCCATAAATTATGATTTCATAATCTTCCAAAATACCACAAGCAGGACACTTAGCGCCACGCTCACCATACGCATCGTACACCCCCCTGGACGGCGTTGAGCATCTACCATGGCACCTCTCAGATTGGGTCATACCCGCGCCACCATGTGGTCATGATCTCGCCGCCCCGGCCCTTCATGCACCGTACACGACCTCTAACAATGTGGTTATTGGTGATGTATTAGGTTTATCGATTGCTAACATTGATTCCTTCTCCCTTACCTCTCTCCGTACACCTTTATTTTTTCCTAATGTCCTCCATGTGTCTGCCATGTCTAAGAATCTGGTTTCTTGCCTTGCCCTAAGTGTCATATCCCTTATTATCGTCCTAGTCTTTGACTCTTTCTTTGTGTGTAGATCAAGTCACATCAGGGTGGTCACCCTAGTTCATGGTAGCGAGAGATAAAACTGTCACTATCAAGTCACCCTTTAGTCTTCAAAGCAATGACTGCATTCAAATTTCACCCTCCCTCGCCACTATCTCTATGTGGCAGCACCGTTTAGTCATCCTTCCTTGCCAATTTTCCAAAATTTCTGTTGTTTTAAGTATTTCTTCCAAAAATATTTATGTTCCTTCTTGTAACTCCTGCAGATGTTGTTAAAAGCTACAAGTTACTCTTTTTTGCAATCTCAATATCACCTTTCCTCTCCATAATGAGGCTATTTTTCAAGGTGCCGAATTTCACTCAGTTTCTCATGATAGGTTTTCACACTATTTTGTAGACCATTTCAAAAAAGTATATCCGGTTTTATCTATTACGTGAAATCATATGTTCATTCAAACTTTAGGTCTTCAGCAAACTTATGAAAATTATTTCACCAATTATTAAACACTTTACACCAATAATGGGTGAATTCTAGCTCTTCTACTATTCTTGTGACCCATAAGAGGAACAGATCCACTCATACCTACACTCTTGAACAAATGGGCTCAAAAGATCAATATATATTATCGAACGGTCTCACTTTCCTCAGACAGCTCCATTCCTCTGGAATATTCAGTTTGGCTTTCGCTATGATCGCTATCTAATCAATCAATACCAAAAAGTTGGTCGCTCTCTTGGTTCCCTCGCTTGAAAAGTTATTCCACAGTGTCTCCTGCCCAGTAATCAAACCCAAGCACCTGGGCTGAGCTATGTTTTCCTGATCGCTGTCTCTACTCTTCCCACAAACTCGACCCAAAATCTACGCCAGCAGTGTTTCTCGGCTACCTCACAGAGTGGCCTCTGTTTTGACCCTACTCTCAAAAAAATCTTGTGTCCCATCATGTCAAGTTTGTGGAGAATGTTTTCCCATTCTTCCCTCCTCCCACCTCGCACTATCGTACACCTACCGCTTCTTCTTTCAGCTTCCTTGTTCACCTTGGGCGACCTTCCAACATCGCCGAGTTCAACAAACCTCCCGAGTACTTCCCCATCACCCAACCCGACCTCCTCTGGTGCTTAAAGAATATCATGCCGCCATTTGTCTCCCATATTAAAAAGAAAAATAAAAATTGTAAAACTCGGGAAAATTTAAAATTTTTTGAAAAATGGCAAGAATAGTAAATTGTTAATGGCTCGTAAGTTTGAAAATTATCTAGATCTCTGACATTTTAAACAAAATACTAATGCTGATTCCTATTCTCACAAATCTAGTAGACTCTGTAGAAAAGTTTCGTTGAATTATGAGAGACAATAAGAATTTTACAATTTTCTGTGTGAAGTCAATGACTCTAGGGATGTGATTTTTAATGAGAATTTATTAGAAATAATTAAAATTAAGCTCCTATATTTAAATAATTAACTTATAACTTGACGAAAAATAAATTCGTTTTAGGGTAGAAAGGACCTGAGTTATACTCGCGTGACATGTGGTGCTTTAATAAGTCAAGAAAGACAAAAAGAAAGAAAAAAAAAAGGAAAGAAAGCCCATTTTTTAGGGCTAGAACGGGCAGTGAGGAGAGAAGAGAGAGAGGGGGAGAAAATCTCCACCTTCTCTCTACGATCTATGGAGATCATGGTCGCCTTCCAACGTGCCATGCTTGCAGTGCTCTGAGACCCAGTTATGACACGGCCTTTGATACCAAAACCTATAAGTTTACACAAGGTTTCACGTGAAGGGTCGAGAAGTCTAAGACCGAGTTAAGGTTGGTCACAAATCCCTTAGGTCAACGCCACGCCTGGAGGCAGTTTCTCACATACTATGGTTATTATTTCATCAGCAATGTCACTGTACAGTTTTCAATATGAGTGCTGAGGTTTGAACCAAAATTGGGACTGAACGTTGGAATGTTTGGGACTATTTTCGGGCAGTCTAGGACTATGTTTGAAGATTGGTTTTGAACCGGACTGAGATGTCTTCAGTTTTGTTGTGTGTTTTAGTGGTTCAGTCGCTTTTGACCTGAACTGGAAGTGGTAAAGTAGACTGAATCAGGACTGGTTCAAGGTGTGTTGAGGTTAGATGATGCCTTATTGAATTAATGTCCTAAATCAAGGATCTTTTGTGTGTTCTTGCTAGGTGAAGAATAACGCGTAATGTGTTGTAAAAAAAATGAAGATGGTATACATGTAAGATATATTGACATGATAAATTTTGGACCTAATTTTAATTATTTGGACCGGAAGTGAGTTGTTCAGCTGTTAAGATGAAATCTATGGTAGGGCTATATTTATTTTGTTAAATATAGACTAAACCCCCAATTTAACATACTTATACAAGAGCCTTACAATTTTCCGAACTATGTTAATCAAATGGAGTTGCTTAAAATGAATAAAACTGATTTTATGTTTCAATTATAAATGGTTAGCTTCTAATATAATCGCATGTTATTCAAGTAGTAAAAATGGATGTAAGTCCAGAGTACATTCCCAGATTGACAAGAAATTTAAATCTGAACTACTCCTAACTACTCGCATTCATACTATTTGAACTTCATAATACTTTATCAACTAGAATCTTAAAGGAGAGAATGTCCTAAGAATGCACTACAATATAAAACAAAAAATAGAACAAATAAAATGATAAACTAAATAAACTGGATCAATAAGTTCTCTTCGTAAAAATGAATACGAACAAGGAGATACTTGAAGAGTCATAATTTCAACATCCCATTGACTCCCATCCCGAATTTGATTTGATTTGTCAAAGAGTTCGATAATGCAAGCTTTGATTTCCTTAATTCACTAATTGGGGAGGTCTCGCTTCTTCGAAGACAAGGATCTAATCAAGTATTTGTTATTCTGGATCATTCTTATAAGATTTGACAGGTTTTTCTTTCTGAATATTTCATACCACTTAAGACTGTGATTTGCTTCCCAAGACAAGGCACACAAGATCTCAGCAAAATGATTGATAACCCTCCTCCTTAACTAGTTGATCTTTCTCTCGATTAGATCTCGCTAACATGTGGATTTGCACATCCTTCCACAGGCTAAGGTGAGATTCTAATTGTTGAAATTGATAAATAATCCCCTTTAACTTTAACTATGAGTGAAATGAAATTTTATCTAACTGGTCGTAGCTCAGAGTTCTTCAATGGTAAATTAATATCACCAATTGAATGTTCCAAAGCTCTTAGGAATCTCCATCTCTATCGCCACGTAGGGGCCTCTCGAAATCGTGAGCAGATATAATCCTTGGAAAGGGTACTTACACTACTATTGGGAACAAATCACCCAGAAAACATCACAAAATAAATTCTAATTCTGGTAATTTTCTCAATTTATAAAGAAAGACTGAATTCAACAATAGATCCAAAACTAAGGAAGTCGTGGCTTATCAAAATTGTAATTAACAATGGAGCATTAACTAAATACACTAGTGTGAAGGTATTAAACTCGATAAGAAACAAATTAATTGGTTTGATCCATTAATTTCAAAAGAATTGGAAAAGAGAGTCATACCAAATCCACTTTCAACATTCGAACAGATTACTAAAACATCTAGAAAAGAAAAGAAAAGAAAAATCTACTCTAAATTACACTGAGTATCTTCTCCCAAGTTTCGGGTTTCGGGCCAACCCCCCCTCTCTTTTTCTCAGAAAGGCACGCCTATTTATACACCCCACTATCACCTGATCTCCAAGGCCCAGGTGGATCGACTAATTTTAATGGGCCCAACTCGCGAGTGATCATCAAAAGCCTATCGCGACTTGTTAGGTCTGTCGTGTCCTCTGGAAGCTTGTTGCAACATTCCTTTACATTGTTTTTTCAATATTGAGTCATGACCCGATGCCCTCCGTCACGACATTGTTCTTTGCAATTTTCATATCGGTTATGATGATTTCGTCATGACTACCTCGACCATTTTGTTTCGTCATGTGTGTCGACTTTGAAATCCTATTAATCGCTTTTTACTTTAGCATTTTTCTTGAGAATCATCATGTTGCAACAGACTTGAATTATCGCGGCTGCGGACCATGTTTATCACAGAGTGATGACTCTTGTTATGACCATATTTTCTCGTTTCCAAGTATTTGTGTTGGTAAACCAATTTCATGTCGCTTACCGACCATTTCTTCTTTACCAATTCATCACACCACAATTCCATGTCACGTAATACACAATTTTTGTCGCAATAATTTGATCCTTGGTCGTTGTTCCTTTCATGCTGCGACATCATTTCGTTTCGCTTCATGCAAGCCGTGACTCAAACTCGCGACTGCTTATTTTCAGAAATACAATGGAACTAGGTCAGGATACAAGGTCGTTTTTCTGCATCGCAATTCCTACTACAAATCTCAAAAGTACGGATTCTGACTGTTCTTTCTACTCAATCTTGTAGCAACCAAGGTTTTAGTCACAACGCTTACTCAATTTAACTTCTTTCCGGTCGCGACCTTAAATGCGATCAGAGGTCCTCTTACCTTTGCGGTTCCTATCGTTAGCTGTCAAACTTAGGTCACAACAATGTTTTAATCGCTCACAAATCCTTGTCGCACTCTCAACCGGTAATTTCACTTATATTTTGTCGCAACGTCAATTTTTTTGATAGAGACTTTGTTAGCTCATCCAACCATCCATTCCTACACTAATTTTAATGCCATCTATCGTGGACCTGAAGCGACCTTCGCTTCGTGGTTTGCAAACTTACTCTCATCATGACGCCGCTTGTGCGCTTCAATTTTTTCTCGATCGATCACAAGGATGTTTGTACAGCATACTGGTTTTTGTCTTACAGAGTCACGTAACATTATCAATCGTCGTGACTTAAAATCGCTGAACTAATGATCTTTGTCGCGACCTCAACCGTATGTCACGCACCTAGTCATGGCCATTTATCTCATTTTCTTCCTGGATTATTGCTTGAATTATAAATTCTTCTTCTATAAAAATCTGCAAAATATAATTGCAAATCATATTTCTAGATAAAAATAAGTAATTATACTGTGATACTAATTTAAAATGGATTAAAAATCAATGAGTTTTACTCATCAAATTTCATACTTAAAAATTTGCTGTATCACTTAAAGTAAAAGAAAAGAAAGATTTGTTTTCTATCCTCAAACAATTGAACTTTATTTTTAAGTATATTTTGTGTTCTAACTACAATCTTATGATTCTAGTACCAATTGACTTGAAATAAGCAGTTTCAATATCATTTCACAACTTCGCTAACTCAAAAGAAAATGGAATGGTTTCAACCTCATCACAAATAAACCGATGAATTCTATGCATCAGAACAACGCAAATTCCTCAACTCGCTTTGTGCGTGTGTGTTAGTCTTCTTCCTTTCTCCTGCTATTGAAGCACTTCTCAATTCTCTCAAGGTTAGTCAAAATCCCATAGGCTCATTTTTCATCGATCTCCAATTAATGTAAGAAAATTCAACTTTCAAGATCAATGAGGTCTTTTTGGTTTTTATCAGTCTTGGCTTGGTAATCAGACAATTGGAAAATTTAGGCTACAAATTACCCAGATTCCACTATTCACTTCTGCTTAATAGTCTTCCTCATTCATTCCTTTCTTTCCTACTAATGTGAACTTTAATAACTCCCAAACTCGGCTTTCTCAGGCATCACTTGAATCTTGCGGGTCTCTTTGATTGCCACTTCATATTTATCACCTCAGCCTTTTCCTGAATTCTTTGTTCTTCTTCTTGTCAAAGTTTTAGGAATATGCAATGTTTGTCTTTAGGCTTTCATCACCTAGAGAACTTTGGGTTAGTAACTCTCATATCAGTTGACATTAGGGTATTAGGTGTTGAAACACCCCTACGAACTTAATTGTTCAAGAGAGATAGGCCACAAGACAAAACTTGTTCCCTTTTAATTGAATTCTTTTTCTCCCTCTCTAATCTTTCAATTGATTTTTTCTAATACTTCCATGTAGTCTGTAAGAAGTATATTCCCTCAATCTTGTTCCCTTATGCACATTAAACTTCTTGTTCTGAAAACTGGGTAATTTTGGGGGGTTCTTCATCATAGATTAGTTTTAGGAGGATTTCAAAGCCTAATTGCTGTTATTTGAAGTTAGTTAGGCATATTTGGCTCAAAGTTTGAACTAAGTCAGATGCATCCTGGTATATAATGAGGGTAGGCTTGAAAAAGGTTCAAACTCCAAAGAGGGCCTCTATTCTTTTTGTCGCCTGTTTTTTTCCTAAGATTTCGTCAATTAACACCCAACAAGTTCTGCACTTGTACCCCTGACTGGAACAACTACCCTAAGACGTCCCTAATCTTTTCGGGCTTGAGCAGGACTGTCAGACCATGTGATGTTTTTCCAGGATTTATACCGACCTCAACTATTTACACACATAGATCCAAGAGTCCTTGCATATGCCTTCAATTGTTTACCTTTTCCAAATTATGTAATTTTAACTTGATTTAAACTAAAATTGCAACTTCTTACTTCAGTTCAATGAAACCTGCTCTCCTTTCTCTCACAGTATTCTTTGGATTTAATCAGTGGTTGTTGTGTCATTCACCATTAAACGCTTCAATACAATAATCATTACTTTTAAACAAACAAAGAAACACACAAGCAACCTAGTTCACTCAATTAGATCACTGCATACAAGAACAATTAACATTTTCTCAAACTCATTTGATCACCAACCTAATTAAGCAACCAACAAATACAGCATGTTATAATTGCAATATTATTTGTATAATAAAACCACTAAGTTATCAAATTAGAATAACAAATCACAAGACACTTTCCATGAACTATACTGGGCTTTTATTAATGGGGAAGACTAAATACAGTTAGAGAAGGGGAAAATAGAAGAAATTGTGAGAATTCACTTTCTTCTCTTATATGATTTGGTAGGTATGATATTGGGAGGATCAATGTCAAAGCTTGCCAAACAGAGAGGAAATTTTTGGAATGTGATATCTCGGGTCTTTTCACACAAGGTTCTTCCTTTGTCATGTGCATATATCATCCTGAACTCCACAAGAGTGATCAAACGATCTTGATTCACCCAATTTCATCTAACACTGCGGCTTTCCAACTCATAAATACAACCCAGATGTTTTGACAAAATTAGTGTTGATCAACCCAAGCCTCAAGTGTCGATTTCCTTCCTCCATATACACTGTCCTCTAATTCCTTGTCTTTTCCTTCATTAACCTCCCAAATTCCTTGAATTGCTCTTTGTTAAAGATACTTGAAAGCTTCTATTTTCTTTCATCATATCAGCTCATCATTTTTTCCTCAGAATTGTCTGCACTTCGCATTCTTTTGAATTGATTGTTATAGAAGGCCTAAATTGATTTCATCTCTCTTCTTGATTCTCCTCATTTTCTATCTCTCTTTCCTTCCATTCTTCTTCTCTCCGTTTCAAGTTTTGTTCCCATTGTTGTTCTTTCCTTCTAAAATCAGCTTCCATGTATTCTTCTCTGATTTTCTTTTGTCTTTCCCATTTCTTCTTTGATATTAGCATCTCTAGGATTTCAATAGTTCCTTCATTCCTTCTGGAACTCTCTACAGGCTCAGGGAAATTCTCTCTCATATCTCAAAAGGATTGGACTTAATGGGCTCATCTTACAAGGCACTTTTTTTTCTACTGAGGAGTTTGTCTGGAAATTTTTGATTTCAGATCATTTCCTCCTCTGCCTCGTCACCTCTACAACTCTCTTTATGCTTTTTTTATTTCTGCCTTTACGCCCCAAATGTTAGAGGAGAAACCCGAGGGCATACCTCTCTTCTTTCCCGATGATCCCTTCATCAAAGAAGGGATGCTTAGTCATTAATGGTTGTCGCTGGACTCATCTCTTTGTCAGCTTTATGGTATCCCCGATGGAGCCTTCAATAATCAATGTTATCCCACATTAATTTTATATCACTAAAAGGGCATATAAAATTATGGCTTCGCCCCGACCATGGCCAGATGCTTAATCGGGAATTATAATGAGGCTGCGAAGTAGAACCAAACCTTCGCCTCTATATGAGAGACCCTCCGTTGATAGCACGGTGTGGGTTCTTCTTCACGCCTCCCACTTTCCCCCGCCCAAAGAAGTATGATTTAAGGATTTTTTTCATGGTTTGGGCCTCAATCAATCTCTTTTGAATTTCAACCATGCTCGAAGTTCTTTCGCCTTGAAAGACTGTTAATTCTCGATGTCCGAAAGGAACCCATACTCCTCGAACATATACTAAGCCCTCCCTCATCCCTACCATATTTGCATAGAACTCTCGCTAGAGCAGAGAAACTAGGTGCCTTGTGCGCACAGAAGAATTCCCAACCCTTCTTTTCTATTATTTCCACAAAAGGGGAAATAAAGTTTCCAAACCCCCTTTTTCTGATGAAGCCTTTGTTAGCCATTTGATTGTTCCATAAAGCTTGAGCTTCTACAGAGATGAAGTCTTTTATGCCTTCTGTTTCATTTTCTTCTGTATGCCTCATTGTTCTCTGTCTTTTTGCTGTCCTTTCTTCCTTAGCTGGTTCTTCTACTCAAGTCAACTCGGCTTCGTATTTGCGACCTTCCTGTTAAGGTTCTAGGTGAACCTCTTCCTCTTCATGTCATTATCTCATCATCATCTCACATTAAGATCTGGTCAGGTTCCCGGTTTTCACACATGAGTGAGAATTTGGAGTTGAGCTTTTTAGGAGACTGATTTAGGGTTTGGTATTCAAGAGAAGAGAATGAGTAACAAGGAGGATGCGGGCCGGGATTGAAGTTTTGAACGTGAACCGGCTATTCAATAGCCTTTATGATGGATGGGCTCAATGTTATTATTGTCTTATGGAATGTCGCAACATTAATGCCGAGGTCACAACACTAATTGCTAACAATAAATTTCCAATTTAATGTTGCGACGCCTAAATCCATTCGTTTAAAACCTACAAACCTGCACCACGTGGATTTAAACACCCGTCGCGACTCACTTAGGTTTGTCGCGACCTCAAAAGTGGTCTTGACAAATAAAATTGATGTTACGACATGCTTTTCTTCTTCAAATATTCTCGTCATGACATACGTCTAATTATCGCTTATTAATCGTGCCTCTACATAACTACCATTTAGGTTTACACATGTCATGCGAATTCCCAGAATTCATGTTATAATCTTAATTTGTTTTTGATAATAAGGCTTGTGTTATGACACAAAATTTTCTTAGTTCTCATGTTATCAGTTCAGAACCTGTCGTGACCTAAAAAGTTTATCGTGACCAAGAAATTTTCCAGGTCTCCATAAACAATTCACATTCAAACAAGATCACTTTAAGACATCCAATTTAAATCAGAGCAGTTCATATTCATCATTCAAATATTCAACAAATCAGCTTATCAGAACATAAGATTCAATATTGAATTGAAAATCTACCCCCAAAAATTCAATCATGCATTCTAAAATAAATATTAATCATAGAGCATAATACCCTTTTTATTCAAGTGCATTCTGTAGTAAGGAAAGAAATTCAGACTCCATTTTTGTTTATACCATGACCTGCAAAAATACCAAAAAGCTTAAAAAACAAAATACGCATCGTCACCCCAGAATCACTAGAAAATATAAAAATAAACTATTATAAGGTTGCTCCCACAAGTTGCTCGGCTTTTGAGTCGTTAATTTGACTCACATATGATTTTCTTGTTTCAAAAAATTCTTTAACTTAGAACTTAGAATAATCCTTCAATTATCCTCCCTCCAAGGTAGTGCTTTAATCTCTGACCATTTATTTTGAATTCTTCTCCAGTATTAGTTTTCAATGTCACTGATCCAAAGGTTGTACTTGCCACTATTGTATAGGGACCACTCCATTTTGATCTCGCTTTCTCGAAACTGCTTCACTCTGAGTTAAATAATGTGAACTCCGATCTCCTACTTTAAATTCCCTCCTCAAAAGCTTTCGATCATGCCATTTTTGTCTTATCCTGTAAATCCCGGCCATTATCATAAGCTTCATTTCAACTCTTCCAATTCATTCAGTCGAGCCATATCTTTCCTTTATAGCCTTGAAATCAAAATTGAATTTCTTGATGGCCCACATAGCCTTGTACTCCAATTCAAGAGGAAGGTGACAAGGTTTACAAAAGACAATTATATATGGGGACATTCCAATGGGAGTTTTATATGCAGTTCTGTATGCCCACAATGCATCATCAAGCTTTGGAGACCAATCTCTTATGCTAGAGCTTACAGTCTTTTCAAGAATTTTCTTGATCTCCCTATTGGAAATTTTAACGCCATTTGTTTGATGATGTGTTAAACTCATGTTTGATCCCATATCTACTCATGAGCTTCTTAAACACCTTATTTGCAAAATGGCTCCCTCCATCACTTATGATAGTTCTGGGTGCCCTAAATCTACTCAAAATATTTCTCTATAAGAACCCCACAACTGTATTAGCATCATTTTTGGGACAAGCTGTTGCTTCCAAATCTATTCGATACATAATCCATGCCAGGGGTTTGTACAGATTCCCCAAATGAAGATGGAAATGGTCCCATGAAATCTATCCCCACATATCAACACCGTGACCACCAAGATACCTGTGGGCATTTCAAGGTCTCAGGTCGATACTTCCTCATTCTCCGTATCGATCACAAAGTTTCACCCATTCAAAAACAATCTTTGAATATAGAAACCCGATCGAGAATTTTGATAGGCGCTGCCTTCTGAAAATGTCCTCCATGCATGACACTCATATAAGATTCCTCGCCTTGTTCACTCTCTCGCACACACCTCGGGACATCATATCAACTCCTTCGACAATGGACATCCCATATATATAAACCCACTGTCACCCTAACTTCTTTCTTCACGTAGTTTGACTCGTGCCACCCACAGAAAATTGACAATGTCAGCATACCATGGTGATTGGAATGACAACTGGAATAATTACTCATCTAGAAAATTTTCTGCTAATTATGTTCCCTCTTCTTTTACAGGAGTCTTTTCAATTCTTGACAATTGATTAGCTATCACATTATCACAACCCATCCCGCCCTTGGATCTCATCAAATCTCATGAAAATACCCATCCGATCACCGCTTAGTTTTTCTTTGCCAAAGAAATATTTAATTTTAGCATGATCAGATGGATGACATGGGATCCCAAAATATGTGGCCTGGAATTTTTCATACATGCAAAATACCATCACAACATTTCTTTTCAGAGTTGAGTTATTCTCTCAGGATTCATTGAAGGTTTTGTCGCATAGTATATGACCCTAAAATATCTTGTCGGGCTTTATGTCCCACGCAGCCTCCTATCAAGGTGAATCACTGCATCACACATAATCTCAAATTACTTAGTCCAAGCTCTGGTTTCGCCATGATGGGAGAGCTTCAACTAATCTAGATCTCGATCTCTTCAAATGAAGATTATGATTCATCAAAATTAAACTTGCATTCTTTTCCAAGAATTCACACAATGGTCTTGGGTACCTTTGAGAAGTCCTTGATAAATCTTCTTTAGAACCAGCACGTCCCAAGAACTTTATTCCCTGATTGTCAGAGGGTAAAAGAGTCTTTATGATGGAAACTTTTTCGTCCATTTCCGTACCACAAGCAGTAAATCCCTGCTCAAGGATAATACCTTATGTTACCATAAAATGACATTTTTCCTAATTCAAAGCTAGATTCTTGTCCTAGCACCTATGAAGTACTGTCCCCAAATTTTGCAGGCAATGTTCAAAACAGGATCCATAAACTGTGAAGTCATCCATGAATATCTCCATAACCTCCTTTGCCAAATCTGAGAACATAGACATCATGCATCTTTGAAATGTAGTAGGAGCATTGCATAACCCAAATGGCATTCTTCTAAAAGCAAAAGTACCATAAGGGCATGTGCTAGTTTTCTCCCCCGGTCCTCAAAAGTAATAGCAATTTGGTTATATCCAATACCTATCAAGAAAGCAGAAGTAGGTGTCTTCGCCAATCTATCCAACATCCGATCAATGAAGGGTAGGGAAAATGATCTTCCCAAGCGTGATTCAATTTTCATATAATCTATGCACACCTCCATCCCTCACGCTTCGAGAGAATTTGTCTATTCCTTTTCTTACCCCGATCACAAAGGAATACCTTCTTGGGAACCATACAAATGGGCTCACCTAAGGTCAGTCTGATATTGTACAAATAAAACCCGCATTTAACCATTTCAGTACTTCCTTCCTTACAAAGATCCTTCATTACTAGATTTTATCCTCTTCGTACCAATTGGAAGTCTCAGATTATCATCTGCAGCGTGACTTTGCGCATGAAAATAGAAGGACTGATACCTCGAGATCTTCAATTGACTGAAGCAATTGCTTCAGATTTCTTTAAAATCTTTAACAGCTTATGTTCTTCATTCTCAGTCAATGCAGCTGATATAATCATTGGTTTTTCCTTTTCTGGTTCTAAGAAAGCATATTTAAGATGACTAGGCAATTCTTTCAATATTAACCCTTATGTATTGGTTTCTTGTTCAGTTGCTTTCTTTTCTTTGCTGCATGAATTCTCTTTACTGTTTTCATTCAAACTCAAGACTGTTTTACGTATGTGCAAGCTTGGAATGCAGTAATTCATTATCCAACACTCTTAAGATAATGGAAATTCATCTCATTTTCATTGATAGATCTTTGAATGTTACAATCGAGTTGGTTCAAAGCTGATAGACTAATGTTATCTCTGACAATACAATTTTTCTTCATCAACATCAGGCTGTGTTAAGCTTTTGTAGAGGTTGAAGTGCACTACTTCATTCCCCACTCTCGGAGCAGCTCACCCATACGTACATCCAGTTAAGGCGACTCAGGTGGCTGAGGGTCTTCTAGCAATGAGAGGGAACTGTGTGTCCTCTTCCATTTTCATGACAACAAAATCCACAAGGAAGATGAATTTCCCTACCTTGACTAGTACATCCTCAAGGACTCCTGCTGGTTGTGCCATTGACCTATCAGCCATTTGCAGTGTAATTGCTATTGGAGTAAGTTCCCCCGAGCTACGACCTTAGTGCCATGATAAGGGCATGAGTTTATCTTTGCGCCAGGTCACCGCAAGCTTTCTTGAATTCATATTTTCGATTGTGCGGGAAATGGTAAGCGCCCGGAGTCTTTCATCTTAGGTAGTGACTCACTTGAGATAATTGCCAACATGTTGGTCAAGGCTCACCACTCCCATCGATTTTCTTCTTTTTCGGTGTATCCTTGAGGAATTTTGCATAATTTGGCATTTGGGTGATAGCATATGCAAAAGGAATATTAATTTCTATCTTCTTGAAAATATCCAAGAATTTAGAAAATTGTTCCTTCTTCTTTGCCTTCTGCAATCTTTGTGGGAAAGGAACTGCAGGTGTGTAGGCTTGAACCTTCTCTTTATGCTTTTGTTCACAGTTTTCCCTAGACTGCTCAGTTTGTCCTTGATTCTCAGTTTCTATAGTCAACTCTAAATTGCTCTTTCTATTCTTTCTTCCAGTTTCTCCTTTTCTTGCTCAGTCTTTTCTTTATTTTTGCTCTACTGTTGCTCATTTCTTGCCACTCACAAGTTGGTGCCATACTTAGTCCTTAGTTCTAGGTGTCGCTAGGAAAGCATCCTTGGTCTTGTTCTTCAAGGTTAAGGCCAGCTGCCCAACCTATGTTTCCAAGTTCTTGAGTGAAGCATTGTTTGGCAGAAAAGTTTGTGTGTTGGTTAAAGTTTCGACTGTGAAATTTTTGTTCATGGTTTGAAGCTTTTGTTGTCCCCCGTGATTGTTTTGCTCCTCAAGGTTGAACCTCTTTTTTGACCTTGATGTTAATTCTATTCTCTCATGCATTCTTTGCCGTGAACCTTGGTGGATTATATCCTTGCTGAAAATCTTGCCCATGTCTTGGGCCCTGTGATGCTCCTCCACCATATGAGGAGTTCTCATAGCCCCTCAATGTTGGTGTGTAGTGTGTAGGTAAGTTGGGGTTAGGCTTGAAATGGTAGCTTCTATGTTCATTCAAATAATTGGCTTCCTCAACGATGGGGATCCTCGTCAGGTGGTTCCTGGCCTTGATTCCATCTCTTCAGTTGCTCCATTTCATGAGCATAATGCATTTTTTCTCTTGATTCCCCAACTTGTGCATTATTGCATTAAGTTTTGCTTCCATAGCAGTCATTTTATTGAGCTAAATGACTCTACTCCCCTTTGTTCGATTGTTGCTCCTTGAAGATTCAGATGGAGCTTTCATGATGCACTTGGCCAGATCTTATCGGTTAGCGGCCTTCACTTCTTCCTGCTTCAAATGCCCACTTCGAGCGCATCTACTGTTGCTGAGGTATCATTCCAGGGAATTAATTAGACAATGTCCATTTGGGTCTTCAGTTCTATATATTATAGGCACCTCTCTTCAGCAGACCTTTGCCTTTCATGGTATCATAAACTTTCAATCTCTTTGTTTGAACACGATTATCTCAAACTTCTTTTCACGTTTGAGTGATGGGAGAAAAATTTGCCTGATGACCTCACTGACTCTTATGTGTTAAGCGGCCATATGGTAATAATTCATGCCATGTGGCTGCAATATCTCTTAATGAAAGGGAGAACATGGTTTGATCACCTCTGGTCTCACCATTTAGTTTATTGTGTTGGCCATCTTGAGAATCGCCATGCTCGTGGGATCTTGGTGGGTTGGCATCAGTGGATTTTGTTGCACCATGATCAATGCTGGTTCATCTCGAAGTTGTTAGCCTCTATCGCCCGGAGTTGTCCTAAGCGCTGAATATTCTTCTTGGATAACTGGTCTCCAGAAATCCTCCATTGTATCTTGCACTGAAGCCCTTTCTGCTGCTTTGTTTCTTGTTCAACTGTTTGACCCATTCTTTCATCTGCCATAATTTTTTTTTTCTGCACTTCTGACCTTCCTTAAGTTTCTCAATGTTCTTTCCAATTCAGTGTCTAAGGGAAACATATCTGATTTTGGTTTCCTATGCATGAAACAACTTCCTGAAATGGAAACATATTGAGATTAATTGGAAACAGTGGTATTAAAAATCATATATCCTTTAAGCTCTCTAAAAGATCAATAGTTTATCCAGCTACTGCTGTCAAAACTGTTTTTGTGAATTTCTTTTATGAAATAAAGAAAAATGTACAAATTAATATTTCTCTCTTTTGTAAGAATATTGATTTATTCAAATCCTTTCAATCCCCGGCAACGACACCATAAAACTTGTTTGCCTTTTGTTAAATATAGATTAAACCCCTCAATTTAACACTTATACGGGAGCCTTACTATTTTCCTGCAGCTATGTCAACTTGGAATGGAGTTGCTTAGAAATGAATAAAATTGATTTTATGTTATGGAATTATAAATGGTTTAGTCTATGACACTGCAAATGCACAGGTCATACAAGTAGTAAAAATGGATGTAAGTCCAGATATCATTCCCATAGAGATTGACAAGAATTTTTAAATTCAACTACCCCAACTACTCAAGATTCATACCATTTGAACCTCCATCAAATAGTTTATCAGCTAGAATTTAAAGGATAATTGTCTTGAAGAATGCATCTACAAGCAAGGAAATTAAAAATAGAACAAATAAAATGATGTAAACTAAAATAAACTGACTGAATCAATTCTCTGTAAAAATGAACACTAACAAGGAATCACGTAGAAATAAGTGAATTTTACGCATTGTATCCCATTAAGACTATTCTGAATTTGGATCTAGATTTGTCAAAGAGGCCTGATAATGTAGTTTGGATTTCTCCCTTAATTCACTAATTAGAGGTCTCTGCTTCTCTCGAATACATGGATATTATCAGTTACTTGTATTATGATCATTCTTTATAAGATCTGGATATTTTTCTTTTTCAATACTTCATACCAATTTCTTAAGACTGCAGATTTCTTGTTTCCCAAGACAAGGTTATTGCAAGATCTCTACAAAATGATTGATAACCCTTCCTTTAAATATGTTGGATCTTTCTCTTTCCTTGATTAGATCTCAGCTAACACATGATTGAGGTCTTTCCATTATATTAAGGTGAGATCTCTAATTGTTTAAATTGATAAATAATCCCCTTCAACTTCAACTATGAGTGAAATGGAATTTTATTTAAGTGAGAGGTCAGTAGTTCTTCAATGGTAGTCTAACATACCCACCAACTGAATGTTCCAAGCTCTCAGGAATCTCCATCTCTGTGTCACTTAGAGGGCCTCTGGGAAATCAGAGTAGGATATAATCCTTGAAAGGGTACTCAATACTACTATTGGGAACAAATCAATTTAAGAACAACATCAATCAAATAAATTTCCCAATTCCAGGTACTTCTCTCTAATTTATGCAGAAAAGACTGTAACTAACAATAAATCCAAACTAGTGGTTTGTGCTTATGTACATCTGGCAACTGATGGAGCATTGATCAAATACGCAGCCCGATGGTGCAATAAGCCGATAAGCGAATTCCGAGAATTAGTGCAGATTCCATTAATTTGACGTGGTGGGAAAAAGAATGAAAAGAATTAAATCCGAGCAAGCATTACGAGCAGTTACTGGATTCGGATCTAGAAAAGAAAAGAAAAGAAAAGAAAAGAAAAGAAAAGAAAAATCTACTCTAAAATTATACAATTGAGTCTTCTTCTTCCCCAAGTGTCTGGGTCCCCCCCTTTTTTCCTGTAAAAGGTATGCCTATTTATACACCTCCAACTATTGGGCTTGATTCCAAGGCTCCAGGTGGATTACCCCAATTTTAATGGCCCATTTCATTTGTTCGAATTAAGCTACCTCCCGGAAGCACCTCGCGACTTGTTAGGTGCATCGTGTGTCTCACAGAGCTTATACTTATTCCAACTGCCTTGTTTTTGCAATATTGAGTCGGCTGATGTCGCAATCGCGACATTGTTCTTTGTAGTTTTGCGATTGGTTGTCGCAAGCGTGAATTCACTTGTCAGCGATTACCCGCCAGCTATTTTGTTTTGTCATGTGTGTCGCGACTTGGAAATCTTGTTGTCTACTTTTACTTAGCATTTTTCCTGAGAATCATCATGTTGCATTCACGACTTGAATTGCTGCGTCATGACCATGTTTAGTTACCCAGTGGTATTGACTGATGCGACCACATTTTCTTGTTTCCAGGTATTTGTGTCGCGACCACAATTTCATGTCGCGACATGACTGTCTTTCCTTTTATTGAATTTTGTGTCGCGACCACGATTCTATGTCACGACACAATTTCTGTCGTCAGCCAATTTGATCCTTGGTCACAGCCTCCCTTTCATGTTGCAACATCATTTCTTGTTTTCTGCCTTCATGCAAGTTGTGACTCAAAACTGCTGATATGTTTATTTTCTTGTCGCGACATGGGAATTAAGTCATGACAAGGTCATTTCTTTTTTTACTGCAATTCCTGTCACGACCTCAAAAGTATGTTGTGGCCATTCTTTCTACCAATCTTGTAGCAACCTCATTTTTTAGTCACAACAGTTTCTACTCAATTCATCTTCTTTTACGCGCGACTTAGAAGTGTGTAGCGGCGAGAGGTGGCCACTTCAACTACGTTGTTCTTTTATGGGTTGCTCCGAACTTAGTCACAACATGTTTTAATTGTTCGACTCATTTTAATGTCACGACCTTGAAATCCTTATCGCGACCTCATTGGTGTCTTGACATATTTTTATCGCAACATCAATTTTTCTGATAGAGACCTTGTCAGCTCATCCAGCCATCCATTCCTTGTTGCGACCTTAATTATCTGTTGTGACCTGAGTTGTCTTCTTTCGATGTCGCGACCTAGATTCTCTGTCGCGACGTCGTTTCTATCTGATCTTAAATTTTTTCTCTCGCGTTGATCACAAAGTTTCGTGACACACTTATGAAGCCTTTGTCTTATAGAGTTGTCGTAACATTATCGATTAAGGTCGTGACTTATGGCAAGCGATGAATTCCTTGTCGCGACCTCATGGCGTATGTTGCGACCTAGGCCCGATTGGCCATTTATCTCATTTTTCTTGGATTATTCTTTGAATTCTGACTTTTCTATAAAAATACACCAAAATATAAATTTAGTAAAATCTCCATATTTCTGCATAAAAATAAGTAATTACATTGTGACACTAATCAGAAAAATAGATTAAAAATCAATGAGTTTTTTACTCATCAGTTGGCCGAGTGTTGGCTCGAGGATGTAGTCAAATTCGGGGCTATGTTCAGACTGAGTTTTCGGACTGCTCTATGGCTGAAACTATAGCTGTTTATGACAGTCTCGAAGGTTGTTTAAAACTAAATTGAAACTGAAGTTGATTTTGGGCTTAGTTTGGGACGGGTTTTGTGCCATGTTTATGACCAATTTGGGGTCTCAATTGGGGCGGGTTTGTCACCGGTTGAAGGGGTTGTTTCCAAGATGAGTTTGGGTCAAGAAACTGCATGTATGGGAGCTCCAAAGGTGCCTCAGGCAAGCAATTGCGCAGGTTCCACACTGCTGCATAGGTAACTGTTCATGTTAAGCCTCTAACTTTGGACGGTCATAACTTTCTTGTCCAAACTCTGATTCGCATGTTCTTGGACTCTATGGAAAGATCTTTGAGTCTAGCATCCATCCATATGTATCATAATGAAATTTAATCTCATATTATGTCCAAAAATGACAAAATATAGTAGCCTTTATTGTTGCAAATGCTGAAATATTGCTGATTTTCTTCATGGCTTGCAACTTCATAACTCCTTCGTTAGGAATCCAAATTTGGTGTTCTTGGATTCTATGGAAAGATCCTTGAGTCTAGAATATGGCCATGTTCCTGTGAATGACATTTGGTTCCCACATATTTTTCATAAATTTGATTATAGCACCAAGTGTGCAAATTGCTTGGTTGTGATGATATGCGCGATCTAATACCTTGAAATTGGTGTATGTTGTTTGGTAATTATATGCATGTTGATATAATTATCCATGAGGCTTAGGGAAATGCATGAGTTTGTGTATGATTGAGGCCATTGCATGGCTTAGTTTGTAACCCTATTTGTGGACATGGTGTCCCTGATTAGACCTGAAGGATAAAGTAAGTCATTACCCAATTGGCGATGGCTTGTAGATGTCAATGTATGTGTGTTAAGTATGTTGGCATGAATTGTATGATTTAAACTGGAATTTATGTGTTTAGTGATACAAATTTCCAATTGATGCATGGGTCAATATGCATGAGTAGGCATATGTGCATATAGCACTCATTATATATGTAGCATGGTATGAATAGGCAATGACACATTTTCATTGCATTTCATATGCACGGGGACATCGCGTAAAACGGGTGGGTGTGCATGGTTGTTGCCATTCACCATTCTTGGTGAACTGGTGGTGGACCCGATACATTGGATGACATCCAATAGAGCTCCACGGTCTTCATGGTTGTGTCCAACAACGTATGGTGTTGATGGTGTGGTAGTTTTAGGAATGATGTCCTAAAAATTGAGAGTTTGGAAGATTGTCAATGCTTTTTGATTAAAGTTGTTTATCGGAGATTGTCCAATGCTTTTGAATAAAGATGTTTATTGGAGATTGTCCAATGCGTTTGATTAAAGCAATTTATTAGAGGAAGCGTCGATGATTTTGAATAAAGTACATTTTGTTGGACCGCATCCAATGTTTTTTTAGATAAATTGTTTATCGGAGCGTCGATGCTTTTGATTAAGCGGTTTATTAGAGGCCCATTCCAATGCTTTTGAATTTGTTTATCGGAGACTATCCAATGCTTTTGAATAAAGCAGTTTATCGGAGATTGTCCAATGGCTTTGAATAAAGCGGTTTATTGGAGGATGTCCAATGAGTTTTAAAATAAAAACACACATAACTTGGTAAAAACAAGTTGATATCGAGATTGCCTAATGGATTTTGATTTATAAAACAAAAGGCTTTTGTTTTGGAAAAATGGTCATTGATGGAACATAAATGATGGTTTTCACACTTGGCATATGCATGTGTGAGGGAGTCGGTGAGGGCTCGAGACATAAGACAGGGTGAGTCACATTCTCATCCATGGCATGTAGACATTTGAGTAGGAATGTGTATGTTTTTAATTGAATGTGTGAAATGGCATTGCATGTGCACTTGGAGTGGGAGTAGCCCTTGTAGAATTATTCTCTCTTTGGGCATTGCTCCTGCGTCGTGGGACCCCTTCGGGTATAGAATGTCTGGGGAGACGGTGCTCCTTAAAGGCCGATATTGAGAAAGGAGAGGATCCGATGGTAGATGATCATTAGTTCCGGCAAGTCGAGAGGGTTTTGGAGGCCATGGGGATTACCTTCGATGCCACGAGGATCAGACTAGCTACGTTTAAGCTAGAGGGTGAATCCTAGATATGGTGGGATTGGGCTAAGGTCTCGAGGGACCTAGAGATAATGACTTGGGGAGAGTTCCAAGAGCTCTTCATGAGCAAATTTTTCCTAGCATCTGCGAGGCATGCGAAGGCTCGGAAGTTCCTTGAGTTGAGACAAGGAGGTAGGACGGTGCTCGAGTATGTTGCCAAGTTCACCGAGTTGACACGTTTCGGGGATGACTACGTGGCCACAGATATGGCCAAGGTGAGGAAATTCGAGGATGGCTTAAAGTTGTCCATCCGGGGCAAGCTTGCGAGATTCCTCATACAGGATATGGACTCTATGGTCACGACGGCCATGGCCATTTAGAGAGAGATAGAGACGACGGAGTATCCGGATGTGAGTATCAGGCAAGGGAAGGAGAGCTGCACTCTTCCTGCTCGGGAAAGAAGCCAGCGCCTAATCCAAAAGGGTTTCAGGGACAGGGTCGCGGCTATCAGGGCTAAGGCCATACCAGGACTCCTAGCTAGTCTAAGCCGATAACATGTTACCATTGCCATTAGCCTGGACATATGAGGCGGGATTTCCCTCAGAGGTAGGGATATCAAGGCCATGGGACGCCTAAGTCCCAGTCATCAGTGGAACATGCACAGACGTAGCATGTTCCTTCTCACCCCGATGTGGGCCAGAGGAACCAATTTCAGTCCTAGGGTGCTGCACCTTCTACTACACAGACGGGCCAGAGAGGCCAGAGTATGGGTCGAGGTCGAGGACAGGGCTCACAGGCCAAGACTTCAGGGACGTAGGGGCGTGTCTATGTCATCGTACTGTCGACTAAGCCAACGGATCATCCAACCTTACATGGTATGTTTCTACTATCTCACCTATGGGCGAGGATATTATTTGATTTTGGTGCATCACATTCATTCATTGTTGCATCATGTGTAAGAGAATTGACCTTAGAGGTTAAGACCTTGGAAGAGCCGATGCAGGTGAGTTCTCCCCTAGGAACTAGGTGAGTGTGGATCTGAATTGTCAAGGTTGAGAGTTAGAGATCTCAAGGATTCTACTCACACTAGACCTGAGGATTATGGACATGACAGAGTTTAACGTCATCCTGGGGATGGACTGGCTGACAACACACCGAGTCTTTATTGATTGTGAGCGTAGGAGAGTTACCGCCTACACTCAAGACGTACTGTCATGTTTGTGGGATTGCTACAATACTACCTCAAAGTCGTGTTTGACTTCGCATGGCACGGCAAGGGATTGGTCAAGCAACAAATTCTTTACTCCTAGAGGACGAGGTGAGACAGGATTTGGATCTGCCTCGGGTAGTATGCAAGTACGAGGATGTTTTTTCGAACGAGCTACCGGGATTACCTCCACCAAGGGACGTAGACTTCTGCATTAAGGTACACCTTGGTACGTCGCCCATTTCTATGGATCCGCATAGGATGGCACCGGTTGAGTTGCAGGAGCTCAGGGTCCAGATACAGGAGTTACTAGGTAAGGGTTTCACTAGACCGAGCACTTCACCATAGGGCGCTCCTATTCTGTTTGCGAAGAAGAAGGATAAGATCCCACCATCACAACTGACTGAGTTGTACGCCCAATGTTCGAACCCGCAATCCAACGCTGGCGACGACTGACTCATTCTGATCCAAACGCGCAGCTTCCGTCCATCCATGAAACTTCGCTAATTCGTCGTCATCAATGATATATTTTAGCAGACGCAAACATCCCGACGCCGCAGCATCCTTTCACGCACCTGACACGTGATGCCTTGGACGGACAAACACCAGCGGTTGATCCGCCGACCTTCGTCAACATGCCCGTCCATTAATCGCCACGTTGCATCTTTGTTGATGACATCCGATCTACTCCTACCGGTGGAGCATGACGATCACTCGAGAATCGCATTCATAGCTTTCTGGTGGGATCATCGCCGTATGCAAAGTTCGTAGGCGCAGTTTTGGCCATCGAGGTAGGTTTCTCGGGGACACGCGGTGTCGCCTTCTGTGTATCAAGCCGACCTGCAGCGGTATGCGCTGATAAGTTGGGAGAGGCCGAAGTCCATCTTTGAGATCTGTAGCTTCTTGGAATTAGCAGGATATTACAAGAGGTTTATAGAGGATTTCTCTCGGCTAGAAGCGCCTATGATGAGGTTGACTTGGAAAGAGTCAAGTTTGTGTGGGATGACTCATGCGAGTGAGCGTTATAGGAATTGAAGAGGAGGCTTACTTCAGCTCCTATTCTGATAGTCCCGGAAAGGGGATGCCTCGAAGGACGGACTAGGATGCCTTGGATGCAAATCGAGGGCAATAGCGCATGGTTCCCAAATGCTTGAAAAACCATGAGCGTAATTACTCCCACACATGATACGGAGCTGGGCGTATCGAGTCTTCGCCAGATTTGTGCCACTCTTACTTATATGGTGAGCAATTCGAGGTGTTTTCAGACCGCAAAAGTCTGAAATACATCAGCAAGACCTCAACATGAGGCAGTGTAGGTGGATGGAGTTTTTGGAGGATTACGACTTCACTTTGCATTACCATCCCGGTAAGGCAAATGTGGCGGCTGATGCACTTAGCCGGAAGTCACAAGGAGTACTGGCTAGTATAGCTTCCCGGGAGTGGCGGATGCTCAAGACAGTAGGGTAGTTCGCATCACAAAGATGATGAGCAGCCTGTGGTACCTTAGGGAGTCCGATGGCTACGCCCGCCTCTAATGAAAGCAAGAGTGATAGAGTCCTAGGCGTGACGTGAGCTAGTGTCCATTAGGATCGAATACGCCGTGTACCAATCGACGATATTAGGCCATCCACAAAGATGGTAATCTTCGGTATAGAGGATGGGTTGTGGTCCCCCAGTCAACGGATTTGAGGGAGGAGATCCTTAGAGGTTCCATTGTCTGCATTCACTGTGCATCCAGTGGTACCTAAGATGTATCATGACCTCTCGCTGTAGATTATCACGAGCCGGAAACGGCCGCACATCGGAGACTTTGTTCGACGTCAGCTCTCATGTCACAGTAAAGGTCGAACACGAGGCTGGCAGGGCTACTCCTGTACCATTGAGGGCTAAGTGGAAGTGGGAACATGTCACGATGGAATTTGTGACCCACTTGCCACGGACACTGCGGAGACATGATGTGGTATGGGTGATTATGGACCGACTCACGAAGTTGGCACATTTTCTAGTTGTGCGGATGACCTTCACTATGGAGGAATTCTGCAAATTATACGTGCGAGAGATTGTACGGTTACATGGAGTGTCAGTCTCCATAGTATCAAATCGAGATCCCAGGTTTACGGCTCATTTTTGGAAGAGCTTCCAGAAGGCCATGGGGACATAGTTGCTGATGAGCACTGCTTTTCATCCACAGACAGACGGTCAATCGGAGAAGACCATACAAGTTTTAAAGGACCATACAGGTTTTAGAGGACATGCTGCGAGCATGCGTCTTAGATTTCAAGGGTAGTTGGGAAGATCATTTTCCCTTGGTAGGATTCGCCTACAACAACAGTTACTATGCAAGTATACAAATGGCACCGTATGAGGCTTTATATGGGAGGCCATGTAGATCTCCGATTTGTTGGACGAAGGTGGGAGAGAGTTCCACCATAGGCCCGAATTTGATTAGAGACACCATTGAGAAAGTGGGTTTGATACGGAGACGCCTTTCTCACCGGCCTCGCAGCTGCCAGGCGAGCTACACTGATGCTCTACAACCGACCCTTAGAGTTCAAGGTGGGTGATCATGTCTTCTTGAAGGTAATGCCTAAGAAGCTAAGCACAATTTATTAAATATATACAATATTTAAGTTTTCATATTTTTTTTTCTTTTTGTTTTAACTAATAATAAAAAAAAATTAATATCAAATTAAAAATAAAATTTGAATCCATATAATTATCACAAATAAATCAAGACAAAAATTTATTTAAATATTTATCTATATACAAATAAATTAAGACAATTTTTATTTAAAATATTTATCTGTAAACAAATAAATTAAGAGAAATTTTTATTTAAAATATATATCTTTATATAAAATAATCAAGGCTGAAATTTCAATTTAAAAAAGATAAACTTCACGATAAAATTATTCAATAAAAATGTTATCTCAAAATTATAAAATAATTAGGTAAAGTTTATAAAAATAAAAGTTTGTTTGAGAATTTATAGGATAAAAATGGAAAATATAAAATTTTATAGGAGCGTTTCAGAAAAAGCTACAATTTGTAGCTTTTTCTCATCGGCTTCTGATTAGTCATAATCACCTATCAACTCTTGGTTTCTCCTCGAATCAATTCAACCAAGTAGGACCTAGAATTTTTGAACGAAAAAACCATTGAAGAATAAAAAAGTAAATTTTGAATGTTTTATAAAAATAAAGATACTTGATAAGTTGTTTTTAACAACAGGTCGTCAAAAATAAAAATTTAAAACTTTTCGAATAAATGAGCTAAAAAAATTAAAGAATATATATATATTGTTTTAGCATATATAGCAAACATAATCATATTAAATCTTGGCAAATTTTTAATTAAAATGAATATTAATAATCTAAAGTAAAAATTTTTAACAATATAATATATTTTTTTAGGAATAAAATATCTTAATTTAATCTACAACTTACTAGATTGTTTCTCCAAATATGAAATTGTCTTTGAAATTAGAAAATATAAAAAATTTAAATTTAACTTATATTTTACTCAATTCATTATCTAATGAAAAATAATCTTATTGATTCAAACTTACAATAGATAGATAAATCCAAAATATAAATTGTTAAAAACCGGATGAAACAATATTTGGGTTAGTAGCATAATAAATGGACATAAAGCCTACAAATTTAATAATATAGTTACTAAAATATCTACGACTTTAGTTTTTCAACATACTGACAACCATAATCTGATATGTTTGACTGATCGAATCCACTTTGCTTGTTTGAATCACCTCACACAAATAAAGTGCCTAACAAAATGACGTAAAGCACCACACTATAACAAACCAGTGACAAACCAAACATTGTAATAAGACCGTGACAAACCAAATACCGTAATAAGACGACAACAAACCAAACGCCATAATTAGACAGCGACAACCTAATATTCATCCCTTTACCAGGACCCATTCATTCACATTTAAATCTAAAATATAAAAATAAAACACTTAAGTAATACCAAGCGTCCGATCAATGCACTTCTTTACCATAATTACATACCTAACTATTTAGACAATAGTCCCAAAAAGGAATTTAGTTACAATTTTATACAAAACACGTTTACAAAGGTAATATCATACACACATCGGCCTTCTTCATAATCACTACTTACTGAGCGCTGTCCCCAGACCTCGAAAAAGGGTCCCACGACGCGCAGCAATGCTCAGAGAGAATAATTCCTATAGCCATTCCCCACCTACGCATACATGTAATGCCATTTCACACATTCAAGTAAAAACATATACATTCCTACTCAAATGTCTACATTCCATGGATGAGAATGTGACTCACCCTATCTCATGTCCCAAGTTTTCATCGACTCCCTCACACATGCATATGCCAAGTGTGAAAAAACATAATTTATGTTCTGTCAATGACCATTTTTCCAAAACAAAAACTTTTTGTTTTATAACCAAAACCCATTTTATTTATCAAATCAAATGTTTTTATACATTTGTGGGCCACTGATTTCCGGTTTCTTACCGCAGGACGCCGCATGCCTTTTCGACATTTTTACGGGCTTTCACCATCGGTGATCATGTCCAACCGCAACTAATAGGCATTTTGCCCTTGTTGACATTTTTACGGGCTTTCACCGCCGGTGATCATGTCCAACAACAACTAATAGGCATTTTTCCATTTTTGACATTTTTACGGGCTTTCACTGCTGGTGATCATGTCCAACTGCAAATGTCAGGTCTTTCACCCTAGGGAGGGGGGGTTATCTACCCCAACTTGCTATGCCCAACATATATGTTTTTAATTTTTTCTTAAAACTGTGAGACTCATTTTGGACGTTGTCCCATGTTACCGAGCCCACCATCGAACACCAAACACAATGTCGATCTCTACCATGCACTCACACCCATGTCATGTGATGTCCTAGTGCATAATGCAATGCAATCATGCCATTGCTCATTCATATCATGCATATATGATGAGTGCTATATGTGCATGCCTACTCATACATAATTACCCATGCATCATTTGGACATTTATATAAAAAAGCAAACAAATTCCAAATATATCATAAATTCATGCCAACATATCATCACACTTACGTTACTGACATCATGCTCACTACTACTCGAAGAGCGACATCTAGCAACCCCAGCCGACCGTGATAAGACATGTCTACAACTAGCCTATAATAAGCCATGTAATGGCCTTATTCATACAAGTGCATCACAAGCCAAACCATTATAACACATAATTTGACTTCCATACAATTTCAACCAAGTATATCACTCAATTCCAGCAATGATATACTACAATCATATACCAATTGTGGCAAAAATCTAGACACAATTCATTAAACAGCCTAAGTTGTAGCAGTCCTAGAAAACGGACCATAACTTAAGTTATAGAGGTCCGATTTGGGTGATTCAAAAGCCTAACATCAAGTTATCAGATAGATCTACAATCTCATTGAAGAATCCTAGTCCAAATTCTCCCTTTTTCCCAACCGAAAATCAGTCCCAAAAACCTGAACAATAGGTTCGGCCAAAACAGGGCAGCTTAGAGTAGTCCTGGAAAACGGACCATAACTTGAGTTATAGAGGTCCAATTTAGGTGATTAAAAAGCCTAACATCAATTTCTCAGATAGGGCTACAATTTCCTTGAAGAATACTAGTCCAAATTCTCCCTTTTTCTAACCGAAAATCAGCCCCAAAAACTGGATATCATATAGGGTCAAAACAGGGCACTATTCCCATAACCCATTAATTTTCCAAACAGCCCCTTAAGGAAAAATGGACAAACAGCCCCTTTAGGGCATTAAAACTCAATTAAACAGCCCCTAGAATGGAAAATAAACCAAAGTAGGAAGAATCCCTACCTCTTGAAGTGTAGAAGAAACTCTAGGAAGTCCCGTTAACAATTCCTAAACCCGAAACCTTTTATTTCTCGAACTCCTTGCTTGAATCCCCAGCGAAATCTCGTGTTTTCGATACCCACGCGTAGCCCTCGTCGAGTAGATAAACTTTTGTTCTTAGCCCGACGTGAGACGACCACTCGAGCTCCGTAGATCTTTAAGAGAAATCAGATTTTCTCTTTCCTCTCTCTCTCTTCTCTCATTTCTCTACGTTTTCTCCTCCTTTCCCCCATTTCTTTCTTTTCTTTTTCTATTATCTCAACTTATTTTAAGTTTGATAAGTGGCTCTCATGGTGCCACGTGTCACGCGATCCTCGCTCGGATCCGTTCCTACCCCGAAACAATTCATTTTCGTCCCGGTTCAAGTTCAATTTATTTTAAATGAACTTAACTTTAGTTATTTCCTAACTCCCAAGATTCTCGTAAAAATCTTATCCCTAGGAGGTCATTAGATTCTCGTTACCTCAAAAATCGTGAAAAATCCAATTGTCTCGAAATTAAAAAAAAAAAATATGGGTAACTAGATTTCGCGAGACGAATCCAACGGTGAAATCTGTTTCATCATCCGAGATCTAGAGAATTTTCCAAGCTTCCCTGAACCATTATGACAATTTTATTATTTTTTCCATTTTTCAAAAAAATTAAAATTTTCCCGGGTTTTACATTCTTGCCCCCTTAAAAGAATTTCATCCCGAAATTTACACGCACACTAGCACGCACATCACATGCATATGCAACTACACACAATCACATGCGTATGAATTAGTCATTTAATCACCAAACGACTAAACCACATACCTTCATCCTTAAACAAGAAAGGATAGGTGGCTCGCATCGTGTCCTCGCTTTCCCATGCTGTCTCATCCAATCCTCGGTGTTGCCATAACACCTTTACTAGCCTCACGGTCTTGTGTCTCAAAACCTGATCCCGGCTATCCATGATAGCACCGGTCCCTCCTCGAAGGTCCCATCTGTATCAATAATAAGCTCGCCCCAATCTACTACATGAGTCGGATCTAGAGTGTATTTCCTGAGCATGGAGATATGGAATACCTCATGGACCCCCGATAAGCTCGGCAATAATGCCAATCGATAGGCAACTGTGCCCACCCTCTCAAGTATTTCTAAGGGCCCGATATATCTCGGTGACAACTTTCCGCTCACTCGAATCCTTGACCACTTCATTAGGCACGCTCTCAAGAAGACGGATCACTACCTCAAAGCTAAAGGTCGACGACGTCCGTCTACGTAGCTCTTCGCTTTGCTCAGGCCACCTCCATATCGAATCCACTTTCCCAGAGGTGTCTCTAATCAGATCCGAACTCGTGATGGATCCCTCTCCTACCTCCGTCCCACAAATCGGAGATCGACATGGCCTCTCATACAAAGCCTCATAAGGTGCCATATGTATACTCGCTTGATAACTGTTGTTGTAGGCGAATTCCACTAAGGGAAAATGTTCCTCCTAGCTCCCTTGAAATCTAAGACACATGCTCGCAACATGTCCTCTTAAAACCTCGTGATTGGCCCTCCGACCGGCCGTCCCGTCTATGGACGAAAGCAAAGGCTCATCATCAATCGTGGTTCTCATGGCTCTTTAGAAACTCTTCCAAAAGGAAGAAACCCAGGATCCCTATCCGACATAATAGAGACCTAGTGACTCCATGTAACCGGACAATCTCTTGAATGTATATCCTGCAGAATTCCTCCAGTGTGAAGGTCATCCGCACGAATAGAAAATGCGCCGACTTAGTGAGTCGGTCCACTATTACCCACACCGCATCATGCTTCTGCGATGTCCGTGACAAGTGAGTCACAAAATCCATTGTGATATGTTCCCACTTCCACTTTGTTACCCCCCAATGGCTGGAGTAGCCCTGCTGGCCTCTGGTGTTCAGCCTTTACCTGTTGACACGTGAGACATCGTCGAACAAAGTCCCCAATGTGTCTCTTCATCCCGCTCCAGTAATATTGGCGACGAAGATCATGGTACATCTTCATGCCACCTGGATGCGCCGCAAATCGAGAGCAATGGAACTCCCTGAGGATCTCCTCTCTCAAATCTATCAACTGGGGAACCACAACCCGTCCCCTATACCGGAGACTACCATATGAATGCATGGTCCAACCTTCATCACCCGTACCTAACTGTACTCGGTCCTTGATGAACACTATCTCTACATCCTGTCCCTAGGACTCAATCACTCTGCTCAGTAGGGAAGGTGTGGCTGCTAAAATCCCTAAGACACCTGAGCTTGATCTATGTACTGTAGCCTAAACTATCCTACAACCTTGAGCATTTGCCACTCCCGGGAAGCTACACTAGCCAAGATTCCCTCTGCGACTTCCGACCGAGCTACACAAATGCACTCACATTTGCTCATCAGATGGTAATGCAAAGTGAAGTCATAATCCTCCAGATACTCCATCCACAAGGTTGCCTCATGTCAGATGTTGTCAGTAAGATATACTGTGACTTTTGGTGTCTGAAAACACCTCAAACTGCTCACCATATAAATAGTGGCGCCAAATCTTTAAGGCAAAGATTATGGCTGCTAACTCCATGTCGTGTGTGGGGTAATTCCGCTCGTGGTCCTTTAACTTCCAAGAACCATAAGCTGGAACCCTCTCGGACTATATCAAAACACATCTCAGTCCGTCCTTAAGGCATCACAATCCACTGTGTACCTCCGTCCCCTTTCCGGACTATCTGAATAGGGGCTGAAATGAGCCTCCTCTTCAAGTCCTGGAATGCCTGTTCGCACGGGTCATTCCACTTGAACTTGACCTCTTTCTTAGTAAACAGAACCGGAGCGCCTCTTGCTGAAATACTCGGTTTAATGAAACCCTTATCCAACAACTCCTGTATCTGGACCTTGAGTTCTTGCAACTCAATTGACGCCATTTTATGCGAAGTCATAGAAATGGACGACGTACCAGGGTGTAACTCAATGTAGAAGTCTACATCCCTCTATGAATGTAATCCCGATAGCTCATCCCGAAAAACATCATCATACTTGTAAACTACCTGAGGTAGACTCATCTCTTGTCTCACCTCGTCCTCCAGGGTAAGGCTTGCTAGTTAACCCATCAACTGTCCATACCACCAGGAGTCGTATACAGTTTGGGGTAAAGCATTGTGCTTATCCCCCTAAAACATAACACAAATCCCGTCCTATGTGTAAGCAGTAACTCTCCTATGATCACAGTTAATGACGACTTAATGTGCTGTCAACTAGTCCATCCTGAGGATTACATCAAACTCTAACATGTCTATGACCCTTAGGTCCACAGTGAGTAGAATCCCAGAGATCTCTAACTCACAACCCACATATTTGATCCACACTCACCTTAATTCCTAGGGGAGAGCTCACATACAACGACTTTTCCAAGATCTCAACCTCTAAGCCCAATTCTCTCACACATGATGCAGCGATGAATGAATGCGATGCACCATAATAAAACAGTATCCTTGCCCATAGGCGAGATAGTAGAAACATACCTTGTATAAACGACTGATCTACAGGCTCAATATGTGGTGTAATGGAGTAGACATGCCCTTGGGTCCCTGAAGTCCCAGCCTCGACCCATACCCTAGCCTCTCTGGCCTGTCTATGAAGTAGAAGGCGCTTGTATAGCACCCTAAGACTGATACCGGTTCCCAAGGTCCATGCTGGGTAAGAAGGAACAAACTGCGTCTGTGCATGTCCCACTGATGACTGAGACTGTGGTCTCATAACTTTGGGATCCCTACCTCTAAGGGCAATCCCATCTCCTGTGTCCAGGCTAGTGACAATGGTAACACTTCATCTGCCCTGACTGACTAGGAGCACTGAAGTGCCTCCCACCCCTAAACGATTGACCTGGCCTGGGGCCTCTAGGTGGCCATGGCCCCGTCCCCCGAGATTCAGGTGGAAATTATCTCTCGGTCTCTTCCGGAGCTAGAAGAAGGTCAGTCTCTTCCTCTTATCACTAGTGCCCCTCTCCTTTCTAACTAATCGGAAACAATGACCCGCCACTATCGGGTCTCCTCCTCCCTTGAGGGCTGGAGAATGATGTGCCTCAAACCTCTAGAGGTTACTTGACTCCCCTTTGGTTCCCAATTACACTAGCTTATGCGATGGTGGCAGCAAAAACACCTGCCTCCATAAGGGTAGCAAACGCAACAACAACAGCCTCTATGAAGGTCTGTTAGTCAAAAGCCGATGGTTGTGGGTTATTACTCTGCTACCACCCCAAAGCCCTCTTCCTCTACTAGCCATCTACACGTGTCAGATAGCAATAGAGTTATCAAATTTCTATCTCAGTCTAACTAGTAGTGCACATGCCAACCACTAATAGACTTTAACATCATGAACTACATCGTTCATCCCTTTTTCCTTAGTGGTGCATAATGCAGGACACAAATACAAATCAGTTCCCAAACTATCATGTTCATTTTGTTTTCCGAACCCCTAAGGTTATGTTTTCTAACCTTAGTGTTTCATATACAATCTACCATGTATATTATTCACACAAATCACCACACATGTCACATAGTATGTTAAGCACAAAACACGCAAAACATAACAATGCATGATCTAGACCCATGCCCATCAGCCCTAGGTATTCGTGTACCTAGACTCTTGATACCTAGCTGAGATGAGCTAGTATCAGGACCATACTTGTGAATACCCACACCCGAGCTCCCTAGGTAGTTGTTTACCTAAGTTCTGATACCAAGTTAGGACACCCCAAAACCCAGGGGTCCCATTGATAACCCGTTAACCAACAAAATTCCTATGGATTTCGGGTAACTCGATACCACGCTATTATGTCCCATTTATCGGGATCCATATTTTCACAAAAATCGGGCAGAGTCTCCTTTGTTCGGGGAGCTCTACCCAACATACAACCTGTATAATAGTATAACCATAACGCATCCAGGGTCTCAACTGAAGTGGTAATGACCACACAAGGTCCATCTATCCATATCCCCAATATACATCCCTTTACCGGGACCCATTCATTCACATTTAAATATAAAATATGAAAATAAAACACTTAATTACAGTCTGTAAGAGTTCGATCACGACCCTCTTACCATAATTACATACCCAACTTAGACAATAGTCCTAAAAGAATTTAGTTACAATTCTTTTATAGAAAACACTTTTTACAAAGGTAATATCAAGGCCATACATCGGCCTCCATCATAATCACGGCCTCGTCAGAGTGTTGTCTCCCTGTACACTCCCTACACCTAAAAGGGGGTCTTAAGACGGGGTGAGCAATGCCCAATAGAGAATAATTCCTACAAAGGTTACTATCCACCTAAGTCCACATGTAATGTCATTTCACACATTCAAGTGAAAACATACACATTCCTACTCAAATGTCCACATGCCATGGATGAAAATGTGACTCACCCTATCCCATGTCCTGAGCCCTCATCAACTCCCTCACACATGCATATGCCAAGTGTGAAAAAATGTGATTTATGTTCCATCAATGACCATTTTTCCAAAACAAAAGCTTTTTGTTTTATAACCAAAACTCATTTTATTTATCAAATCCCGTGTTTTTATACATTTGTGGGCCACTGATTTCCTGTTTCTCACCGCAGGACGCCGTACACCTTTTCGACATTTTGATGGGCTTTCACCGCCGATGATCATGTCCAATCACAACTAATAGGCATTTTGTCCTCGTTTGACATTTTACAAGCCACCATCTAAGTGATCATGTCCAACCGCAACTAATAGGCATTTTTCCCCGACATTTTTATGGTCTTCTCACCGCTGATCATGTTCGAACCGCACCATTAGGCGCTTGGTTCTTTGACATTTTACGGCTTTCACCGCTGATCATGCCGTAACCGTGAATGCTCTGGTATTTCACTCGAGGGGATCTACCCCAACTTGTTATGCCCAACATACATGTTTTTCATTTTTTTTTTAAACCTTAAGACTCATTTTGGACGTTGTCCCATGTTACCAAGCCCACCTTCGAACACCAAACACAGTGTCGATTAACCATGTACCCACGACATACAATCGAACACTAAACACAGTGTCGATCTCTACCAAGCACTCACACCCATGTCATGTGATGTCCTAGTGCATAATGCAATGAAATCATGCCATTACTCATTCATACCATGCTACATATATGATGAGTGCTATATGTGCATGCCTACCACATGGCTAATTATTTCCATGCATCATTTGGACATTTATATCAAAAAGCATACAAATTCCAAATATATCATACAATTCATGCCAACATATCAATACACGCTTACATTGACATCACAAGTCACTACTACTCGAGTAGCGAGTTGTGACAAGATATGTCCATAACTAGCCTACAATAAGCCATGTAATGGCCTTATTCATACAAGCACATCACAACCCAAACCATTATAACACACAATTTGACTTCCACACAATTTCAACCAAGTATATCACTCAATTTCAGCAATGATATACTACAATCATATACCAATTGTGCCAAAAATCTGGACACAATTAATTAAACAGCCTAAGTTGTAGCAATCCCGAAAAACGGACCATAACTTGAGTTATAGAGGTCCGATTTGGGTGATTCAAAATCCTAACATCAAGTTCTCAGATATAGCTACAAGTTCATTGAAGAATTCTAGTCTAAATTCTCACTTTTTCACAGCCGAAAATCAGTCCCAAAAACCTAGACAGTAGGTTCGGCCAAAACAGGGCAACTTGGAGTAGTATCGGAAAACGGACCATAACTTGAGTTATAGAGGTCCAATTTGGGTGATTCAAAAGCCTAACATCAAGTTCTCAGATAGGGTTACAATTTTCTTAATAATACTAGTCCAAATTCTCCCTTTTTCTTACCGAAAATCAGCCCCAAAAACTGGATATCATATAGGGTCAAAACAGGGCACTATTCCCATAAAGGCAAAATGCCAAACAGCCCTTTTAGGGCATTAAAACTCAATCAAACAGCCCCTAGAATGGAAAATAAACCAAAGTAGGAAGAATCCCTATCTCTTGGAGCGTAGAAGAAACTCTAGGAAGTCCCGTTGACACTTCCTAAACCCGAAACCTTTGATTTCCCGAACTTTTTGCTCGAATCCCTAGAGAAATCTCGTGTTTTCGGTACCCACGCGTAACCCTTGTCGAGTAGATGAACTTTTGTTCTTGGTCCAACGTGAGACGACTACCCGAGCTCCATAGATCTTAGAGAAAAGTCAAAGTTTCTCTCTCCTCTCTCTCTCTTCTCTCTTCTCTCTTCTCTTATTTCTCTATGTTTTCTCCTCCTTTCCCTCCTTTTCTTTCTTTTCTTTTTCTTTTATCTTAACTTATTTTAAGTTAAGTTTGATAAGTAGCTCTTATGGTGCCACGTGTCACACGGACATCGCTCGGATCCGTTCCTACCCCGAACAATTCATTTTCGTCCCGGTTCAAGTTCAATTTATTTTAAATGAACTTAACTTGAGTTATTTCCTAACTCCCAAGATTCTCATAAAAATCTCGTTCCTATAAGTCATTAGACGCTTGTTACCTCGAAAATCGTGAAAAATCCGATTGTCTCGGAATTCAACGAAAATTTTCTAGATAACTAGATTTTTTGAGACGAATCCAACGGTGAAATCCATTTCGTCATCTGAGATCAAGAGAATTTTCCGGGCTTCCCTGAACCATTCCAACAATTTTATTATTTTTGCAATTTTTCAAAAAAAATTAAAATTTTTCCGGGTTTTACATAAATATTTGTAGAAAAACCATTTTATTAATCAATAAAATGAAATAAAGAGATGTAGATGAGTGATTTCAAACTAAAAATGGAAAAAAGTTACCCCTTTCTTGCTTAAGGAAAGTGAGCTATAAGAGAACAAGATGAGAGAAAAGAAGGGGAGGAGTGGCTAGGGTTTCACTATCAATTCATTTTTGAAATTAAAAATATATAATCATATGTAAAAGAGAAATAAAGAAGTTTAGACTCACAATATATTAGTTTTGATTTTTTTTTTTAAACTAAAAAAAAAGAATCTAGGTTTTTTCTTCTCCAAGTAGACTCACAATATATTAGGGATTGATGGAAAAGATAAGAGAGAAGGGATCGACGGAAGAGGGGAAGAGAGAAGAGAGGATTTGATTTTATGATTTTTTCTCTCCTATGTGACAAATAAATGAAGTCTACTTGGTCAACTTATTAATGGCAATTTGGCAAGCATAAAGGGAGATTATATATTTTCATTAATTTGATGTAAAAAGTGTAAATCTGCATAATGTGGATGAGTTGTATTTCTTTTTAATTCATATTGGTTCAACAATGCACTTATATATAATTCCTCCTTATTTATTTATTGAAATTTGAATAGAGAAGAGGGGATGTACCCATTATATAGAATTTCTTAATCTTGAGAGGTTACCCTCTCGAGTCCCTCACGACTGTTGTAGGATTATTTGAGGCGACCAAACATCCACAATTATTATTTTTTTTATTATACTTTAATTTTAATTTTAATGTAGTAAATTGTCCTCATTGAAACTCAAACTTGGGAGCCCCTCCTTATGCCTGTGCCTGTTTCAAACCATGAACTACTTGATTTAGGCATGATGGGTAGACATCCACAACTACTAATAAGGAATTTTCTTACATAAATAAAATAAAAAGTCAACTTTATTGATACAAGTGTTTTAAATGAATGGAAATATAATATATTTTATGAAATAATTTATTAGATATTTTTTTTACCGAAAAATAATTTTATTGATTCTAACTAATAATATATCGATAAAAACATATAATCAAAATCGCTAAAAACCATAAATGATGAAACAACATGTAGATTAATAGTATACTGAAACGACTAAAAGTCTATATATTTGATAGTTGAGTCTATACATTTGATATTACTATTATGACAAAAATACCTTTGATTCTAGTTATACAGCATAATGACGGTCATTGATTTGATTTCTTGTCTCTGATCGTATTTACATTGCTCGTTCGAATCGTCCAAACATAAATAAATGCCGCACCACGACGATAAAAATCAAACCGTCATATTGAGACGACACAACCACTTATCATATTAAGACGATGATAATTATATGCGCGCTAAGGCGATAACTAAATTACAAAAAAACATATAAAAACTTAGATCTGTGTAGAAAAACCACTTTAATTTATTGAGAAAAAGAAGAAGATATAAATGAGGTGAATTGTACTGTAGTCAGAATTTATAAAAATCACTCATTCGCAAGAAAAGAGGCTAATGTTAAAAAGCCGGTAAAACGGGCTGTAGGGTTTCATATATCATTATATTGTTTGGTAATAGAAGATATTGCATACCATTGGTGACGACGTCGTGTTTTAAATGAATGGAAATATAATATGCTTTTATGAAATAATTTATTAGATGTTTGAAAATAGAAGATATCGTATTCCATTGGTGATGGCGTCGTGTTTTAGATGAATGGAAATTTAATATGTTTTTATGAAATAATTTATTAGATGTTTGAAAATAGAAGATTTTGCATACCATTGGCCACTCAAGAAGTCTCAAACCTGCTTGGGAAAAATAAAAATGAAAGTTGGTCGATATCAATAATCAATGGAATTGAAAGCAAATGAGAAAGATTGAATTAATCAATGAATTTGATTAATTCAACTTATAGCAGGGTTTGCAATAAGCCTTACAAGTTTATCCAAAAAAAAGCCTTACAAGAAGATTTAAGCATAGAGATTTTTTACTATATCTCTATATATAGAGAATTTTGGACAAAAACCACACTCTAATAGTTTTCTATTTTCAACCGTAAAATAGAGATGTGAATAGTGCATCTCTATATTTGTAGATTCACTATTCACGTATCTAAATATAAAGATGATGAGAATAATATTTTATTAAACAATATTAACCTATTATTTTATTGTTATATTACTACGTTTCCCACTAAAAATGTAAGACTCGTTTTTTTCTTTTTTGGAAAAACCATTTTTTTAAAACTGTTTTGGAGTTATTTTTTTAAGGGAAAAAAAATTAAAACCCTAAACATGACTCCTAATAGGAAAAACAAGTCTGTAAAAACCGAGTCTAGATTCAAGAGTTAGGTTACCTATTGGGAAGATACGGTGAAAAGCCGAGCATCCCTCTAAACCCCTAAAAATTGGATCTTTAATAATCAAGTTAAGACAATTGACTAATCATATAATAAATACCACGAATAAATAATTATAATAATACAAGAGCACATCAAATATGAATGAATAATAAATAAATAAAGAATAGGGAAGAGTGTGTACCTTGGCGTATTTGAAAACCCTATCATTAGCAAATACAAAATATTTAAAATCAAAAATTTGAAACTGGGTTATAAACTAAGTGTTAAATTATTCTCATTTTTAAAATATTAGCATGATGTTCCTACTTCACAAAGGCCCAAGGATTAGTATAATAAACTTCATAAAGTTTCATTTATTAACATAGAATCGATCAGGTATTCGAGTTTTGAAAATTAGGTTAAAAAAAATGAAATTTTGAAAAATAAAAATTAAATTAAGAAATTTGAAAAAATAAAAATGAAAAAAATCTCACTTTGGAAAAGAAGAGTTTGAAGTTTTGATATTTGGAAAAGGATATTTGATTTGTCAAATTTAACATAAAGTGACATTTTGAATTTTAAAGAATTTTTTTAAATTATATATATAAAGGGATTAAATTTTATAATTTTTACATTAAAGAAAGTGATTTTTTGAAAATTTTAAATTAAAGAGAATTATTATTATTATTATTTTAAGAACTGTGGTGCCTGACTTTTTTTTAAGCTAAAGAAAACAAAATTTGTAATTATTTTTAGAAATTAAGGAAAATTTATTTTTTATTTTTTTAGAAGTGAAAGAAAACGATTTTTTTTTAAATTAAATAAAATAATTTTTTACTTCTTGAGATAAGAGAAAATGATTTTTTTTTTTTTAGGAATTAAAAAAAAACTTTGAATTTTAAAAAAAATATTTGAATTGATAAAAAATATATCAAAGAAGAAAAATTTTGTTTTTGAAAATAAAAGAAGATGAAATTGGATTTTACAAAATTTGAAAGAAAATAAAAAAATTTGACACTTTAAAATTACACACAATATAATATTTATTTGAAAGATGAAATTAAGGAAACTCAAAATTAAATGTAAATGAATAAGGTATATATATATATATATATATATATATATATATATATATATATATATATATATATCGTATTATATTTTAACTAACATTCCAAAAAAGGTGAGGGCTATTCAAAATAAATGAATAAAAAAATAAGGGTTTGAAATTTAAGAGGCAAAAAGTGAAAGGGTATGAAAATACATAGACAAGAAGTGAGCCGTAAGTTAGTGAGAAAATAGACCAAAGAAAGTCGTGAAGATGAAATTATGAAAATATCTAAAATAAAGAATATAAATAAGGAGAGATTTATTATCAAAAATAAAATAAATTATATCATTTAAATTAATAATAAAATATATTATATAAAATAGGAAAAGTGGGAGAGTACACGGCCAAAAAAATAGATTACATGGGAAATAAATAAAGAAGAAAATGGAAAATAAATAAAGGAGAAAAGTAAAAATAGAACACGATCAAACATAAAAATTAAAAGAATAAAAATCATCATACTTAAAATTAGGTAAGCATATAAGAAAAGAATAAAAATTACATGTGTTTTTATTAAGAAAAGAATAAAAATTGCATGTAAAGCCAGTAAGACAAAGCAAGTAATCCTATGGTTGGAACATGAAATCATGAGAATAAAGAGAGATAAAAACATAAAATCAAAGCATTGGCAACACCTATATGGAAGAATATGTGATAGTTATATAAAAACTCCATCTTCATTGCATCAATACATATCCCCGCCATGTCTAGGGTGCTATGGTTCAAGTTAACAAACTGTCACAAATAAAACTTACTTCACGCTTTTTTGTTTATTATTTATATAAACAAAAAAATTTAACCATTAATATGGTTAACCATTAATATGGTTAACCATTTATTTGGTTAACCATATATCGGTTTTTCAGTTAATCATAATTAAAAAATAAATTTACAATTCATAATCATATATTAAAGTTCAAATTATAATAATTATTATAAATACAATAAAAAAATGCAAAGAAAAAAAAAAGGAATACAAATATATTCATTTGCAATCTCATGACACTTAATATATGAAACGCATGAGATTAGATAATTTAATCACGATTTTTTTAATCAATAACATGTTTTAACAACTTCAATAGAAAAATAAACCAATTCAAAGAAATCACAGTTTATATGTGTAAAACCCGGGAAAAAAAATTCAAATTTTCTGAAAAGGGGTAAAAGGTAATTTTGGTTGGAAACCGGAAATTTTCTATGTCTCGGATGATGGAAGTCCCACTTCAATGTTAACTTGTCTCGAAAAAATCTAGCTTACTCCCATCGAATTTCACGATTCCCACATACTTGAATTTCATGCTTCGATGCCACGGTGTCAAAGTATTGATGACATGACCATGTGGATGTCACATGGAATCTTAGGAGATCGAATATTACGGCATAATAAATGTACGTACATGCCAGAAGCGCACACATGACACTTTGTATCACTACCATACTGAGCCACGGTCAAATGCAGCAAGAATGCACAGTCAAATGGAGAAATAAATGAAAAAAAAAATGAGAGGAACAAACAAAAGATAATTTTGTAGCGAACTCGCAGCCCACTTACCCGACCTGGACATGATCCAAACTAAATCCCGGGACGCCCGACCGGGCTTACTTATCAAATACATTTCATTAATATAAGTGTTTTCGCTCTCAAATCTCAAGGGAAGGATTTTAATTGGGGCAAGCCCCATAACATTTACAAATTCAATGTAATTCCTTTACAAAATATGCATTTAACCAAAATGACATTTTACGCTACATAAATATAATACCCAAAATCGTATTCCGCCAGGAACAAAATAATTTTGAGTCAAACTCCTTTGTTTACAAAACAATGTCACGCCCAACAACGCGAGGATGCATGGCGGGAGCATACTCCGTGAACTTTCCACGACTCGAGCCTCGACCGGGTCCGCTCTCTCAATCACTATCTATCACTTGCACGCACATTGATTAAAACAATACGCTACATTTTCATACTTAAAGGTTTATACAATTCTCTATTCCATTTCAACTAATACGAATCATTCATTTATAAAAATAATGCCTTTATATTGAATGCTCCATGTAATGTAAAGATACTTATACAAATACACTTTTAATATCATTGTTTGCTTCTTCGCTCTATGACTTCACGATATGACTATGGGGAGTCATCATTCACGGCAAGATTCAATGGGTGAATCTTATCTTGTTCTACGCCCAAGAAGAATGCGATTTCACATTCAATACGATAATCCTTACATACGGACTATAGAAATTACCATCACGCCGCTCAATCGTGAATCCCATGTTTGTCATTCAATAGTAATGCATTCTCAAGATTGAACAACACGCGCTACCTTCATGACGACCTTTGCTTGCGAACTCCGCCATCTTGGTCATTTAATAATACATTTCAAATCAATTTACTCACATGTAGTAAATTCACTTATAGTTCAAATACACATGCACATGCATATATTTGACAAACATTTCGAATACTAATAATTCAAATCAATATATGTATATATTTCATAAATAGAATCAAATGAGAATCGAAATGTGAGAGAACAAAATGTGCACTCAATTTATCGATCCATTTTCTTTCGATACTGTAAATTCTAGGTCAGTTGTCAGCCTTCACCCGCACCTAGTCAAATACAATTTCTTCACTCTTAGCGGTTGAACAATTATGCTTCGCCTCGGCAGAGAGGTACGATACGTTTTTCATTTAGTTTTATCTTTACTTGAATCCCCATCAATCATTTGTTCGAGTCCTTAAACTATCGGTACTATCACGGCGGTGTCTGAACAAAATCGGTAAATTTTGCCCTTTGTGAATAGTGTAGCCAATAGTCAATACAGAGCACTGCTATGCTAAGGCGTAGGCCTTCACCATGGCGTACCCGAGGGTGCCATTTTGGCCCCTCGACCTTGCCGCGCCAAGGCATCTCACGCTACGGCATAGGAGCCCAATGTGCCTAGATTTTCTAGTTTGCTTTTTTGCGATTTTTCTCCAAAAATCCTCAAAAACCCAAAACAAATCATAGGAATCACTCCCAATAACATCCTAATATCATCCTAAACCAACCATGAGCAAAACCCATGGATGGATTAGGGTTTTTCTAACCCAAACATCATTTAAAGAAATCTAGGGTTTGGTTCTTACCTCAATTCCCTTTGAACCTTCTTCACCCAAGATGCTTGATCACTTAGAAACCCGAAATGGGGATGATCTCCCACCAAAATCATTTCTTCTTACAAAACCCTAGCTTTCTCCTCTCACTCTCATCTCAAAACGTTTTTGGCACTATGGCCATTCTAAGACCAAATATGCCTTAAGTTATGTTTTCACCCTAAGGTCATGTTTGGCTTGTTCATTAAATCCCATTTTTGGATTTAAGTTGCCTCAATTTACCTTATAGCACATATATCACTTCTATTTTCACTTAAACACAAACATTTTCTCAAATGACCCTTAGGTCCTCATTTTACAAATTCCAAATTTGCCCTTTTTCACTTGGGTTTATTTCCGGGTTCAATCAATTTCTTATTTTAGCATATAACATTTAATCATATGCTCACATATTCATTTCACATTCAAGCATTTCTTGCTCAATTTATCAAGCCCTGAAAAAACCTAAGTTTTGCTCAATTCATATATATATATATATATATATATATATATATATATATATATATATATATATATATATATATATATATATATATATATATATATATATATATAATAATAAAATTATTATAAAAATTCTAGGGTATTTCTTGTGGAGGCGTTAAGTAACTCTCCCTACTTAAGAAAATTCCTGGCCCTTGAAATTTACCTTAGTTAAACAGCTTGCGCATATCGCTACCGCATCGCTTATCTTACTTTCCCAAGTGGCTTTTCCGCCTTGTGGTTTCTCCACAAAGATTTACTTCAGCGGAATCTTCTTGTTCCGCAATTCTTTCACTTCGCGAGCCAAAATTTCCCCACCGGCTCCTTCCTTATAGGTCAAATCTAACTCAGCCTGTCTGTTCCCGAAGAGACTACATGAGACTCGGTCCATCGGTACTCTCCGTAGCATGGAGGCCATGAAATACATTATGGATCTTTTCCCAATTCTAGAGGTAATGCTAATTATGCCACTGCACCCACTTTTCGATCACTTCATGGCGGATAAATGAATCTGTGTGGGCCCAACTTACCATTTTTCCTAAATCTCATCACCTTCCCGCGATAATTTCTCAAAAACACTTCTCACGATCTCATATCGAATATCTTTTCTTTCATGCCTGCATATGATTTGTCTCATCTGGCCACTTCTTAATCTCTCTAATCATTTAAAATTTTTCTTCCGCCCCTCAGATCAAGCTCAGCCAATCACTCTTCCTTTCGCTCGATTCCGTCTAGAAGCACAACGCTGTTCTACATTTTCTTCCATATAAAGCCTCATAAGGCGCCATTCCAATACTCGATTGGAAACTGTTGTTGTACACAAATTCAACTAAAGGGGTGTGTCTATCCCAACTACCCTCATAGTCAATCACACAACTCCTTAGCATGTCTTCTAGAATCTGAATTACCCTTCCCGATTGTCCATCCGTCTGTGGGTGGAACGCTATGTCGAAATCTACCGAGTGCCTAAAGCCTCCCCGCACTCTTTCCCCCAAAATCTCGAAGTAAACCTCAAATCTCGATCTAAAATAATGGATACAGGAATCCCATGTAACCGAACTATTTCCTTGATATACAGCTCTGCTAGCTTATCGAGCGAATAGTCGGTTCTCACTGGTAGGAAGTGAGCTGACTTGGTCAATCGGTCTACTACGACCCAAACTGAGTCATGCTTCCTCCTTGTCAATGGTAACCCAACGAAAAAATCCATGGTAATTCGGTCCCATTTCCACTCCTATATTCTAATAGCCAGTAATAATCTCAAGGAATCGATGTTCTCGCTTCACTTTTGACACTAAACACTTGGTCACGAATTCTGAAACATCTCTTTTCATTTCGGACCACTAGTATGACATTTTCAAATCTTGATACATCTTTGGGCTACCGGGATGGATAGCAAAAGATCCATTGTGTGTCTCTTCAAGTCTGGCTTTCCTTAAATCATTACCATCGGGTACACAAACCTGATCCTTATAATACAAAACTCCATCTTCATTCACTATAAACTCGATCTCTTTACCATCTCCAATCTGTTTCACTATGGCAGAAATTTTCTCATCATTCTTTATGCCTCTAGCACTCTGGGCGCTTAACATATTCTGCAGATCGCTTATCAATCTCTTCCACTACTTCGCGGTACTCATCGTCTAATAATGACAAGTCAAGATTTTAGCCATGTCCCTGTGGAGGACATTGGGAACCCGGGCCTAGTTAGTGTCAAGTTGGGTAGGCTACGGTAGGGCCGCCATTCATGTGTGACCTTTAACTTCTAAGGTCATAACTCTTCCTTTCGAATTTCGACTAGTGTTCTGTGACTCTATGGAAATCCTATCGAGTCAAGATTTCAGCCATGTCTCAGGAGGACTAATTGGGAAATCGGGCCAAGCTTATTGGCTGGGCAGGCTAGCCTGGTAAGGCCGCCCATTCATGTGTGACTTCCAACTTCAAGGTTAAACTGCCCCGAATCGCACCTGGGGTGTTCTGACTATATGGAAATATCATCAATCAAGATTTCCATCCATGTCCCTCGCGGACTATATCACAATCGGGCCGGTTAGCGTCGGGTTGGGTAGGCTAGCCGCAGTCTAGTCAGCGGTGTGACCTCCAACTTTCGAAAAGGTCATAACTTCTTCGGTCCAAACCCGTTTGGTGTTCTGCATCATGGAAAGACCATCGAGTCAAGATTCCATCCGTATGCTTACTGGGGCATCGGGTAATTAGAGATGGCCAGAGAGGGCCCCGCAAGTAAGCGTAGGTCCGAGTAGGGTTTGTCATGTGTGACCTCCAACTCGTATAGTCATAACTTTCGTCCAAACTTCGCTTGAGGTTCGACTCTGGCGGTTCTCCATCGAGTCAAGATTCTAAATGTGATGTCTTTCGAGGACAAGCAGTACTGGAGCTTCCCAGTGCGCTCCTGAAAGTGGGCAGGTCCCGGGGTAGGACTCGCCTTATCATGTGTGACCTCCAACTGGAAGGTCATAATCTTCTCATCCGAACTTCAAGCCGGTGTTCTCGACTCTACTGAACCATCGAGTCAAGATTCCGGTGGAGGATTCCTTCGAGGGCAGCTGGCGCCGGAGCCGGCCTGAAGGGGCCTGGCAAGTAAGGTAGGCTATCCGGGTAGGATTGCCTAGTCATGAGTGACCTCCAACTCGAAGGTCATAAATTCTTGTCCGAACTCGTTTTCAGGTGTTCTGTGACTCCTACGGAAAGCCCATCGAAAGTAAAAATCAGATCCATGTTCCCGTGGAGGACATCGCCAATCTGTTAGTGCCGCTTAGGTTGTGTTTTTATATTTTAAAGAATAATATAAATGTGAATATGATATGTTAATGTATGTTGTATGATGTTTTAAATGATTCGGTCGTACGGAGGAGAATTATATGTATCAATTATAATTATCCATGGTATGTTGCTCGTTAATATATTTATGCATGCTTGATATATTAACATGTATGATGATTGTGATAAATTCGGTTAGTATATGCATGATTAATATATTAACATGAATTGTTGTGAAATGGCATGTTGCATTTCATATGCATCGGGGAACCTAGAGTAATAGGTGTGAGTGCATGACATGCAAGAAAAAGGAAAATGGTTGTGAAAGGAATTTCAAGGGAAGATTTTCCAAAGAATTGCCTTGGAGAGTTGTCCAACAGTTCATCTCGGAGGCTGACCTGAAGGATCAAGCTTTAAAAATGATCCAACAATTCGCCTCGGAGGGTAGTCCAATATATTTACCGAAACTCAGTATGATGCTTTCGAGAACAAAAATCTTTTGTTTCGAAAACGATGTTTTTCTCACATTTGGCTTAGGCATGCGTGAGGGAGTCAGTGAGGGCTCGAGACATGGGAGTGGGTGGGTCACATTCTCATCCATATCATGTAGACATTTGAGTAGGAACATATGTTTTTCTCAATGTTCGTGTTACCGTATGAACACTTAGGTGGGGAGTAACCCATGTAGGAAAATTCCACTATTAGGTGTTGCTCACCCCGTCGTGGGATCCCCTTTCGTGCACGGACAGATATGTAGACGGCGCCCTTAGAGGTTTCCAATAAAGAGATTATGGACGATTTGAGACCGTAGATAAGAAATGGCTGGAACCGGCCTCTATTTCCAGATTTTGTAAATTCCGAAATACGATCCATTCTGTAAATTGCAATTAAATACAATTATAATTAACTCCTTTTGTATAAAATATACATTTTTGTGAGTATGGATGTATGGGCCAATGTGGCCATTTTACTCATGTATAGGTCTCATGATATGAGACATAAGTATTCCGTGTGCTGATAAAGTGGTCAACGGACCCCCGAGAATTCGGGGCCACAGAAACTTCCTACTTTGGGACACCATGGAGTGGAAAGGGAGGAGAAAAGGAGCAAAGCAAACAGGATAGAGGAGAAAGGAAAAATCGACAAAGAAGAAGAGTGGAGGAAAGGGAAGAAAAGAAGAGGGAGATTTTTCCGGTGTTCCAACTGTCGAATCTCGACGGTCCGAGAATTAAAGTCAATCCACGCAACGAGAGCTATGCATGGGTACCAAAATATGGGAGTTTCGTCAAACTCTAAGAGGTAGGGAATTTTCCTACGTGGGTTATTTCTAACCTAAAGGACATTTAATGGCATATGTTTTCTTTGAGGCCGTGAGAGGCTGTAAATTTAAGTCCCAAAATCTTGGAACTAAGCGTAGGAATTTTTGGGACTATTTTCAGACAGTTTGGACAAAATTTTTAGAATTGTTTTACGCCCGCCTGAATTCGAATCGCTGACAGCTCGGCTGAATTTTCGGGACTATTTTCAGATAGTTTGAACTAAATTTTCAGGATCAAGTTTTCGAACAATTCGCATCAATTTTTGTGGATCGTTCTGACATTTCAATAATTTTCGATCTTAAACAAATTTAGACAGGATTTTTGGGACTGTTTTCAAGCATTTCGAGACTGATTTTCGGACTATGTGTATGCTGTTTTTTTTATGTGTTATTGAAAAGAATGTGAATAACATATTGGTTGTGTGAAAATCATGTTAAAGCATGCTTATGGATGTATTAACATGGAATTTATGATGGATGTAAATTATATGTATAAAATATAATTATCCATGTGTTGAATATGTAAAGGTGTAGTTCTATTTGCATGCAATAGGTTATAGTATGAAATGACAGAATCAGATGTCATATGCACGGGACACGCATCAAGCCTGGGTGTGTGCATGGTATTGGTTATTCACCATACTCGCGAACGCAGAATGTTCTTAAAATTAGGACGACGTCCAAAATTGAGACTCAAGGCATAAAATGATAATAATAAATTTCACGTGTACTCTGCACCCCCACCTCCCTTCTTCCTAATGTGAAACCCAAATCTCTATTCCTGGTTAGACATATGGATTCAGCCGATGAGTTCGCAAAGTGTCGAAAGGTGTGCGGTTGACTTAAGGAGACTAAAATTCGCTACCCACAAAAACACATGGGATTTGATGAAATTAAATAAATATTGGAGGGTTGTCCAATGAGTTAAGTCATTTGGTGAAACACCAAAGATTGGTTTTCACACTTGGCATTTGCATATGTGAGGGAGTCAGCCACAACCCTAATATGGTAACAGGAGTCTCATTTCACGATGACATGAAATATTCCATATAGGATCAATTTTTCAGATGGAATGTGGTTTGATTTACGATGTTGGCTGCAGTATTCAGGTGGGGAGTAACCCTTGTAGGAGAATTTTTCTACTAGGCATTGTTCTAGCTATTGTGGGACCCCTTTTTAGGTACATGGAGTGTATAGGGAGACGGCGCTCTAACGAGGCCGTGATTGTGAAGGAGGCCGACATGTGGCCTTGAGTAATTTTTGTAAAAGTATTTGTATAAAAGAATTTTGATAAAATTCTTTTGGACTATTGTATAAATAGTCGGGTATGTAATTATGGTAAGAGGACCATGATTGAACCCTTATGAACTGTAATTAATTGTCTTCTTTTCATATTTTAGATTTAAATATGAATGAATGGGTCCCAGTGAAGGGACGTATGGAGAAAGTATGAAAACCAGTCATTGGTGTTTCACCCAATGACTCAACCCATTGGACAACCCTCCAATGTTTATTCAAGTTTACCAAATCCCTATGTTTCCGTGGGTGGCGAATTTTCGAGGTCTCACCGCAAGCTTCACATTCCTTCTGACACTTTCGCGAACTTGCATCATCGGACGCATATGTCTAACCGAGAATAACATTTGGGCCTTTCACCCTGGGGGGATTTGCCCCATCTTGCTTCACCCAAATACACGAAATTTATTATTATTATTATACACACCCGTGAACCTCAATTTTAGACGTTGTCCCAATTTCCGAGCTTACTACACTTTCACCAAGAATGGTGAATAACCAATACCATGCACACACTCCCGACTTAACGTGATGTCCCCATGCATATGAAATGCAATTATGCAATTTCCTACTATAACATGTTACATTATTGATGAGAACTACATGCAACATTTTCAACACATGGATAATTTTATATATATATATATATATATATATATATATATATATATATATATATATATATATATATATATATATATATATATATATATATATATATATATATATATATATATATATATATATATATATATATATATATATATATATATATATATATATATATATATTTTACATATAATTTATCATCTATCATAATTTATGTCAATACATTCATAAGCATGCATTAACATTTCACAACCAAACACGTTATTCAAATTTTCAGAATAACATATAAAAAATAAATACACACAGCTTCGAAATTAATCCCAAATCGTCAACAAATTCCTGAAAATTCAATTTGAACTGGCCCAAAAATAGTCCAAAATTCACCGAACTATCCAAAACAGCCTGTACCGCCTAGCCGCCCAAATGGGGCCTCTAAAATTCAAATTCAAATCGTCCAAAAATATCTTGTAATTATGCCTCGAATCGTCCAAAAACAAATTCAAAATTCCTAATATTCAGTCCCAAAATCTTAGGACTAAATCACACGGCCAATCATGGCTCGAAGAAAACCTATGCCATTAAATGGCTTTTAGGCTAGAAATAATTCAAGTAGGAAAATTCCCTACCTCGTGGAGCTTAATGAAACTCCAAGGTTTTGGTACCCAATCGTAGCTCGCGATACGTGGATCAACTTTTCTTCTCGGACCGTTAAGCCGACCGTCGGAATGCCGGAAAAATCTCTTTTTTTTTCTCTCTATCTCTGTTTGCTTCCCCTATGTCCGATTTTTTCCTCTCCTTTTCTTTCTTAGTTTTCCTCCTTTTTCCCTTTTATTTATTTTCTCTTTTGGTCTTATCTTATCCTATCGAATTGTCTCTTTTGTTTACTCCTATCCTCCTTCCCTTTTTCATTTTCTTTTTTCTCCTTAATTTTATTTTTCTCTTTTCTATTTCATTTTCTCTTCTCTTTCTCTTTTTCTCTTCCATTTTGATCCTATCAAATGAATTGGTCAAGTGGGGAAACTTCCTCCCCACTTTCCTTCCTCGACACGTCATTCTCACCATTTTCTTGATTTTTTCTTTTCCCATAATTTCTCTCTTTTGACACTTGGCTCAATGTGAGCCATTCATCCAAGTTTGCTACACCACATGGCTCATGCCATCTGTCACTCCCCTAGGGTGTCATGTGGCATCCACATGATCATGTCATGTGTCACCCGACACTCGATGCCTCGAAAAACGTGAAATTCCGACTGTCTCGAAATCCAATGAAATTTGATGGGGTAACTAGATTTCATGAGATGAATTTAACAGTGAAGTTTGTTTCATCATTCGAGATCTAGAAAATTTTCGGTTTTCCAACATAAATTACCATTTTACCTTTGTTTAGAAAAATTGAATTTTTCTTGGGTTTTACAGGTGTCGGTAACTCGTGTCCATGGGTAGTTAGTAACGTTCCGATACCAAGGCTTAAGTGCAAGATGACCTAATATAGAAATTCCACGGGTTGACGGGACCCCCGGGTTTGGAGCGTCACAATTTGCTTTGGTTTAGAAGAAAATGGTAAAAGTTTGGTCTTAAGAAAAAAAGTAAAAGCCACATATAAAAGTGAGAAATTCACAACTCATACAAGTAGGAAAACTTATTATATATATATATACTTTGGTTGGTTAACTGAAACCACGGTTTTTTTATTTTATTAACTAAAACCAAGATTTGTGCAAAACCAAAACCAAAACCGAACCGCTTGGTTCGATTAACCTATTTCTCGGTTCAGTTTAGGTTTGGTTTTTCGATCAATTCGGTTTCTTAGTTTTTTTTTGTTTCACTATCTCAACCACAACTTTCCATGGCCATAATCCTTGTTTTTAAGACAATACTCCACAAACCTTCTCCTCATCACTTGCTTTTCTCCTTCCCTCTCTAGTTGTCGTTGCCCTCTCCTTAAACTCATTCTCTGGTTCTCCCCTTCAAAATCTTGTCCCCTTACAAAAATTTTTTACCTCTTTCTTTTTCTTTCTTTCCAAAATAAAACATGATGGTGCTTTTATATTCGGTATGGGCTTGAGGTTATTGAAACCTCCGAGTCAATCCGTCGAGCTTGCACGACCTACAACCTACACAAAAAGGGTGGTTTTAGAACCTTCGAGTCGATCTATTGGGCCTGCATGACTTGCAACCTGCACAGGAAGGGTGGTCCGGCGGGGGTGTGCTAGCCACATATCCGATGGTTAAGTTAGTTTCCTTCGAGGAGAAAAATAGAGATATCAGTATGTTAGGGTTTGTGTTTTTTTTTTCTCTCTTTTCTTCAATGAATTTTTTCATTATTTATCATGGGAGATCCCGATAACCTTCCTTGTTAGGCAGCAATATGGTTGCTTCCCAATTGGGTAGGGAATCCCTCTTTCCTTATCGTCAACTAAATATTAAAAGATAATTAGGGAGCCGTGATCGTGAGAGATCCTTCCTCCCTCAATGAGTGGGTACTTCCCTTCTATACGTCTCATTTGGTGGATGGTGGACCATCTGTGTTACCTATTTATCCAACGGGGCGGGCGACCGTCCGGGCCTCGGCGTCCAGAAGTGATTGGGATGTCGCCATAGGCCGAGTTTCACGCCGGGCTCCGTCCAAGCGTGCCCCTAAGCCCACCTTAAGCCTCACGTGGTTTGCCCCCAGTCCTGTTCCTCGCCCATATGCATGTTTTTTAGGCATCATCAGTTGCCCCCCAGCTCTTGGCCAAAGCAAGCTTTGACAAGGGCTAAATCGTTTCTTGGATCAGGTGTGGATTCCACGTGGCTAATCAAGGATGGCTGATAAGGGCTTTGTCATCGTCAAAAGTTCTACAATGATGATGGCTTTTCTCGATTTTCATGCCCATTTCAGCTGACGTTTCCAGTGTTTTTAGAAGCACCTGATTCGTGCCACGGTAGGGTGATCCGGAATCAACAAAATTTGTATCCTATATTCCTCCTACCGCGTGAGTCAAGCTACCGCAAGATAAAGGGTTCAGGGTCGAACACTGGGTCGGTTTTCTTCATTAAATGATCACAGTCAAATGGCGGCAAAATCGTGAATTAAATTGATTCAGGTTTAAAGTAAAACAAAGGAGGTTTTGGGGTTTAAAACTGAAAATAAAATGAAGAAAAATAAGAAAAGAACTCCTCTTGAAGTCTCAGCCACTGGGTTAGGTTTTTAGGCAACTAACATGTCCTGTCTTTTCACATGAGTACGACATATAGTCATTTCGAACCGGATTCCTTCATTTTTAGCTTTTGTAACTAAACCCTATGATTTCTCCTTTGAAACATAGCATTTAAATGGGCATAAATCTTTCCTAATAAAGGGAAAACATCTCAAAACCCTAATCCACGATAACTAGCAGGAGACAACTATCCTGAGCCTAAACCCGACCAGTGAAAGTATCCATTGAACCCAAAAAGCTTGCCAAATACACATTAAAGAGAGCATGCTTAAGAGATTTTAACCTAAGTGAGAAGCAGAAACTTAAACAACCATAAATGCGTGCGTTAAAAACAGAGGACCGTGCGTTACCTCCAAACCGTCGCCCAGTAGCCCTCCTCTTCAAGGAGGAAGAGGTCTAGCCAATCATCCTTCGAGCTTGTCATCCTCGCAGGAGTGTTTGCAGCCAAGAAAGGGAGAGAAAATGAGAGAAGGGAAAACGGAGAACTGGAACCTAACTTTATTCACACCAAAAAACGCCTCCAACAAAGGTATACCAATGGCTTGGTGAATCTTACAAACCAAGTGAAATACCATAGCTAACCAACATAAGTGGATTACAACAAGGGTAGAAAGGAGAAAAACCAAAATCAGAATAAAAAGTCAAGGCCAAAAAGGTGGGAATAAGCTACTCGGAGGAATGAAGGCTCGTGATGCACAAAGGTGAAAGCCTCCTACAAAGGGTGCAATTTCTTCTATTTTCTACTATTCTTTCCTCTGGTTTTTGATTGCAATGCTAAGTTTGACTTGAATTCTTCAGGCTTAATTGACTCAACAATTTACATAATTAGCTCCCGCAAAAACCTGAAAATTCCGCCACAAAATGCGATCGCAGGAATAGTAGTGGACCTTAATGTGCAAATTGGGTTAATTAGAATGATTAGTATACAAAAAGCACTCAAAACCTATAATAAATAGGTGTGGTTCAAAATAAGACTTCCCTTTTCGTATGACTAATCACACCCCTAACCTACACATTGCTAGTCCCTTAGCAATGAAGGAAAGAAAGAAAGAAAGAGCATACAAAATGATAACAAAATAACGTTCACAAAAATGGTATTTCAAAAAGGTTGTGAATGAGTAATGTCTAACCCTAAGTAAGAATCATCAAAGCCGTGTCCAATAACTAATGCGAGAGAATGAATACCATACAAAATCGAGCATTAAATGAGCCTCCTTCTCGTGAATCAACCATAAACTTCCACCAAAATCTAAGTGTTTATTTGATCACCTTCAACAATAAACTGCTAAACTGCACTCTCCCAACCTAGCTACTACTACGACCTAGCATGCTAACTTAAACTCCAAATAGACTTAGACCTAAATTCTTTATTCCACAATTCTTTTTAAGGCCAGATGGCAATGCCGAGGAATCGACTCCCACCAAAGTCCATATAATGTGGATCTACCCATGACTTAACCAATTAAGGCTTAGGGGCACCAAGTCATAAGGATCTTTCGATCACAACTCTTCAGGTTTCACCCCGGACTTCGAATGATTTCAAGATTCCAGCACCTACAACTTGCTCAACTCCACCCATCCACCCATGTAGCGAGAACTAAGTCGGTGGCTCCCAACCAGTATAGGTTTAGGGCACCGGGCTTTAAAGGTTTTCGCCATATACCCTGACCGTGCTCTGCCTACAAAGCATTGCAATTTTTATTCTTTTCTTTTCTTTTTCTCTTTCTTTTTTTTTTTTCAAGACGACGTCTTCTTTCCACAGGGTCCTTAACCTATTAAAGGCTATCAATGAAACTAGGTAGTTATACAAAGTAAAGGAGGTTGCGCATTCAAATTCCTATCATTAAAACCCTAATGTGTTCAAGTAAAAGGTTAGCTAAATATAAGAAAATCGGTCGAAATCAATAAGAATTAAACTAATCATTCACTCAACCAAGCATGGAACCAATCTAGCATCAATAGAATTGGACAAAGTTTAAATTTTCCAACTTGCAGGTTAGGCAAAACCACAAAAATTTTGATTGCAAAATGGGTCCAGATTTTGAAAAAGTAAGCTGTTTAGTATAACATCTTTGTAGAAAGGGAACCCAACAAGCCACTGAACATCACAAAATGGGTCAGACAAAATAATAACAAAACATAACATAAAAAGCCACTTTGCTAATCTTCCCCCAACCCAAACATCTCTTGTCCGAAATGGGGCCTGGGATTGGAAAATTAGAGAAGGAAGTGTTACCTCCTTGATGAGATGTGATCATTGCTGGATAGAGACTTCGCAAGTCGACACCTTATTCACTCCGCCTGGGCTTCAAATAAACAAGTTAGGGAGAAGAAAAGAGAGGAAAAAAGTGACCAGTTTGAGAATTTAAAATTATACTTTCATAATAACTTCAAAATGTTCTTTCTGACATATTTGAATTACACTCTAATTTTTCCTTAACGGTACTAGTTAACGCCTAAACGGAGTTCTGATGAAAAAGCTATGTTTCTAAACAAAACTCGAGGCCAAAATCAAGGTAAGATAATGAAAATTTTCTAAGCTAGCTGTTAATAAAATTTTCGCTAGCTTAGTTTAAAATTAGATATAGCTAAAATTTCGCTTATAGTTTATAAATTCTATGTCTAATAGCGAAATTTTGAATTTTTTGTTTTTATTTTTTTGTTTTTTTTGAAAAATCAAAAAAAATTAATAAAATAAATTATTTTTTTAATTAAAAATGATGATTTTTTTTTTTTTTTAGAAACAAATTTGTTTGTTTTTTTTTAGAGAATTTTTTATTTATTTATTTTGAAAATCAAAAATAAAATAATAATAAAAAAACAAACTTTTTTTTTTTTGAAAATTAAAATATAAAATAAATAAATAAAAAAATAAAAAATGAAAACACTGTGCGCTGTTTTGTCATGTAGCGGAAGGTACAGATTTTCGCTAGCTTAGCAAAATTTCGCTATGCTAGAGAAAATTTCACCAAATTTTCGCTATCATAGCGAAAATTCATTTAGCTAGGATTGCGAAATTTTCGCTATAGTTGCAAAAATTTCGCTCCCCTCGTTTGCCATTTCTTCATTCCAATTTTTAAAATTTCATTTTTTGCCTAAAATTTGCACACACAACCGTAAAAATAACACAAGAAAAATTAAGAAAAATTGCAGAAAAGTAAAAATTAATCTAAAAACAAGAATTAACTAAAAATTAGAGAAAATCTAAAAAGAAGAATTAACGAAATCAAAATAAAATACGATAAAATAAAATAAGCCAAGAAAAATTAAAACAAAAAGTGGGGGGGAGCTTAGAAATGCCGAGGTTCGGTGCTCCAAACTAACTCCGCACCGAGCCAACCATCGTGCCATGCGATGTGAGCAACCGCCATCTTCTTTCTTGAGGTAGTGGCAAATTCTCAGACAATGGTGGCCACTAATCTCTTGAAGTTTTTCAAAGATAAGCAAAGTGATGGTGCCTCGTGGGTGCTTCAGGGTTTTAGGTCAGGGATTGTGGGATGCAGTGAGGGCAGGATGTACACTCGTAGTGGGTCGTAGGTGGCCTCTGCATCAAGAAGGGGTTCACCTGTGGGAATTGTCAATAGACATGCTTTTGGGGCTCTTCCACTCACTTCTTTCCCAATACCCTCCTACCAACAAGGCAAAGGATTTCTTCGTTCTCCTTGAAAAACAACATCACACATATCCGAGGATTTGTAGCCAATCCTTCCTGACAATCCAACAAAAACTCTATAAGCCCCGGTGTGGTCATGTTCACACCGCTCCTCCGCTCATTATGTCGCCTCGGCGACCATCCTTCGATTTTCTTCCTCTCATGAACATCGTGAGCTTTGAGATGGATTCCGCAGATGTCCAATTTTATCAATTCTACTTTGGAACCCATCCAATTTCTTGCTCTTGTGAGCTCTCACTCGTGTCGCCCGATTAGCCTGGATAGTCACCGCCTTCATTCTATGAAATTATCCACTTGTTTGCCCAAGTTCGATGGCTTGCTCAACAGGGGATGGGGTTAGTGGTTGTCTGGTGGAAGTGGGGCATAATATGGAGGTTCAGGAGGTGCATATTGTGGAGGTCTTGGTTCCTATGAGGAATTTGTTGATTCCCAACTATGGTTGTAAGTAAGTACTACCATATATGAACTCATCCATCGTCTCTATACCTCACGGACCTATATTCATTCGATTCCTCTCCACAGTTGGGCTTACTTTGCTATGACTGGGTTCCCTGTAATCCTCATAGACATGTGGCGTAATACAGCAGTAGCCTCGATTTTAATCCACCGGAATGGATTCTCGTGAATAAAAATGTGGCAACCTAAACAACACGTAAACTATCCTCAAAGATCGCTTTTTTTTTTTTTTTTTTTTTTATGAAATGCAAAAAAATGACAATGAAATATAAAAGAATTCAATTAAAACTTGTGATGAGGATCACAAGTGTTCCACAAATACAACGCACTTAGGCACCATCCCCTATGGTGAATCCGCCCATTTGATTCGTACTACGCAGGGATCCTCGAACTGGCACAAAAATTTGTATCCTATATTCCTCCTACCGCCGTAGCTCAAGCTACTCCGCAGTATAAGGGTTTCATAGTGGTCGAACACGGGATGGGTTTTCTTCAGACAAATGACTAACAAAACAAGGCAAAATTGGTGAATTAAATTGATTTCGTGTCTGCTAAAAACAAAGTGGAGGTTTTGGGGTTTAAAACTGGAAAATAAATTGAAGAAAAATAAGAAAAGAACTCCTTGTCTCAGCCACGTGGTTGTGGTTTTTAGTGGCAACTAACATGTCCTCTGTCTTTTTCTCACAGGAGCACGATATATACTATTTCGAACCTGATCTTCATTTAGCTTTAAAAACTAAACCCTATGATTTTCCCTTTGAAACATAGTACGGTAAATGGGCATAAATCTTCTCCAATGTGTTGAAAACATCTCAAAACCCTAATCCACGATAACTACAAGTGAGACAACTAGACCGAGCCCCAATGGACGAGCGAAAGTATCCATTGAACCCAAAAGCTCGCAATACACATTAAAGAGAGCATGCTTAAGAGATTTTAACTCAAGTGAGAAGCTGTGAACTTAAACAACCATAAATGCGTATGCTTAAAAAACAGAGGACCGTATGCTACTCCAAACCGTTGCCCAATAGCGCTCCCTCTTCAAGGAGGAAGAGGCCCAGCCAACCATCCTTGAGTCATCCTCGCAGGAGTGCCTGCAAACTGCAGAAAGGGAGAAAATGAGAGAAAAGGGAAAACTAGAGAATTGAACCCTAACTTTATTCACACAAAAAAACGCTCTCCAACAAGCAGATATACCAATGGCTTATGTGGCCTTACAAACCAAGTGAAATACCATACAATCCAAACATAATTGATTACAACATGGTAGAAAGGAGAAACCAAAAATTGTAAACAAAAAGCCGAAGGCCAAAAGCAAGGAATAAGCTACTGGAGGAATGTTGTCAGTGATGCACAGATTCGCGCAGAAAGCCTTCCTACAGTGGTGCAATTTCTTCTGTTTTCTACTATTCTTCCTCCGGTTTTTATTCGCACGCTAAGTTTGACTTGAATTCTTCTGCGGCTTGGATCGACTCAACAATTTTGGCATAATTAGTCATAAAAATCGCAAAATTTGCCACAAATGCGATCGCAGGAATAGCAGTGGACCTTAATGTGCAAATCGGGTTAATTAGAATGATTAGTATACAAAAAGCACTCAAAACCTATAATAAATAGGGTTCAAAATAGCACTTTTTGGGCACTAATCAGCACCCTACGACTATTTCAACCGTATTCCCCTATTCTTGAAACCTCTTTCTCCGTGGTCTCGGATTTTTCTTCCTCATAACTTCTTTGATCATCACTTAAGACTGCTTTTAGTGGTTTTTGTCGTTCTATCTCGCTTGGGGTCATCTCTTTTGTTATCTTCCCTAGTTTGGTACGTCTTTCTTCTTCTTCCCCTATTTACTTTTTCTTGTTCTGGATTCTATAGGTCCCTAGTGGTCATTGTTTGTCTTCTCTTCCTCACTTTTTTGGCTGGAATTTTGTCGAGTGCATTTTAGCCGTGTGGAGTTATTGTTCTGACTTTAGGGTTATTAGGGCGTGTTTGGCTAGGATTCCTCCTCTTTATCATTCCTTCGACCTCCCTTATACTTACCCAATCATGCATATTTCCTCTAGGCCAAAGTGTTCTTCTGGTCTACGCATAGGGGGAAGGTTCACTGAGGAGTCTAAGTCAAGACGGACCGGCAGTGGATTCGGTAGTCTTACCGCTATGGTCGATAATGCCCCTCCAGTAGATCATCCATCCCCATCTGGCAAAGGCAAGGGAAAGATTAGTGAGATTAGGTACCCTAGTGGTTTCGAATATTTGAAGGCTGTCGTGAAGTATGCGGACGCCGTGGGTCCTAGTTGGGTCGAGCCCCTTTATGAAAAAACCTTCGTTACCTACTATAGACCCCCTCTTGGTGTTCAAGTCTGATGCCCTGATCTTCTCACCTCCTACATCGTCCAAGTTCCCAAGATGGTCTGCTTCTTTGAAGTGGCCTTTGAGAACGGTCTCCACTTTCCTCTGCACCCCTTTATCAAGAACGTATTACAACACTTCAACGTTTACCCGTCCCAACTTTCTCCCAATTTTTTGGGTGTTTTGGTCGGCCTTCTGGTCGTTTTTAGGGACAAGGGCCTTAGGGTTCCCAGCATAGCTCTACTATTGGACTTCTTTAGTGTGAAAGAGGCCGTCGAGGGCTTTTTGTATATTTCCAAACGAACTAGTGCCAGGCTGATCATTTTTTATCTTCAATCTTCCCATAAACATTGGAGGGAGTGTTATTTCTTTATCAGGGGTCGCAACTGGGAGTACAACTCCCGCTGGGATCGAGAGGATACGCTTGCATCCGGCGCATGGACTACCCAGAGAATCCTGCGTGAGTTTCCGTCCGTACTAGGGGCCCAAGCGCTTTAAAGGCTGGCGAGGTGTTCTCAACTTGATTTGGTTGTGTCGCTTCAGTATCCTCTTCCCGACTCCCGCCCGGGGATAAGGAGGTGTGTTAGCCACAAGTGTCTCCCACGGGTGTACTTTGAGCTGATTATATAAGATATTCCCGGGTCTTCTGGTGTGAACCCCTCTTGACCCCCTGCTTTGAGGCCCTCTCCGCCCTCTGTTATGAAGCCTTCTCGTGAGGGGTCTTCCCGCCAAGTGAAACCACTCTGGAAGAACTCTGCCCGAGTTGAGCTTCGCTGCAAAGAAGAAGAGAAGCGCTGCTTCAAAGCCCAGCTCCCGAGAGCACTTCGCAATCTCAAGATCCCAAGGTTGGGTTACCTTCCGCTTCATCGATCGCCAAAGAGCTAGGGGTTGTTTGACCAAGTCCCGGTGAAAGGTTAGGCGCCTCCTTCCATAACTGAGGTGTCCAAGGTGGCGAGTTCGAAAAATCCTTCGGGGAGGACCGCTGAGCCTCCTCTGAAAGTCTTGCCCATTTCTATTTGGAGTCCCTCAAACAAGCAAAACGCCTGTGCCTCCTACGACTGAGGATTCAGGGAAGGGATTGCTTTGGAACTAAGGGGAGCAACACAACTCGTTTAATAACTCTGAGCTCGCCACCCGGGTCAGATTATCCATCCCATTGACCTTACCTCAAGAGGGCGGATGCCATGTCCGTTGAGAAGGCTCTAGCCTTATCGCTTCAAGGAGCAGCCACCGTTTGTCCAGATGCCTTTATTTGTTCATTCCACCTTTGTTTCAAACTATCCATTAATTTTATCTCGTTTCTGCAAATGGTTATCTATATGAAAAGCCTAGTGAGGAGGACCATCTTTGCCGAGGGCTCTGCTAGAGCAATGAAAGCGTATAAAGCCAAGGTTGCCTCTCTGACCTCCGAGAAGGCCAACCTTCGAGCTCGGATGCAACGCCTTCGAGGATGAAGTATGAACTGACCAAGACACCACGACCGCGTGGGAGTTAATGAAACAAGGATGAAAGAAAAGAAGACTCGAAAGGAAATGAGGGTTACCGAGGATGAACAATGGGCATCGTGACGAGCTGTGGCCAGGATGAGCTTACATGGTCTAGGACGAGCTGTGCATCAAAGCCACAACATTGCTTCGAGCCGCCCCAAGAGGCTTCTCGAGGGCCGTGAGCCCCGGCGTGGAGCACCTGTCCCGAGGAATGCCATGGGCTTCACTAGATCTTCAGCGTGGAGGCCTTGGTCACCGTAAGGAAGGGGTGATTGCCAGGCCGAGAGATGAGGCCTCCACTTTCCGGGCCTCCCGTGGCTTGGTTTAGCTTAAGGCCTAAGGTTTTCCTGCCTGATTTCAACTTTCAAGTCTCGCGAGGGGGAGGCAAAAGAATTCACTGACGCATTTGCTTTAATTCGCAGGTTTTTAGATGCCCCCAACTCGTTCCTCTCCCGTGAACCTGAGATCGAGGCCCTCGCCGGCCGACTCTCCTACTTCTGGCCGCGCTGACTTCATCTTCACTTACATGGTTCGAGGTTCACGTAATCGAGGGCTACCCGTGAGTCCGTACTCGTACATTTGTGCTCTTCCTGTAGCTTCGCTTTATTCCCGGCTAACTTCGGCCCCAAGCCTTGACTCGTAATGCCGACCCGATCTGCAGGTCGATCTCCGATATTCGCTTTATACTCTAATCTTCCGCCTCTTTACCATCTTATTTTACAACCTGGGCTGCGAGGCCTCCAGGCTATTCAACTCCTTTAATAATTGAGCTGCTACGCACTTAGCGTCTAAGTTATGTGGCTCTTAACAAACTGAACTACTAGGCTCTTATTGAATTCAAGCTACACCCTTATCGAACTCGAGTCATAGATCCTCTGACTCGAGCCACGGGCTCTTTAACATCCGAGCTCTTGCCCCTGGCTGAGGCTAGGGATAGGGCTTGGCCGAAAGTCACAGGTCTTTAAAACCCAGCTCCACAACTCTTTGAACTCGAGTTACATGGCTCCTTCTGGATTGAGCTTAAGCATGGCTCTTCCTGACCCCCGAGCCACGTGGCTCTTAATACCCAAGCTCCCGGGTTTATCGAGGCCGGGCTTCACGCCAGCCGCCGGGCCTTAAAACCAGCCTACAACCTGAATCCAAGCTACATGGCTCCTTTTCGGCTGAGCCGCATGGTTCTTCCTGACTCGAGCCGTCGGGCTTTTTCTGCCTCTCCTTCCCTCGGGGAAAGCCACAGAGTTTTAATGTCTGGGTTCATGGAGAATCGAAACACCGCGTGACTTCTCAAGGTGTCCAAGTTTCTTTATAGATAACCGCCTTCCTTCGAGGGGTGCATGCTATACGCCGCCCCGCTTCCTCTTCGTTTCGCGCCGCCTGAGTCTGACATGATGAAGCTTCGTGGTCTGGATTTCCACTACGGGAAGTCCGTTTGGTTGTCATCAGTCGGCTTGGCCTTTGTTTTTTGTTCCGTCATTTGTTAGAGCTGTGTTGTCTCTAGTCCCGCCATTTATCGAGTCAAGTTGTTCCCTAATCCTGCCATTTCATGGAGTTAGGTCAGGGAACACGTTCAGAGGGGGCGGCGTGTTTAGAGGGAATGCTTCAAGTCCCGCCTATGGTTATACCTCTCCTCCCCTTTCTCTCTTTTTTCACCTTCCCTTTCTTTCTTATAGTTTTTTCTCGAGCTGTTTGGTTACCGATTGTAATTTTCCTCGAGATGCAGAGAATGGTTTTCACATTGTACTCTTCGAGATGTAGCTGATTGTAATTTTCTGAGATGTAGAGAGCGGTTTTGCTGATTGTAATTTTTTGAGATTTAGAGAGCGATTTTGCTGATTGTAATTTTCTGAGATAATTGTAATTCTCTGAAATAAAAGTACAATCTTTTGTAAACATGTATACTTGTCTGATGTTTCATGTAACCTTCCAGGGCCCCTTCCGAGCCCCATGGATTTCTGATAAATCGAGCTCCTTGGTTCTTCCTTTATGAATTCCTATAGTAGGTAGGCCGAAAATAAACACAAAAACTGTTATTTGAACGAAAATAGAACTGCTACGCTTTATGAATATATACAACTTGAGGTTTACGGGTAAAATCGCTTGAGGTGCTCGGCATTCTAGGAGTAATGCAAGGTCTTTCCCTCTTTCGTTTGAAGCTCATAGTTGCTAGGTCGAATTATCCGTGATACGATATAGGGTCCCTCCCACTGGGTCCCGCCTCTGTGGAGCCGGGTTTTTCCTCGACGGCAGTGGAGTTTTTACAATTGGTATGGCTTAAAACTATTAGGGCTCGACCTTTCGATCATAGTAATCTTTGGTCGTTTTCTTTGGTAGTCCTTAGCGCTCGTAGCCCCGCTTCTTGCTTCTCCTCCGTGAGACTGGGTTTAAGTGAAGAGATCACATCAGGCTAGCAAGCCGTGAACTCGACCCCAGTGACTGAGCCCAACTCTAGCAGGGCGCCTTGGTGCTAAATGCTAAGGCGGACGGAGTTTCTCGAGTTGTAGACTTGTGTGTAGTTCTATACTCCCATAGTACCTCGGGGAGGTATTCTACCCATTTTCCCTTTAGGTTTTCCAACTTAGTCTTCAATGCTGCCTTGAGAGTCCTTATAGTGACTTCGTCATTCATTGACTACTTGATGAGCTTAGGGACCTAATAGGTAATTTTAATTCCAAGCTCGATGCAAAATTTTGAATTTCAGTCATCGAATCCGCTCTCCATTATCGATACCAATGCTTTTTGGATTCGAACCCGCATATGGAACGCAAACAAAGGTATACCTTTGCTCGACAATCATATACGATTGCGCCTACCCACTGGGTGAAGTAGTCCAATTCCATAATGGTGAACTTGCACTAAATTCTTCCAACTGCAAATTCCAGACGTGTAAACCCTTAATTAACGAAAAGGCCAAGGGCTTGCTGATTGAGGTCATGGTCTCTGATGGAGGGGCGGATATCTCGCATGCTCTCGGCGCATTTTGCATTTTCTAACCGGGGCCCGCGGGCGTCTTTCGAGCATCAAATAATAATACCTCGCCCCGTGGCTTTTCCTATCAAGGTCCGAGCTCCAATGTGGTTGCCACAGACACCTTCGTGCACCTCTAAGTACGAGTTGGTATCTTCCTTCCTATGCATCGGAGTGAGGCTAGAAACCTCGTTTATAAAGGGTCCCCACAAAAATAATGAATCCAGCTGACTCAAGCTCTTAGTTTAGATGCCTCCTTCACCCGCAAATGTCCCGTTTAACAAGTAGTCCCAGATGGGGTCCATCTAGCTTGGCGCAATCATCACTAGGAAAATTCCTTCGTTGTTGATGTTTATTGAGGGCTCTGGGAGGTGCTCGACTGGTACCCGCCTATCTAGGTCTTCCTACGACGCCTTTGCTAACTTTGCCAAGGCATCCGCCGTGGAATTTTGCCCCCTGACGATCCGACCCGAACCAAGCACGAATTTTTCGAGCAGCCACGACCTTTTAGGTAAAGGATCATTTTTCACCCTCTTCAGATGAATCCTCCATCCGCCCACCACTAACCCGGGAATCGCGCATACCTCTAGTTGATCACCTCTGCGGAGGGGCGAGGTTAAGCCTCGACAATGATAGCTTCATATTCTATGATCGTTGGGGCCGGGAGGCCCCGAACCCAAATCTGAGTGCATATTCCATGCCGATCCCATCCAGGGAGGTTAGAATCAAACCTGCACCACTTCCTTGAGCATTGACGGCCCCATCTACGGACAACCTCTAGATGGGGAGGTCGAACGCGAGCTAGAGGTTTCGGTAAGCTCTGTCGAGGTGAATTTCATGATGAAATATGTCAACACTTGCCCTTTGATCATTCGTCTCAGACCTAACGTCGAACTCACCCGTGCATGTAATACTTTACCGCCTCCTAAGGTTTCTAGTTTGCATTTTCTTCATTGTGTGTCTATTTAATCCTCGATGGTGTGAGCTTGGAAGTATGGTCGAAGTCTTCTGGCGGTGGTCACCAATGCTAGAACTAGCTTCTCCACCTTCGAATACCTTTCCTCTACTCCTCTCAAAGCTCGATTGCAATAATAGATCGGTTACTGCGCTCTATCCTACTCTCTAACCAAGGTGGCACTAGTCGAGAAATTGGAAATGGCTAAGTAGAGCGTAAGGAGTTCCCCCTCGGACGGGCTTACTAGAATAGGGGGGAGCTTAAGTAGGTTTTTAGCGCTGAGAACGCCTCTTCACAGTGGGCATCCCAATGGAAGGCCTTTTTCAGAACTTAAAAGAAGGGTTGACACTTGTCACTGGATCTGGACACAAAGCGACTCGGTACGCTATTCTCCACAGCGCCGACCTCTTTAGTGTTCGAGGTGGTTTCATGTTGAGTACATCATCTTATCTAAATTTGCCTCTATTCCGCGTAAAATTGCTGACTATGAAACCTGGGTAAGAACTTCGCTGAGACTCGAAAGCACACTTAGTTGGGTTTAACTTCATCTTCAGAAATCTTCAGACCTGAACGATTCAGCTTAGGTGGTCTACGGAGCTCCTACTGGACCGACTTCACCAAAGATGTCGCTTATGTATATCTTCATGGATGCTCCAATATGTTTTTGGAACATTCTGTTTACCAATCTTTGATACGTGGCCCTAACGTTCTTCAACCCAAAAGGCATCACCTGATAATAGTATGTAACCCTATCCAGTCACGAATGAGGTCTTCTCTTGGTCGTTGGGGTCCATTTTGATCTGATTATAACCCGAGAAAGCGTCCATGAAGCTGAGGAGCTCGTGGCCAGTAGTGGCGTCCACTATGAGGTCGATCCGGGGTCGGGGAAAACTATCTTTCGGGCAATCCCGGTTGACATCAGTAAAGTCAATGCAAAGTCACCATTTTCCATTTGCCTTCTTGACGAGAACCACAATAGCCAACCAATCGGGATAATCTACTTCTCGGATAGCTCCCCAAGCCAGAGGAGTTTGATGGCCTCTCTGCTGATCGCCTTCGCCTTTGGGGCGAAACTTTATTTTATGTTTGATCTGCCTTGAAGGAGGAATGACATTCAAATTTCAAGTACAACCGCTAGGTCAATTCCTCCATGTCCCTCGTCTCCCAAGCCTACTTCCACATTTTGCTTTAAGAAGTGGATGAGGAGGTCTTACCACCTCACCCAATTTGGATCGTAGGCAAGGTGTTCCGCCGGTCGCTAAGTCGCACTAGTTTCACTTTTCCGAGGGGCATGTGTCGGGTGTTTAATCGCATCTCCTGCGCCGAGCTCATTCCATGTGGATGTTGTCAACCGCTTCGTTTACTGATGTCAAGTAGCACTGCTACCCGGTCTCCTCGAACCATTCCTACCCCCATTCTCCGTAGGGAATTTGACAACCATATGGGATAGGCGGCGGGCATGGCCCTTATGGCATCGAGAAGGTCATTTCTAGTAACATGTCAGACGCCACGGGGCATCCACTATGAGGAATTTTATCGCTATCAGGCCTAGCATGGGGTCTCTCAAGTGAGTACCAATCGACCGAATTCCCAAGGGTAGCACTTTCTCTCTAGAATCCCAAGTAGCGGGCGCTAATTGCTCCAACTTCTCCTTTCCGATGCCCATTTTTTCAAACGCTGATGCAAAAATGATGTCGGCCCAGCTCTCATTGTCGATCAGGACCCTATGAAATGTTTTGTTGGCCACAACGAATTTTACACACAATATAGGATGTTAAACCTTCCATGTCGAGTCCGAGAGTTATAATTCAGATTCAATCGATGAGCCTGACACGCCATACCTCCGCTTGCCTCCCTAACTGACAAGCACGAGCGAAAGCCTTCCCTGGCCGGAACCCGATTCCCACCATGCTTGTCCCCTAGAAATCACATTAATCTCTCCCAAGTGTTGTTGATGCCGAAATGTCGGGCCAGACAAGGTAGGAGGAGGTGCCGTTCGATCTTCTGATCCCACTAGAATCATGCGAGATGTCCACGATTAGGAATTTGATTTTCTTCAACTCAATACGTCATTTGTCTGATGCCCAGGATCTCTGGAACTCGTGAGGTACTCTGGTTATGTCGCTTACCGGTCCGCCTTCATCCGAGACGGCCACCTTAAAACTCTCGCGCCGCACTCAGATAGACTTTAAGACATCGAGGTCGCGCAGGTGAACCGCCGAGGTGAGTATCATGCGGTTGTAGCCCTGGGTTAGGTGGACCCCAAGCTAGCCCTGACGTTACCTCTTCGAGATCGATTCCTCGCCTTCTCCTGCTCCTCCGTAGATCCGTCTCGTCTCTTCGTTTCTGTGGCTTTGGCCCCGCTTTTTCTCGTCCCGCTCCTTTGCAAGAGCCTCCTGCAGATATAAGGGCCTCCTCACCGTTATGTATTTGCTTTCTGGTGAGCACTCAGCCATACCCTTCCTATGGTTCTTCGAGACGAGAATGATTAGTCTCGACTATATGCCTAAATTCTCGCAGATAAAGGTGGTGATGGAAAATTTCATCCGGGATGTCTACCTTAATGACTCCGAGTTAAAACCTCCGGACGAGGACTCGATTCTCCTACGGGCCTTGCTTTAATGAATGTATGGTAGCTCGCCTTCCCGTATGTCCGTGCTCCGATGAAGCGATATGAAAGCGATCGGGAGCAGCTCTAAAAGCATGATCGAGGCTACGGAGCCTCGTGAACTGTGCCAATGCCGAGCCTTTAGTGTGATGGCAAAGGCTCTACATCGTACTCCGGTCCTCGTATCCATGCCTCACATTTGAGTCTTCAGAGGTCGAGGTGGTCTACGTGATCCTCATTCTGGCCAGTCTTGATATGTGGCATCTTGAATTTCGCCGAGAGAGGGAAGTGTAGTACCTCGGCCGTGAACGAGGATTCTATTTGCTATACTAGAGCATCCATGGAGACTGGGGCTCGACCTTTTATAGCCTCCTACGTGTATCGAGCTCGATGTCCCGAACCGGGCCGTCCCAAGATTGTTCCCCCTTCCCGCTAATAAGGGTCAGTCATCACCTCCCGGCCATTCCCGCCGCATCCCCTCATCGCAACCATCCCCGGTAAGGTAAGATCATGCCCCGTTCGCTATTTTTCCTCCTCCGTCAACTTCTGGGGTGCCGAAAGGCTGCTTCTCTTATGGAATGGTATTGTGGCCTTCTACTTCGCCCGTTATGTCTCCCGGGCGTTTGCCCCTGCCTAGTGAGAGTTCCGGGCTTAACTCCTTAGCAGACACTGATTGACGAGACAGAGTGCCTCCATCTCGCTGCTAGCGGCGTGAAGAGCCCGAGCGTCTCCCGGTTTGGTTTATCATTAATGTCAGCCCTATCGATCTTACGCTATCGGGGGACTGTGCGGACTCTAGCTCATGTTTCAAGTTGATACCATCAATCACTGAGAAATCAATTGATTTGTAAAGGAAAAGTCGTTCCCACAGACGGCGCTAACCTAATGGTGCTTTTTATATTGGTATGGGCTTGAGCCTGTTGAAACCTCCGAGTCGATCCACCGGGCCTGCACGACCTACAAACTGCACAAAAAGGGTGGTTTCGAAACCTCTGATTCGATCTGTCGAGCCTGCACAACCTGCAACCTGCACAAGAAGGGTGGCCCGACGGGGGTGTGCTAACCATCTCTCCGATGGTTAAGTCAGTTTCCTTTGAGGAGAAAAATAGAGATATCAGTCTGTTAGGGTTTGTGTTTTCTTTTTATTTATTTTTCTCTCTTCGGTGGAGTTTTTCATTATTTATCATGGGAGATCCCGATAACCTTCCTTGTTAGGCAATGATATGGTTGCTTCCCAATTGGGTAGGGAATCCCTCTTTCCTTATCGTCAATTGAATATTAAAGGATAATTAGGGAGCCGTGATCTTGAGAGATCCTTCCTCCCTCAATGAGTGGAGAGCGGATCATGGAGACTGGGTACTTCCCTTTTATACGTCTCGTTTGGGTGAATGGTGGACCATCCGTGTTACCTATTTATCCGACGGGGAGGGCTTAGTTCCCAACCGGGGCTCGCGCCTTAGAAGTGATCAGGATGTCACGCTAGGCTCGTTTCCAAGCCTACCCCTTAAGCCCACCTTAAGCCTTGTTAGTGGTTTGTCTCTTGGGTCTGCGATCTGGGCCCATACGTATGTTTTTTAGGCATCATCAAAACCAAATCAAAACAAATTAGGAAAACAAAATAAGGTAAAATAAAATAAAATAAGATAAAATAATAAAATAAAATAAAATAAAATAAAATAAAATAAATGATAAAACTGAACCTAACCCAAATTTGGGGTCTACAACAATACAATAAACCAATTTTGATATATTCATTTTTATTATTAATTTATTTTTAATAATTTATAATTTGTTCATATAATAAATAGATTTAAAATAATTTAATTTTTTATTAAAATTATTTTTTGACAATGATATAATACATTATTATTATTTTATTTATATTGAAAATGATGATTGTTGTGGTTCTTTGAGGTTGCAAAATTTCTCGAAGAGTTCTTCCACATTGCAAAAGATAGGGAGCTCGACATTGATTCAACAAAGTTAACATTTCCTCCTATTACTAGTGTTGTCGAAGTGTGCAACACCGTCTCCATGTTGTGAGGTTCATGGAGACCCCGTGGGTTAATGTGTAATCCTTGAGCGTTTTGATTAAAAAGAGGTTGTTGACTCTCGGGATGGTCCATTTGAGGTGTAGGGTTATCTTGAAACAATTAACTTACTATGGACTCTTCAGAATTTCTTGGAGGTACAATTCTTACAAGTCGGCGTTGCTCGTTGCGAGCCCAAACCGACATGCACTAATCCTACTCCTTCCAAGCAGACACCCACTTAGATTCCTCACAAAAACAAATTAAAAAAAAAGAAAAGTAGAGAACGTATCGGATTTGCAATGCAATTGCAAATTACCTCTAGCTCTCTTCAGATCAACTGGATTGATCGCCACTCCCCAGCAAATAAATACATAAAAAGCTTCTGCCTTTATTCGTATTGAATTTTATTCCTGCCGTAGGAACTAAGGTCAAGCCTTAGCATTGTATCGTGCTGAGTCTACAAAGTCATCTCCAATAGGGAGTGGTCTTTTAGTTGATCCTTAGGAGATATTCTCCAAAAATTGTATATTCAAAGTAAATTATGGGTTGTGGTTGGTTGGATTGAAAGATTGATTAAATTGACTATTTTAAAATAGAAAGATGATTGTCGCTCTAGCTCCACTCACCATCGATCGTGCACTTCCTACCTCTTAGTTCATAATCTCATCTAGGAACCATTGATGAATGGTCTTTGATGGATTTACAATAAAATTCCTTTAGAGTGAAAAAATGATCGAGGGATGGTAAACACTTGTTCAACAATTAATTCAGACTCTTAGCTTGCATTTGTAATCAAGCACAACGTGTACCGAGGATCTCTCGTTCACACGTTGTCAAGAGGATATCCAACTAAGGTTTTATAAAGTTTCTCTACAAGTGTTGAACATCACACAATCCCATTGAAGTATAAAAGAGGAATTGAGGGTTCTTACCTTGATCAGGGTGAGTTTCCACCGTAGAACCCAAGCATAAAAGTTTAGAACTTCTTGGAGATTATAAAGCAAATCATAATTGATGAGAAATTATTCATAAAAGAGAATTGAGAAAATCAAACTTCAATTGCAAAACCAAATATTCAAAACACGAACATCGAAGGAGAAAACGAGCTGTGTGGTCTAACTAAAGGTTACATGAACTTGAAATCCAATCCGCAAAAGTGAAGTCTAACCCTACTCTATAAACCCTAGCCTAAACTATGAGAAAGAACACTCTTTTTATGAAAACCCAACCCTAGATGTCAAAAGTTGCCTTCTCCACCTTTCCCCTTTGGCTTTATAATCTTTCCCTTTGTGATCTCGAGTTGATGGTCAAAGACGATCGTGACTCCTTGCATTAGAATCACGCATTCGCTCACCCCTTTAAATCTCATGCTCAATGTGTATAGGTTAGTGCTTACCCAGACAGTCACACGGTGCTTTCCGTATGGGCGCACTGGCACATGAGTAGAGCTGTACCCTGTGATGTTGGCCACCGATGATTTCCCGGCATGGGTGTACCGCACAGGTTAGAGCCGTACCAAGACAAAGCCTTTGCACTCGTTTTTCCCCAAAGATTATTGCACTTCCGAACTCACTAAGCTGGCTACATCATCCTCAATTATCATATCGCTTTCCTATACGAACCCTGTAATTATGTATGAAACCCGAAAACCCGTGCATAAGTCCAAACACGAAACACTAGTGCGCCCGCTTCCTTAAAAGCAAATGTGAGCAAAGTATGACCCCGGCGTGCCAATTCCATATAACTATTACTAAAAAGAGTTCATCATTAATCTCTAACTCTGATCTGTTGTAGTCCATGAAAAGATTCAAACTAGGACACCTACCGGTTATGATTTCCAACAAATGCGCTAGGTGCGCTAAGCTTGCAAGTCAAAAGGGCAACATTAAACATAGTACTGAACCCCGAACAGAGTGCAACCATCCGACTAATTAAAACCAAAACCACTGCCTCAAGCAATGAATATAACAAACAAACTATCACAAAACCAAGCTATTCATATATAGGACCATGGAATTGAGAAAAGAAAAGCTGCCATGCAAACACTAAAATGAAATGAACGATATTATAGAGGCAACAGTTTAACATAACCACGCAACTACTATGCATAAAAATCAAGAGGAACAACTACCACAACTAAAATCAAAGAGGTCTTTAAGGCTTATAACAACCATAGGCTACACAAATAGGGCAATATGAACAAAATGGGTGTTGGCATGACGTAGCTGAGGTCTCTCACCCAACTGCGAACAACACCACTTAATCTAGCTACTATGCTACTACGCGATGTCCCTCCCCGCCGTCCCGTCAAGAAAATGCGGGCCCTCATCGACGCACCATCTGGCTCCCCTTCCCGAGCCTCCCTCCAAGTCGTGAGGGCATCTCCCAATGCAGTGCTCGGAGCAACATGAATTTTAGAGCCTCGAGAGTCGTGGTCGTCGTCTCTCTATTTCCCCAAAATGCATTTGAACCACTCCTTAATTTGACGCTCCATTCTCTTCAAAGGGGATGTGTCATAGCGCAGTGCCAGACGCAAGAGCCCTGAATAGCCAACGGGATGAAGGTCGGGTCTCGTAGATGTAGCTCAGCTCTTGGCCTTCGTTTGGCTTGTAATGGGCCCCAACTTAGGAAGAATTCTCTTTTCCTTAACCACTCCCCTTATCCTAGCGGCTTCCACAAGATTTGTCACTAGAGATGGGAATGGAATATGCCTATTTCAAATTTCTGGACTCCGTAGAAGTCCCTCATAGACGACCTTATGACCAAAGTGACAATAATAAGCTTCCCCATTACCAATCTTCACAGAAACTGGTTTCTTCTTGTTTAGATATTTCTGCCTTTGGCCCGATTCATCATGAATAACTTATTCATCAACGTATATTCGCTTGAGCTTCCCTCGCAAATTCCTCAAGGTGACAAAACCACTCATGGCAGGATGGATTGCAATATACCAAATAACAAATGGGCGCCGAACCGCAATGGCCCTAAGGGTAAGGTCGATCCAAGCGACAGAAGGAGCATACCGTAGAAAGAGGAGCTATCAAATCAGAGGATCTCTCAACCGCTACCCATCACAAGGTTCCCAAGAAGGTATCTACCCGCTGATTTTCTCTCAAATTAGTGTAAAACTCCCGAACCAAGGTAGGTAGTTACCCCTGAACTTCAGTACACACAAACTGCAAATTTTGTTCTTGAATAACACCCCTGATAGGATGGGAGAACAAAAATGTGTCCACCTTCACACCCCTCTCGCAATGAAATCCCCACTTCGCGATTGATTCAGCCCATTTTTCCTGTTCTGAATCAAAAGCCTCAACAAACATGGCCTCGATCTCCTCATCATCACTCCGATAATTCTCACTTTAAGACAGAACTTTCGCTTTCCTTTGCCTTTCTTTACAATTTGGTGAGGTGTTTAATTCCTTTTCTTCACAAAATTACCCATATGAGCCTAGGCGCTTGGGCCTTTCTCAGAGTTTCTTAGATCTCAGATATGGTGCTAATAGCAATAATGGCAAGGATGGCCCAAACACATAAAAATGATATCCCAAATCCTCGTCTCCAAAAAGTACCAGTCAGCCCTGCAATTAGGACAAAAATTTCCTCCCCATAACATCACCAAGAAACCCTAAAACCACTTAAGAAAAGAATACCACCTCAACCTTAAACCAACTAAGCAACCATGTATACAATGAAGCATCACAGAACAACGCCTCCTCAAGGAATTGCAGGGGCTTACCACGTCTATACCGCGGACTGAGAAGAGTTTGAACAACAATGGAATCAATCGCGTGAACGCAAACCCTGATTCGCCAGGTGAGGATGTAGCGGCTGGGCTGTCTTATATGGTGACGGAGGATAGCGGAGGAAAACAATGAAAAAAGGGGTTTAAAAAAAACTAATTGCCCAAAATACGCCCTACTGCATCATCATGCTAGTGTACCTTTAATGCTTCAGCCTCTCCGCTACTTTTTGCACTAGCTTTATCGGTGAATAAAGTTTTAATTCGCACTTATTGAAAATCCCAATTTTTCACTTTTTATTTATTTATTTATTTATTTTTTCATTTTATATATATATATATATATATATATATATATGGTATATATATATATATATATATATATATATATATATATATATATATATATTGTGTTAGGAACAATAGTGCTGAAGTGTAAATATATCCTTTCGAATGCCTTTCCATCCTTATTCCACTCGTATGCTCATTTCTCTCCTTGCTCATATTTTGCCCAAATTAATTAGTGTCTACTGAGTTAACAATTGTGCTTCCTTCTTGACTTTCATTAATCACTACAACAATCAGATTCCTCGATCGGGTTCCTAGGGTTCAAACCAAAATTATAACCTGGTGCCTACACAAAAAGTGGGTAAGTCAAAAACGATTTCACAAAAATATATAGTTGACTGCTCAATCTATTTCCAGCTTATGATGATGTTCCCCTCGTAGAATTCGATGCATAGTTAACATGGCATGCCAAAAGAATGCACACAAGGGCACTAGCGTGCAAAACAAGAGTATGAAGAAGGTCCGTGGTCATGCAGGAATTAGAACAGACTGATAATGAAAAACCACAACATATGGAACACAGATTTTGAAAGCATGCTGGCTATCGTAAATGCAATGAAATGACGTGGAGTGATAAAGGTCACATACACATGCATTACAGTCACACATAATCAAAAGAGACAATAATCAAAATTTTTCCATACACTGAACATGTAACATGCGCATAGTTGGGTCCAACCAGTGTATGCCCACCCCCACAACAGAAACAAGCATTTTCCTCAATGCACATAGGGTACACCCTGGGAAATGGCATCATTGTTGTTTTTTTGATAAAAGCAATTGAAATAAAGAAAGCAAAAAGAAATGCAAGAAAGAAAAACAAAAGAAAATAAAACTGATACAACAAGGTCAGTAGAATTTATCATGATTTTAGTATCCGGAGAGAGGATCACTGTGTCCTCACTACTCTCCCGCCATTAAAGTGCTCGAGAAATGGGCTTTACCATAATACCACTTTTTGAAGGATTTCCCATTTTCTGATTTTCAATCACCACCATATGGGTAAACTACTTTGACAAATCTTAACTAAAGCACCATCATATTTGAGTTTATCTGGTGAAACATGTGCAAATCGTGAGTCGTGACAAAGAAGATTCTCGTTAGTTCAAAAGTTTTCCGCACAATGGTCTTATCATGGAACAACTCGGTTCTCTTGAACCAGGAGCTTACACCACCCACTCCCAATTCTTCGGCTCATTCATCTGCAATAGTCGCTGCTTACCTGCTTGATCCAAATTAAAACTAAAAGTTTTAATATCCCAATACGCCTGTGGCTCCATTTCTACCGCATGACAAGTCTTTCCATAAACAGTTTCAGGAGACATACCAAGAATAGTTTTAAAAGCATTTTAAGCCCAAAGAGACCTGTAAGCTTCGGTTTGACCAATCTTTGAGATGGGCAACCGCTTTTTCCAAAATGTAAATGTGTTTGATCTCCTATTAGTTAATTCGACTTTAACCATTAGTTTAGTGGTATGCCGTTGAAACTGTGGGTGACCACAATTTTCAAACAAATTCTCAAAAGAATTCAGACGGCAAAACGGAGTCCACCATCACTAATAATCGCGACGCGGCACCCAAAACGAAAATATGTTCTTTATAAGTTTCAAACGACCTTGTGGTCATTAGTTCCTCATGGAATAGCCCCCAACTCCACTTCGACATTATTAATCAACAGATAACAAAATGTAAAGGTACCCACAAGAAGGGGGAAAAGGCCCCATGAAGTCTATACCCCAACAGTCGAAGATCTAAATGATTAAAATCGGGGTAAGAGGCATCATGTTCCGTTTTGTGACCCCCCCCTAATTATTGGCACCAAGCACAAGTTTTGCAAAATTCAAAACAATATTTAAAAATAATGTAAAGCAAGAAACCAAATTTTTGCAAAATTCTATCTGTTTTCTCAGAAATGCCTCCATGTTTCCTCGAATGACAAAAGGTGAGTATCCCACCAGATCATCATCAGTACACACCTTCTCACTAATTGTCCGACAATATTTAAACAGATATGGATCATCAAATAATATTTCTTAATGTCCGCTAAAATTTCTTTGTTGAGAAGTCCATCAGTGGGATTTGACCACTATTGGCACTTAATATGTCCGCATGGGTGAATGAACAAGAGCAAAAAGTTGCTCATCAGGAAAACTGTAGCCTATGGGTACGCCATGAGAACTAGATTCCGGAACTAACCGAGACAAGTGGTCACTAAGCTCACTCACTCCTTTTATCTTAATAGTCGTTAAATTCTTAAGTACAAGAAGATCCATCAATAACCGAGGGCTTGGTATCCCGCTTGTAGAGCGGTGTACTTCAAAGTACGCGTGAATGTGAAAATGGCTTAAGCAGGAGACCCTACAATGTATGACCCGAACTTTCTCGCAAAGACGACTTCGCCAAAAAACTCTTTTTCCAGTGGTCAGGTAGTTCGTTTGAGCGGAATCTGTGAGTCTCACGCATAGTAGATCACAAAAGCCTTTTTATCTTCCTTGTTCTAAAACAAATTTCTATAGATAACTCACCAAGGCCACATGATCTCAAATGGAAGGTTCCACTAGGAGATCAGATGATAGAGGCTGGTAATAATCACCAATATGGTTTTGAGTTTATCAAAGGCAACCTCGCAAGCCTATGACCATGCGAAAGGGACATCCTTAGCAAGCAAATTGCATAAGGACGCCATTATAAGACTAAATCTTTTATGAATCTTAATCCAAAGATGTCCCAAGAATGACCTATGTTCTCAGTAATACTAATTTGTATAGGTAAGTTGAGATCAATCGACTTTGGCCTTATCCACTTCAATCTCCATTTTTTCTGATACCATAGCCTAAGATAATCCTCAGGTCACCATGAAATGACACTTTCCCAATTTAACACAAGGTTCTTCTTTTGATATCTCTCCAAAACCTTACGAGGTTCTCCAAGCATCCTCTATATGAATACCAAAAACCCAAGAAATCATCCATGAAAATTTCTAAAATGATTTCTATCATATCACCGAAAATCCCCATCATGCACCATTGGAAGGTTCCGTGATTATAATCCAAATGGTATTTCCAAAGTGCAAAAGTGCCAAAAGGAGCATGAATGTAGTTTTCCTGATCTTCTAAAGCTATCTCAATTTGATTGTACCTTGAGTGACCCATCGAGAAAACAATAAAATTCATGCCCTCAGAATCCCTCTCTAACATTTGATCAACAAATCCAAGTAGCAGGAAAGTGATCTTCCTAGTACCCGCATTAAGCTTCCTATAATCTATGCACACCCTCCAACCTAGAGGTAGATACGAGGGAATTAGCTCATTATTTTCATTTGCGACCACAAGACTCCGCATTTTTAGATCACTCTAGGCTAATGACCATTTACTATCCGCAATAGGGTAATAACTCCTACATCCAAGAGTTTTAACTTCTTCGACCACTTTTCATTATCGTCTGGCCGTCTCTTGGTTGTCTAGAGGGTTTGACATCCTCTTCCAAGTGAACTTCTAAGTGAGTGCATCAAGGGGCTAATTCCTTTAATATTTGCAATTGCCTATCCTAGGGCGTTTCCTAAGGGGTTCTCAATATCTCCAAAAGTTTATTTTCTCGTCTAACTCTGAAGGAGAAGATAGATTATCATGAAAGTTTCTTCTACCCTAAGAATGCATATTCGAGGTGTGGCTGCAAAGGCTTCAACCTGCTTAGGTGGTCTCTCTTCGTTGCATGCCCGTCCTCAATCGCGGCAATGGTTCAAATTTAGGTGCCTACCCATTCACTTCAATACCTCATGGTGTTTAATTATGATGTGAGGAACTCCGATTCGATGTATTACTTTCATCCCAACTGTGGCTTACTAAACATGACATGAGAGGGTCATCATATGAGACATTATCTAAATATTTCTATCTATAGAGTCAACTATGTTGACTACAAATATCTTCCTATCTCCTTAGTCCCTTGATAATATTTAAAGATATTCAAATTAACACTATGTTACCAAAAATGATAGTGTCATTAGACCTCCCTACAAAGGTATGATGGCATTAGCAGCTGCTGTAAGAATGGTCCACCAAGAATCATCCACCGCAGGCCGGCGTCAAGCACAACAGTTCATTAGCGAAGTAGAATTTCAGTTCACTTCAGTACACCACACATTTTCATTGTTTCAGAATCTTCACACCACGCTTCCGCTTATCGCAGGTGATATCGGCCAAGCTTCCCATTCTCCTACTCCTAGGTCGACATATACCGAGTAAGGCGGGTCAAATTAATATTCTGCCCCTAAATTCCACAGCATGTCCACCTGAATTCCCCATACTATGGGAAATAGAAGCTCTCGTCTTTTACTGGGGAAAATTACTGAATCAATGAGGTAGATTGCTCAAATATAATACCTCTGTTAACATGCCTAGTTTCTTTTATCGCGCACAGTCTCTTTAGTAATTTCAGCATATGACGGTTCTGCTTAATGGCATAGTGCAAAAGGAATAAACATCATTTCAGTTTCTGAACAACTCATGATCTTCGGGACGATGATATCGGGTGCTCACTTTCGGGGTTTTCAACCCATGAGGCATGGAGCCAGAGGGATACGGGTAGTCTTAGCCCACTGGCTCACCATCAATGGCCACCGTCCTGGGAACAGAGGCTTACAACACCACATTCGACCTGTCTCACTGGAGACTCTTGCATGGGTTCCTTACTTGAATAGTGTTTTCTGTTGGCTGGCTTGAATATTTCTAGCAGTGACACAGCTTCTGTACAGCTGTATAGAGAGCCTTTCACTTCGACCCGAGTCTCCAACAGCTCAGCTCTTTTGACTTGCTTTTGGATGGTGCTTGAGATTTGAAAGTTTCCTTCTGTTGAAAATTGCCATAGCAAGAAGTTGCTTAGTGATTGGGACCTACATCATCATGCAGCCGAAATTGTCAGCTGCGGATTGTCGGGTTCGCACCGGCAAAGTCACACATTCTCCAAACTTTTTTATGCGGAGTGTTGATAAGTTTGTGGGTTTGGATTCCCTGATTCGACGGATGGAAACCTTGATTAAAGTCCACGTAAACTGCTGGGGGACCCTGACTCGAAACGGAGTGAGTCGGGATTTGAAAACCCTGATTGATGATAAAGGGCCTGATTGCCATGCTAACTACTAGGCTTGCCTTCCTCTATCCTCGATCATATGCTGAGTATGGAGAACTGAAAGGCTTTACTCTGGTAACAGTGGCATAGCTGTTCTATTTCGGCCCCGCTTCCACACTCGGTGTGAGTAGCTGGCAGCCAATACGAAGCGGGCGGGTCATCGCAAATGATGCATGGCCCTCCACTCGGGTTCATGGCACCGGCTGGAGGCACACTAGTTGTCTGCTCACCTTTTCATCTCTATATTTCCAACTTCCCTTGTTAAATTGGCGATTTTTCTCGCAAATCATCATTCTCTCTAAGTGATGGATTCCTCCTCTCGTAGTGGGAGCCAGGCACAATTTTTTTGGGGCAGCTTAAGTTCCTACTCTTGAGGTATTGTTTCGTTCGAGCATTTTCTTTCTATGGTGTCAAAGAATCTGAATTGCTTTCACTTTTCATAAAATTTTTCCTCAGACACATCATTTGGATGATGGGGCCCCTGATGAAAATACGCCACGTATTTTGTCGCACATTCAAACACGACGAGAGCAGCATGGAGGGAGACCTGTGGATCTTTCCCATAATATTTAAAAAAGGTTCACCAAGCAGAAAAATTCTGAATTGAGCCAAGATGAGAAAGATGGGTACGCGCGGGAGGGAAGAATTCTGTTAAGGAATTCATTCCGCATGCCTTCCCATGTAAAAGATCATCAGGTGCAACTGAATAAAACCAGATTTTGCCTCTCTCTTTAGAGCAAAAGGAAATAGAACAACCATAGCGTATTATAGGAGAGGTGATCCGCAGAGAAATGCACTCAGCTCATCTTTCAGTCTCCTCATGAGAATAGTTCTCAGACTCTCAATTCTTGATATATTGTAGAAGACTATCATTTCCTACTTCATGAGGAGCTGATAAATTTTCAGAAGGCGGATACATGTTTGAAACAGGGTTTTCGAGGTTGCAAATTAAAAGAGTTCTTCTGTATGGAGCTGTGGGAGCCCGATATTACCCTGCCGGAAGTTACCTCCCTTCCGGTGTCGCTCGGAAGTGCAAACACCTGCCTTCCATGTGCTGTGGAGTGTCTCATGGAGACCCCCCGTGTTGGTCAGGGTGCATCCCTCAGCTGCTTTGATTAGCAGGCTGCCGACCCTGGATGGTCCATTTGAGGTAGCAGTTGTCTTGAATACTGACTTATTATGGACTCTTCATAATTTCTCGGTTGCACACTCTACAGTGTCGGCGCTGCCATGAAGTCTCAAACCTATTATGCACTAGCCCCAGCCTCTTTCCAGTGTATTACTCACCTCATTCCCTCACAAAAACAATTAAAAAGAGGTAGAGAATGTTATTGGAGCTTGCACGGCCTCGTAAATTACCCCAGCCTCGATCAACCGATTGATCAACATTCTCGGCACTGGCCGTTAAAAATGCTGTTTGCTCAGAAGGATTTGAGTTTCAAGCGTAGGAATTCAAGGTTGTCTAGCATTGTAATACCGTGGAGTCCATGTCATCTCCTTACGTGGAGTGGTCTTTAGCTGGATCCTTAGGGAGATATTCTCCAAAATTCTATATTCAGTAATTATGGGTCAGGGCTTGGTTGATTGAAAGATCCGATTAAATTGACTATTATTTTAAAATAGAAAGATGATTGTCGGTTCTAGGGTTCCACTCACCATTGATCAGTTAATTCACTCCTTAAGCTCATAATTCAGTCTAGGAACCATTGATAAATGGTCTTTCGATGGAGGATTTTACACAAAATCTCTTTAGGAGGAAAAAATGATCGAGGGATGGGTAAACACTTGTTCAACACACTGTACCTTAAAGGTATTTGTAATCGTTGGTTGACCGCAAAAATGAGAGGATCTCCTCGCTACACGCTGTCAAGCAGGATATCCAACTAAGGCCTTATGTCTTTCCTCGCAAGTGCTCGAACATCACACAACTCATTGAGGTAAAGAGGTGAATCGAGGTTCTTACTGATCGTGGTGAGTTTCCACCGCAACCCAAGCACAAAAAGTTTAGAACTTTCGAGATTATAAAGCAAATCATAATTGATGAGAAATTATTCATAAGAGACTGAGAAAACAAAACTTCAATTGCAAAACCAAATATTCAAAACACGAACACCGGCTGAGAAAATGAGCCGTGTGATCAACCGAAAGGTTGAAGATGAACCTAAACTGGGCCGGCAAGCGAAGTCTTCACCCTGTTTCCATAAACCCTAGTCAAAACTATGAGAAAGAACACTCTTTTATGAAACCAAACCCTAGGAATCAAAAGCTACCTTCTCCACCTTTCCTTTGGCTTTTATACCCTTTTCCCTTGTGATCTCGAGTTGATGGCTGAAGGACGATCGTACCCTTGCATTAGAATCGTATTCCTGCTCAATTCCCGCAAATCTTACATGTCGGTACCGGTACAGGTTAGTGCTGTACCGGTACAGGTTGGCTACTGGTGCTTTTCTGTATGGGTGTACCGGTACAGGTTAGAGTTGTACCGGTACAGGTTGGCCACTGTTGATTTCTGGCATGGGTGTACCGGTACAGTTAGAGTCAGACTGCAGACAAAAGCTCTCAGACTAAGCCCCAAAGATTGTTGCACTTCCCGAACTTACTAAGCCGCTTGCCATCATCCTCAATGATCCATATTCGCTTTCTAGACACGAACCCTTGTAATAATTATGTATGAAACCCAAAACCCGTATGTCCGTAAACACTTAAACAATTAAAAGTACCTATTCTTATACAAAATGTGAGCAAAAGTATGACTTGAAAGTGCTAAATTCGATATAATTATCGCTTCCTTTGTGTATTCAACATAATTTTAAGTAGATTTGAGCAGACCTAATTTCGTGCAAGGGTATGTTCGTCCTTCGACCACCAATTCGAGATCATAAAGGAAAAGGGTATAAAAGCCAAAGAAGAGGTGGAGAGGAGCAGCTTTTGATTTTAGGGTTTTGGTTTTCATAGAAAGAGAGGTTTTTCTCATAGTTTTGTTAGGGTTCATAAAGTAGAGTAAAATACTTAACTTTTCTTCAGATTATGGATTTCAATTTCATGTAATCTTTCAGTTATATCACACAACTCGGTTTTCTCTTACAGTGTTTTGTGTTTTTGATTCTCCGATCTTGCAATTGAAGTGTGATTTTCTTAAGTTTCGCTTATGAGTAGTTTATTATCCATTATGACTCGATTTCTAGTTTCAATGAAGTTCTAAACTCTTATGATGGGGTTCTAATGGTGGAAACTCACCTCCGGCAAGGTAGTAACCCTCAATTCCTCTTTTGTGCTTCAACTGGATTGTACAATGCTAAGCACTTGTAGAAAAATCTTATAAAACCTTAGTTCGGGCATCTTCACGATGTGTGAAACGAGAAATCCCTGGGCAGACATGTTGTGCTTGATCGCATATGCAAGCTAAGAGTCTAAGCAAATCGTTTGAACATGTGTTTGTCATTGCTCAATCATCCTTCATTTAATGTAAAATATTCCGTCGAAGACCATTCGTCAATGGCTCCTAGATGAGATTACGAATAAAAGGTGGATAATACTTATCCGGTAGTGAGTGGAAACCTAAGAACCCTATATTTCATCTTCTTGCTCTAAAACAGTTAATTTAATAGATTACTCAACCAATCAATCACAATCCCTAGATTTCACTTTTACACGCACATTCGTTGGAAAAACAATTCATAAGGATCACCTAGGAAACCACTCCCTGTGGAGATGACCTGTGGACTTCCACAGTAGTATAATGCTTAACGACCTTAGTTCCTACGCTTGGGAATAAATTCAACATACGAATTAGACGAAGCATTTTTGGCGCCGTTGCCGGGGAGTGGCGAGCAATCTAATTGATTTGAAGAGAGCTAGAGGTAATTTGCAATTGCATTGCAAATCCGGTACGTTCTCTACCTTTTCTTTTTAATTTTTTTTTTTATGAAGAATCTAAGTGGGTATCTGCTTGGAAGGAGTAGGATTGGTGCATGTCGGTTTAGGCTCGCAACGAGCAATGCCGACTTGTAAGAATTATACCTCCAAGAAATTCTGAAGAGTCCATAGTAAGTCAATTGTTTCAAGAGAACCTTACACTTCAAATGGACCATCCCGAGTCAGAACCTCTTTAATCCAAATGCTCAAGGGATACCTATTAACCCAATAAGGATTCATGAACCTCCACAACATGGAGATGGTGCTACACCCCCAAGAACAACTGCCAGTGAGGAGGGGGAAATGTTAACTTCGTTGAAATCAATATCAGTTCCCCCGCCCTTTACTCCATCGTGGAAAGAACTCTCCGAGAGATTTCAACCCCAAAAGAACCACCACAAATTCATGTATTCGCCTCACCAAGAGGCTATCCACTCATGAAGTCGGAGATGATCCGCCTTCTACCTGTGTATCAAGGGGTCGACTCTGAGAACCCCTACTCATTCATGAGAGACTTTGAGGATGTTTACAAAGGCGCCTCTCATCGGATCACCTTCCACATAATTCAGATGGTTTTATTCCCATTCTCTCTAAAGGAAGCCAAAACTGCTCTATTCGCTTACGCCCAATTCAATCTTTACTTGGGAGGACATGTGAAATGAATTCCTTAACAAGTTCTTCCCTCCCGCACGTACCAATGCTCTTGGGGCTAAATTAAATTTTTTCCGAAAAGCTCAGTGAACTCATTGCAGAGACAAGGAAAGATACAAGGACCCTCCATGCTATCCCTCATCATGGTTTAGATGTTGGACAAATATGTGTGCTTTTCATCATAATATCCTTGAATAATAAATAATACATCCAAATGATGTGTGCGGGAGAGTTTTATGAGAAAAGTGCGAGGGAGGCAATTCAATTCTTTGACACCATAGCAGAAAATGCTCGAACATGGGAGACTAATAGCTCCTTAGATACTGCTAAAGTGCATAGTACACCTACAGGGGGAGGAATCCATCACTTAAGAGATAATGATGACCTACAAGCAAAAATAGCTAACCTAACAAGGAAGTTGGAGGCTATAGAATTGAAAAAGGTGAATGAGGTAACTAGTGTGCCTTAAGTACCCTCTGTACCTATGGGATCTAGAGTGGAGGAGCCATGCATCGTGATGACCCCACCCATTCAACTATTAACTGCCCTAACCTTCCTCAAGTTAAAGGGAGCAATCCAAATAGAGCAAGCTAATGCTCTTAACTACCAAAGGAAGCCTTTCAATTCTCCATATTTCGAAACATATAATCCAGGGTGGGGTAAGCACCCTAATTTTAGTTGGAGAAATGAGGGAGGCCCACACAACTTGCCAAACAACCAAGGCCCCAATTATCAAAACCAAGGTTTTCCAAACCAAGCCCTTCCGTTTCATAATCAAGGTCCTCAAGGATTTCCTATGAATCCAAACCAAGGTTTCCATCCGTCAAATCAAGGGAATCCAAATCCACAAATTTTTATCGCCCACATAAGAGAAGTTCGAGGATATTATGACACGTCAGTCTGCATCAATAATCCACCAACACTGAATTTCTGACTCCATTTTAAATGATGAGATCCAAATCACTAAGCTAACCTCTTCTATGGAAATTTTCAACAAGAAAAAGGGAAACTCCCTTCTCAAACCATCCAAAACCCCCAAGGTCAAAATAGTGTTGGATTCTCAGGTCCAAGTGAGGGCACCTTCGAACATTGCAAGGTCGCCACCACTTCGCGTGGTAAGGTAATTGACAAACCATTCAAATTTCAAGGAACCAATGCAAGAGCTGCACGAACCGGGCCAGGATGATGAGGTGTCGGACAAGCCTTATGCTCCTAGGGCAGATGTTCTTGATGGTGAGCCAGAAAAAGATAAGGCCTCCCATATCCCTCCTGCTCTATACCCTCATAGTTTGAGAGCTCCAAAGAAAGTGAACAATCACTCTGAAATTTATGAGTTGTTCAAACAAGTGAAGTTGAACATTCCTTTACTAGATGCCATTAAGCAGATTCCGTCATATGCCAAGTTTATGAAAGATTCAGGTAATCGTGAAAGAAAACTAGTGTCAACAAGGAGGTGATTTATGACTGAGCAATCCACCTCATTGATCCGAAACAATTTTCCCCAAAATACAAAGACTCAGGAAGCCCTACTATTTCCATAAGGGTAGGAATTCAAAGTTAGGACATGCTCTAAAGGGATTTAGGCAAGTGTCAACTTGTCGCTTTACCAAGATATGTCGAGCTAGAGCCAGAGAGAGAGTTAGAACCAACCAATATCACCCTCCAATTAGCTGACCATAGTGTGAAGATTCCTAGAGGGATAGTGAAGGATGTATTGGTGCAAGTGGACAAATTCTACTTTCCTGTAGATTTTGTTGTGCTTGACACTCAACCTGTAGAACCAAGGACCCAGCTCCCAAAGTGATTCTCGGGTGTACCATTCTTCGGGGCTACTCTAATGTCATCATCATATTAATCGTAGGGGGAGGACTAATGACATTATCATTTGGTAACATGACTGTTAATTTGGATATCTTTAATGTTATCAAGGGAATGGGAGATGAGGAGAATGTTTGTGAGGTAAACATGGTTGACTCTGTGGTGCATAAATACTTAGATAATGTCTCATACGATGATCTTCTCATGTCTTGTCTAGTATGCCCGAGTTGGGTTGAGGAGGTGACCACATCTGAGTCGGAGTTTCTACACTCCATAATTGAACACAATGAGGTATTGGAAACGAATGGGTGGGCACCTAAATTTGACCCATTGCCACCAATCGAGGACATGGCATTACCTTCGGAAGAGAGACCACCTAAACTTGAGTTGAAACCGTTACCATCACATCTCAAATATGCATTTTTAGGGGTAGAAGAAACTTTTCCTAAGAATCATATCTTCTCTTAGAGTCGAACAAAGAAAAATAAGCTGTTGAAGATATTAAGAACCCACAAAACCGCTATAGGATGGACAATTGCAAATATTAAGGGAATTAGCCCCTTGATCTGCAAACACAGGATTCATTTGGAAGAGGATGTTAAACCCTCTAGACAACCACAGAGACAACTGAACCCAATAATGAAAGAAGTGGTTAAGAAAGAGGTTCTAAAACTCTTGGACGTAGGTGTTATTTACCCCATTACAGATAGCAAGTGGGTCAGCCGAACTCAGGTAGTCCCTAAGAAATCTGGAGTCACGGTGGTAGCAAATGAAAATAATGAGCTAATTCCCACTCGTGTCACCTCCGATTGGAGGGTGTGCATAAACTATAGGAAACTCAATGCGGGTACTAGGAAATATCATTTTCCTCTACCTTTTGTGGATCAAATGTTGAGAGAGTTGCAGGGCATGAATTTTATCGTTTTCTTGATGGATACTCAGGGTACAATCAAATTGAGATAGCTTTAGAAGATCAAGAGAAACCATTCACTGTCTCTTTTGGCACATTTGCCTTTAGGAAAATGTCCTAGTATGGATCATGTAATGCACAGAACCTTCCAAACAGCTGCATGATGGGGATTTTCAGTGATATGATAGAAATCATTTTGGAAATTTTCATGGATGACTTTTCAATTTTTAGAGATTCATATGAGGGATGTCTGGAGAATCTCCGTAAGGTATTGGAGAGATGTCAAGAGAAGAACCTCGTGTTAAATTGGGAAAAGTGTCACTTCATGGTGACACAAGGGATTGTCTTAGGCCACATAGTATCGAAAAAAGGAATCGAGGTGGATAAGGCTAAAGTCGCTGATCTCCAACTTACCTACTCCTAAGTGTGTTAGAGATATAAGGTCATTCTTAGGACATGCTGGATTCTATAGGAGATTCATAAAAGATTTCAGTGCTATAGCCCGTCCCTTATGCAATTTGCTTGCCAAGGACGTCCCTTTCGCATGGTCACAGTTTATGGCCACCTTGATAAGCTCAAAATTATGTTGTCTCCTCCTATCATGCGATCTCCTAATTCAAACCTTCCCTTTGAGATCATGTGTGACGCTAGTGATTATGCTATAGGGGTTGTTTTAGAAAAAGGGAGGATAAAAAGGCTTTTGTGATCTACTATGCCAGCAAGACTCTAGATTCCGCTCAAGCAAACTACACAACTACAGAAAAGAAGTTTTAAATTACCGTTTCGCCTCTATAAAGTTCAGGTCATACATTGTAGGGTCTCCCGTGACCATTTTCACAGATCATGCAGCGCTGAAGTACCTGCTCTCTAAGCAGGATACTAAGCCTCGGTTGACTAGATGGATCTTATTGTGCCAAGAATTTAACCTGACTATTAAGGATAAGAAGGGAGTCGAGAATGTGGTAACTGACCACTCGCCCTGCTAGTGTCTAATCCATTTCCCACAAATTTACCCATAGGTGACGCTTTTCCGATGAGCAGCTCTTTGCTCTTGTTCACTGCCCATGGTATGCGGACATAGTCAATTATCTGGTGACTGGTCAAATTCCACCCCAATGGACTTCTCAACAAAAAAGGAAATTTTTGGTAGACATTAAGAAGTATTATTTTTATGACCCATAACCGCTTAAATCACCGTCTAAAACCAATTGACGAAGGTGTACCCAATGACGATCAAATTGTGGTGCTCACCTTTTTCCACTCTAAAGCTTGTTGAGGGCATTTCTCCGCAAGGAAAACAACGGACAAAATCCTGCAAGCTGGTTTTTACTGGCCCACACTTTTTAAAGATTGCTTTGAATTTTGTAAAACTTGTGCTTAGTGCCAACAATTAGGAGGGATCACAAGAAGGAACATGATGCCTCTTACCCCTATTCTAATTATTGAAATTTTTTATTGCTGGGGTATAGACTTCATGGGGCCTTTTCCCCCCTCATGTGGGTACCTTTACATTTTGTTGGCCGTTGACTATGTGTCGAAGTGGGTGGAGGCCATTCCAACAAGAACTAATGACCACAAGGTTGTTTTGAAATTTGTAAAATAACACATTTTCTCTCGTTTTGGAATGCCTCGCGCAATAATTAGTGATGGTGGGCTCCATTTTTATAATCGATCTTTTGAAAATCTTTTGAAAAAGTATGGAGTCACCCACAAAGTTTCCACGGCATATCACCCACAAACCAATGGTCAAGCCAAATTAGCTAATAGGGAGATCAAACATATTTTGGAAAAAACAGTTGCCCCAAATCGCAAAGATAATTGGTCGCTTCGACTTACCGATGCTCTTTGGGTTTACCGTACTGCTTTTAAAACTATTCTTGGTATGTCTCCCTATAGGCTTGTTTATGGCAAGGCTTCATCATCCGCCCAGAGAAATGGAGCATGTGGCATATCGGGCTATTAAAACTCTTAATTTTGATTCGTCGAGGCGTAAACAAATGATCGCCGCAGATGAACGAAGCCATGAATTGAGGCGTGAATCATATGAGAGTTCCCGGATTTACAAAGAGAGGCTCAAGTTGTTCCATGATAAGACCATTGTTCGGAAGACCTTTGAACCTCACCAAAAGGTATTGTCAGACAGCCTCGCTTACATGTTTCAGGAAAACCCATTCTGTGGACTGCCCATTCGTTGTCAAGGTAGTTTACCCATATGGTGCAGTGGAAATTGAGAATCCAAAAACCGGGAAATCCTTTAAAGTCAATGGCCAACGCTTAAAGCCATTTCTCGAGAACTTTGACCGTCAGGAGAGTAGTGAGGAACTGGTAGATCCGCTCTACCAGGATGCTCCTTCAGAGTAATTTCTATCCTACCTTGTTGTATATAAGTTTTTGTTTTCTTTCTTGCATTTCTTTCTGCTTTCTTTATTTCATCTGCTTTTATTTTCAAATAAAAATAAATAAAAAATAAATAATAAATAAAAATAAAAATAAAAGGGTCAAACCAACTGTCATCCGCTTATTTATCATAGGCCTCCATTTCTATCGTGGTACCCTGTGTGCATTGAGGACAATGCTTACTCGTAGTGGGGGTGGGCATACACCGGTTGAACCTAACTATGATGTTACATGTTCAAGAAGGCAAAATTTTCGATTTATGCTCTTTAGGTATAGTACTTGACTTGTGATTTATGCAGCCGCATGTCCTCATGTATGCACTCCATGTAGTCTCAATGTACCTACACAATAACACGCATGCACAAAATTTTTTGTTCATATTTGGGACCTTATCACCCCAATTCTGTTCTAGTCCCTACACAAGCCACTGCCATTGATTCCTTCTACTTCAAGCTCATGTTTTACCTGCTATTACTTCCACCTGTGCATTATTTTAGCATTCCATGTTAACTACATGCATCATATTCTCTGAGGAACACCATGCATAACTGGAAGATGATTTGAGGCCATTATTTCTGTGTTACATTTTGTGAAATCATTTTGACTTACCCCTTGCACCCATCTTGAGCCTTGAGTTGCCAATTCGGGCTTCGGGAACCCTAAGAACCACAGACGAAGTACAAAGTGGACCCCATGGTAAGCGTAGCGCCAAGAGAGTGAAGTACAATTGTTAGTCCGTGAACGCAAATCGTGCCAAGCGCAGTATGAGCAGGGAGAGAAATGAGCATTCAGTGGAATCCGAGATGGAGGGCATTCGAAAAGGGTATATCTATATATCGGCACTGATGTTCCAAATTTACAAAAAAAAAAAAAAAAAAAAAAAAAGAGAGAAAAAAAAAAAGTATAATATATATATATAATGGGACAAGCAGGGCTCAGCATCGATACCACTTGCGCAAAAGTGGCAAAGGTTATCCTGGCATCAGCATCTATTAGTGTGGTACTGGTACCGCCGAGCGAAAAAGGGCCAAATTAGGGTTTCTTCCCCATTTTGACCCCTTTTCATCTTCCTACCTCCCATTCCCATATAAGAGAGAACCCTAACCTCCTTTTCTCTCACACACGAGCAAATCCAAGATTGCATGTTCCCGCTACCAAGTATCACCTTCGCACTTGTAGATCTTCCCGGGGCCTCACATACAGACGTGGTAAAAGACCCCGCATTCTTCGGGGAGCATCTTTTCCGTGGTATTTCATCAGGCTCACGGATTTTTGGGGTGGCCTCGGGCTGGTTGTATATAAATTCTGTGGATTAGTGGCACTACCGATGGTATGGGGATAAGTTTCCGCCTGAATTGAAATCCGGTCAACCCGATACTTATGGAGATGGGTTGTTGGGATATCGTTCTCTGTATTTTCTATATTTTCTATTCTTTCCATATATATGGCAAGATCGAAAAACATTGGAAAGGGCAAGGCTCCTAACTCTTCTATGGAGCGGGCTATGAAGAAACGGAAAGCAGACACCTCGCAGACCATAAAGAAGGGAAAGGGAAAGGGAAAGCGAAGATATTCTTCTTCTGAGAGCGAGGAGGCACTCCGAGGTTTAAGATGAGGAGATCAGCTATGTTCGCGAGTCTTCTTATTCTAACTGGGAAAGTGGGCCCAATCAATCGCAAAGCTGGTTTCTATCATGAAATGGGTGTGAAAGCTGACACCTTCTTGTTCACCCATCCTATCTAGGCTATTATCTCGTATAAAATTCTTCAATTCGTTTCCATGCCGAAGTGCAAGGGTATCTACCGACCTCGTCCGGAATTTTGCACAATTGAGAGAAAATCGTGTAGATAGCTCTTACTGTGAGACCACTGTTATGGGAAAACAGCTTAAAGATCACCGATTTGATAGCTCATTCATTGCAAGATAAGTCCGCCCCGCGCCCATGACCGACCTTTACCTCTTAGGGCTATTATCGCAGTTCGACACAAGTTGTTTGGCGATGCCATGCACCTATCCGCTACTATGAGGTTTTATGCGCAAGGAATTTGTTCCAGGGAAGCTCAAGCCTGAATATGCGTTGATGAACAAAATTATTCACAATATGATCAGACCGAAGGGAAAAGAGAAATTTCCAAGCAAGGAAGAAATTCAATTTCTATATGAGGTACTGGAAAGCTCATTGATTATGCCTTGGTTATATGGTGTGTTATGAGGGATTTTCTCGCAGCCCCAACCGAAAAACAGTATATCCTATTCCCGACTCTAGTTACAAATCTTGTGGAAGCTACGGGATGAGGGGAGTGGTTAGAGAAAAGAGAATTCCTTCAAAAGTTTCAAAGCCTATTACAAATCCATAAACAGAGGCTAAGAGCCGGGTACGCATCCACAAGACCTCAAATTTCTTCATGTTCTCCTCTGGCGCCTATATCTCAAATTTTTCGTCTCACCAAGGGTCGATGAGCACATCTCCGTTGAAAAGGATGGAGCGCAGGATCAAGGCTGGTCTGGCGCATACTGGAAAGCATAAACAACTCGGACCACAGGTTCTCCGTGCCTCGAGTCACATCTACCGCAGGAGAACCTCGCAAAGGAAGATGCTCCCCTCCCGACTTGTAGCGGGATTCTGGGCCGAGCTTGACGACTGTGTTGATGAGGACGCATTCTCTTCGACAGATGATGGGGAGGATGTTGAGTAGTAGTATGGAGGGTTAGAATAGGGTGGTGTTGGCAATTGGGTAGAGACCTCAGCCACGTCATGCCAACACCCATTTTGTTCATATAAGCCCTATTCAGGTAGCTCCATGGTCACATAAAGCCCAGCACCTTTGATTTTAGTTGTGTTGGTTGTTCCTCTTGACTTTTATGCATATTAGTTGCTTTGTGATGTTAAATTGTGTGCCGTTATAATATCATTCATTTCGCCTTGGTGTTTATCAGTAAATCTCTTCTTTTCAATTCCACGGTCCCTTATATGAATAGCTTCGTTTTGTACGCTTGTTATTATGTTCATCGCTTTCGAGATTGTGGTTTTAATTCTGAGTCGACGGTTGCATACTGGCCAGTTGGAAGTACTTATGCTCAATTTTTTGCCCTTTGGGAAACTTGCAAAGCTTAACTGCACCTAGCGCATTTTGTTGGAAATCATAATTAGTAGGTGTTACTAGTTCAAATCTTGCTAGGGACTAGCAAGATGTAGGTTGGGGGTGTGTTGAATACACAAAAGAGCAATATTTATATCGGATTTTAGTACCTTCAGCTCATATTTTGCTCTCATTTTGTATAAGAATAGGTGCCTTTGATTGTTCTCCTGTTTTTGGACTCTGTGCAATTTTTCGGGTTCCGTGCATAATCAAGTATAGGGGTTCGTGTCCGCAGAGCGAATGGGATCATCAAGGATGATGGCAACCGCTGTTGTGAAGTCTCGTGGTGCTGCAATGGTACTGGGGAACAATTGCAGGCAAGGCACCTACTGTGCAAACCGGGTACCACTACCCAAAGGCACCACCAAGAGGTCATGGTACCTGCATCACTCTCACCGGTTCCGCACCCCTAAACGTAAAATCATCAAGATAGCAAAGTGGTACCTGCACCACACTTATTTTCAAGCATCGGCACTAACATGTAATTCTTGCGGGATTTGAGCAGAATTCCAATTTCGGTGTAAGGGTATGTTCGTCCTTCGACCACCAATGCGAGATCATAAAGGAAAAGGGTATAAAAGCTAAAGAAGAGGTGGAGAGGAGCAGCTTTTGATCCTAGGGTTTTGGTTTTCATAGAAAGAGAGGTTTTCCACATAATTTTGCTAGGGTTCATAGAGTAGAGTAAAATACTTAACTTTTCTTCGTATTCGATTTGAATTTACGGTCCATTAGATCACACAACTCGGTTTTCTCTTACATTGTTTTGTGTTTTTTATTCTCCGATCTTGCAATTGAAGTATGATTTTCTTAAGTTTCGTTTATGAGTAGTTTATTATCCATTATGACTCGATTTCTAGTTTCAATGAAGTTCTAAACTCTTATGATGGGGTTCTAATGGTGGAAACTCACCTCCGGCAAGGTAGTAACCCTTAATCTCTTGTGCTTCAACTGATTGTACAATGCCAAGCACTTGTAGAAAATCTTATAAAACCTAGCTTGGCATCTTCACGACGTGTGAACGAAATCCCTACATGCAGCTTGATCGCATATGCAAGCTAAGAGTCTAAGCAAATCGTTTGAACATGTGTTTGTCATTGCTCAATCATCCTTCATTTAAAAAGAGCTTTTAATGTAAAATATTCCGTCGAAGACCATTCATCAATGGCTCCTAGATGAGATTGCGAATAAGAGGTGGGTAATACTTGTCCGACAGTGAGTGGAAACCTAAGAACCCTATCTTTCATCTTCTTGCTCTAAAATAGTTAATTTATATCATTTAAACCAATCAATCACAATCCCTGCGATTTCACTTCTACACTCCACATTCGTTGGAAAAACAATTCATAAGGATCACCTAGGAAACCACTCCCTGTGGAGATGACCCGTGGACTTCCACAGTAGTATAATGTTTGACGACCTTAGTTCCTACGCTTGGGAATAAATTCAACATACGAATTAGACGAAGCAGTCCTAATGATGGTAATTTTAGTAATTTTAATAAATATGATGATGAAAATTATGGAAGTGATTTATCACCGTATTAATTTTTGTATTTTATTTTTATTATTTGGTTATAATTTTAATGTAATTTCATTATGTGGTTTTTTTAATGTTGTTTTATTTTCTAATGTAATATTATATTTTATCATACAATTTATTAATTTAAAAGGCATTTTTAGGTTTTTCATCTATTTTATTTATTTAATATAATTTTATATTTATACTTAAATGAAAATAAAAGTTTTTTATATATCATATTTTTAAAATATTTTTATTTTTAAAAAATGAATGTTTGAATGATGAATAGTGATTTGAAAGTAAAAATAGAGATTGATGTTAGATTAATGTATTAATCATGGACTAAGTATAATCATATTACAATTTTAATTGTATAATTATGCATATTAATTATGGGTCATTTATGGGATGGTTTAATATTAATTAGCTATAGTCCATATTCTTATCTTCTCACTTGCTTTGCAGTTCTTACTGACCAAACCTAATTCCCTCATTTCTATATATATAAGAAATAAATTAATTTCACGCGATTTGTTATAACACACCCTCGTGGGAGTAAGAAAAGTTAATAAATTTCAATCCTAACTTTCTTTTATCTAATCCCTTACAGATTTGGGAGACTAATGGTAGCCAACAATTCCGGATCCATGTCAGGTATGTTTTCTATGTACTACAAATTAATATGCTTCTTTGTTTGATAAAGTTATTATTTTGTAATGTATTTGTTGGATCATTTGATTATTAATCAATTGTTTTTAGGATTAATAAATACTCTTGCTTTTTACAAAATAATTTAGCAATTGGTAGCAAAGTGACTTTAATTGATATTGAAGTTGTTAAATTTGTTTTTCTGAATTTTTTGGGTTTGATCAATTTTTGTTTTCAGTTTCAAAACCACGGGGATATGTTCGTATTTGATTTCCCTAAGATCAACAAAAAAAAAAAAAAAAAAAATTGAATGAGTTTGTATCGGTATTAAAGATCTCCAGTTTTTCCTTTACCTAATAGTTGTCTTTCATCTATCAAGCATTTTGATGAACACCTTGATTTAATGTCTGAGTTTAGACCGTAATACTTCTTTGAACGAAGAAAAATATGATGAGAGAAAAAGTGGAAATTGAAATAGTCTTTGGGAATAGAGATATTTCTATTTACGTTATTCAATAAAATTATTTTTTTTATTGATTATATGTACTTGTCATGTAGGTCATCTTCTTTTCCCTATAAAATATTATGCTTTTTCAATAAAGATTTTTTTTAATTGATTATATGTACTTTCCATGTAGGCCATCCTCTTTTCCCTATAAAATATTCTAATAATATTTGGCCATATCAGAGACTTACAAACATCCTTCATTATTTCACCTATCGACACTCTTGATCTTGACATCTCTTTCATTTGTCTTTTCTGCTTTCTATTGCCAAGCTATACCCTAGACCAACAGTCAAATTTTGACTTACACTAAGAATTCCTGTTACTTCTCATGAAATCAGTTTGTTAAAAATTGATGTCTTAAGGGTCATTCTAAAAGTGGGTCATATCATCCATATGGATATCAATGGAAGCAATAGATAAATTCTAAGAAGGAATTTGTATGTCGAAGGAATTCATATGTCGAATTCCCAGTCTGTCATGCCAAACCTATCTAAATCAAAACATTAAATTTGGTTCTTAGAATAATTGAATTTTGTACCTAACTTTACAATAATTTTACTGCTCATTTTTTACATATTAATTGTGATTACTTATAGTATCATATTGTGAATATGATTATTATTATTATTACGCACTTAGAAATTTAAATATCGAATACATGAATTTACCTCTCTAGTCCGGGAAAGACGTCTGGGATATTCTTAAAATCGGATACAGAACTTTATTTCTATCTTACGCATCAATTCATAAGATTCATACACGACACGTGCTTATCCTATCAATGACTTTATTATTTTGTAGGATGTTTAGTTTGATGAAGAGGTTTCATTAAGTGTCATAAACCTCACATACTAAGTATCCTATCATTGAAATTGATGATTATTGCTAATAATCCGCTTAATTGCTCTTACTTGTGTATGAGTCTTTTTGTATTTTAAAGACTCTAACATTTGGTGACCACTTTTGTTGGTCATTTGGTAAGTTGAAGAATTGAGCAATTTACATGTCTTTGTTTTATATGTATTTTTTATATTGTTCGCTTGTTTATTCTTCAGCTTTGACCTGTCCTCAGTAATTTGTCATCATGAAACTTAATGAGACTAATTACAAACAATGGATTGAATCTCTTATGATGCATTTGACAATTATGAAACTGAACTTGACCTTAAAAGCTGAAGCTCCTCCAAAACCCATTGCTAAGAGTTCTGCAAATGAGAAAAAAATTACATGAAGATTGAGAGTATTCTAATAGTTGTTGTCTGATGATCATGGAGATTAATGTGGAGGATTCCGTTTATGCAAACATTCCCAAGATTGAGAATGCAAAATAATTGTTGTACAATATTAGCAAGAAATATACAAAGTTTTCAAAGAATGGGAAAAATGAGTCATATGATAATCATTTCGTGAATATTTGTTTTGAATCCAATATCATTGATGTGTCATCTGATACTTGGCGGTTAGATAGTGGTGCTACCATTCACGCTTGCAATTCTATGCAAGTAGTGATAAGCAGAAGAAGTCCAACTAGCTCGAGCAAGACGCGGTGTACGGAGACTATGACAGAATCCAAGTTGATTTTCTAGGAGTTGTTAGATTATAGTTTAGTACAAAGAATTTTGGAATCAGAATTGCGCTGCATATTACTCTCAATCGAAGAATTGACATCGCTACCTATTTTTTGATGTAATTTGACATAATTTTCTTTTGGAACTGGAAATTTAAGTTTATGTCGAGACTCTTTATTGATTGGCAATGGAACACTCTATGAGAATCTTTACTGATTAGAGTTGTATAGTTTGCTTTCTTTTTCTCCTACTATTAATACTATTAGTAGGACCAAGCTTTTGAGATTGAGAGAAAAGTCTTATATTCTTTAACACAAACAGTGAGTCATATTTCCAGAAGAACTGGGAGATTAATTAAGGATGAGATTCTTCCGAATCTTGATTTCTCAGTTTTTGACACTTGTGCCTAATAAGTCTGTTCCTAAGACTACATATGAGCTATGGTCAACAGAATAAGCCTAGTCTTCTACCTTATGTTCAATGCAGGGGGAAGTGGGACTGCATAACCCAGAATCCAAGAAACTTGATCTAAAAACCATTAGTGGGTATTTTATTAGTTATTGTGTGGGATCAAGAGGTTCTAGGGTTTATTACCCTTCGCGGACCACTTGAGTGATTGAGTCAGATTGAGTTATCTATTTTGAGGATGATATTGGCACAAGCCAAGGGCTAAGAGAAATTATGTTCAAGGAACATCTAATTTGTGTCTATTGCTTCTGCTCCAATCTCTAGCCTTGTTGTTTACCAACATCCAATAATCACTTTTGATAATGAACCAATTGAGGACAACTTTCTTGAATGGAGGCTTAGTTGAGGATGTTTACATGTCTCAACCTATTGGTTTTAAGGAAGTTGGTAAGGACCACATGGTTTGTAAACCCTAAAAATCCATTTATGGTTTAAAGCAAGCTTTTAGGTAGTGGTATCTCAATTTTGATGAAATTGTCACCACCAATGGTTTGAAGGAGAACATCGTCAATCAATGCATATATATGAAGGTCAGTTGGAGCAAATACATATTCTTGATTTTATATGTTGATGATATTTTTCTTGCAACCAATAATACTGACCTGTTGATTGAGATAAAGCAATTATTGTTTAGCAATTTTGATATGAAGGATCTTGGGGAAGCATCTTATGTCTTAGGCATACAGATACTTCGCGATAGACCTAGTGGCATTCTGAGATTGTCTCAACAGATGTATATTGAACGCATTTTGAAAAGGTTCAATATGTAATCATGTTCTTCTGGTAAGGCACCAATTGTGAAGGGTGACAGATTTTCCAAAGGTCAATGTCCCCATAATGATATTGAGAGATATTAGATGAAAGCAATCCCTTATTCTTTAGTTGTGGCTAGCTTGATGTATGCTCAAGTATGCACACGTCCTGATATTGCTTTTGTTGTCAGCGTGTTAGGTAGGTACTTGAGTGATCCTAGTCAAAGTCATTGGAAAGTGGCTAAAAATTTTTTTTGAGGTATCTTCAGGGTACCAAGGATCTCATGTTGACATATCAGCATACCGAAACTTTTGAGGTGGTTGGTTTTAGTGATTTCAATTATGCAGGCTACGTGGATGATAAAAAGTGAACTTATGGTTATATCTTTATGATGGTTGAAGGAGTTGTTTCGTGGAAAAGTGTCAATCAGATACTTACAACTTCTTCTACTAATGCGAGGCGTAGTGCATGTATGCGGTTATGAGGCTACTTGTCATGCAATATGGTCAGGAACTTCATTTCGCCTTTAGAGGTTGTCTACTCCATTTCTAAACCACTCTTGTGATGATTCGCAACAGATCTTTCTCTCTAGGAACACTAGGAGCACTTCTCGCTCCAAGAACATTGATGTGAAGTTCTTTTTTTGTTAAAGAGAAAGTTGCAGAGTCCCTCATTTCAATTGAGCACACACCTACGACTAGCATGTTGGCAAACCCACTAACCAAAGGTTTACCTATTTGTGTGTTTCAAGAACATGTCACCCACATGGGATTGTTAGGAGCCTAGAATCTTTGTTTTAGTGGGAGTTTTGCCTTTTCATGTATTTTGTAAGGAAAGCTCATGTTTTTAGTTATTACATGCACATTTTGATGTTTGTCATTATCTTATGATTTTGTGTCATTTTGGACAAATGAATGACAAAATTATGTTTTCTCTTTTTATTGAATCAATACTATTGTCATTGAAATGCTTCTTGATCTGTAGCACCTCATTATGTATGATTTATGCATCCTCTCGCTGTATTGATTGTATATGATTTGTTATGACTATGTAAGTCTCTTATTTAAGCATTTGAGTTATGATTTTGATTAGTAGCGCTTGATTATATACAATTTATGCATCCTCTCGCCAAGCATCAGAGCATGACGGCATGACTATGTAAATCTATTGAGAAAACATTTGAGTTATGATTATGCCATCAAAGTGGGAGAATGTTAGATTAATATATTAATCATGGACTAAGCATAATCATATTACAATTTTAATTATATAATTGTGCATGTTAATTATGGGGTATTTATGAGATGAATTAATATTAACTGGCTATGGGCCCATGGTTCTATCTTCTCTCTTGCTTTAGTAAGCCCATTGGACTAAAGCCTATTGTTCCCTTGTGCTCTATATATATAAGTAAATAGAGCCCTAGAATTTCACAAGGGTTTGGTAAAACACACTTTGGGGAGAAGGAAAAAATCATCTTCAACCCTGGCTTTCTTTGATCTAATCCCTTGCAGTTTTGGGAGATTGATGGCAACCAACAATTCTGAATCCATGACAGATATGTTTTCTACACACAAAAATTAATGTATTTCTTGTTCAATAAAGTTATTATTTTGTAATGTATTTATTTGGTCATTTGATTATTGATCAATTGTTTTTTAGATCAATAAATACTCTTGGTTTTTACAAAATAATTTAGCAATTGCTTGTTGGAGTTAGTCTCTTAAATGTGGGTTTTGCCAATTTGGAGTTGAAAATAGAGATTCATTGTTAGAGATGTTCTTAGAAAATGAAAATATTTTCTTATGTACTTTTTGGATTCTAATAACGCCTCTCACCGGAAAAAGGATAAGGTTAAAGTAATGTGATTAAAATTTGTTACATTTATACTTTTAACAAGGGTTCATAATGCTAGCTTCTTTCCTTAAGTAAGAAGAGATTAATTTTTTTTGTTATTCTTATCTTGAAATCACCATTTTACACATTTTTCATCTTTTTCAATCTTAATAAAGTGGTTGTGACTTGCTTTTTTTATAGGTATACACTAATAAGGTGATGTTACGTGTGTGTGTGTATTGATGATATGTTTGATATTCGAAAATGGGAAGTGAAAATTGACTTTTCTTTCATTTCTCATTCCTTCTTGTTCTACAACTTCAATAAAGCTGAGAATAAAATCAAGAATTTGAATAGAAATTGGAATTTAACTTACTCATAGGATTTCAATTGATTCTTTATTTCAAAGCTGAGAATAAAATCAAGAATTTGAATAGAAATTGGAATTTAACTTACTCATAGGATTTCAATTGATTCTTTATTTCAAAGCTGAGAATAAAATCAAGAATTTGAATAGAAATTGGAATTTAACTTACTAATATGATTTCAATTGATTCTATCTTTCATATGAGCTATTTTGACTCCTATTATATTGATGGGAAACTCATGTACCTTTTCCTATCCAAATTGGTAAGATATTATTTATTTTGGGTTTAAGCCCTTATGATTTTATTTTGGGTTTTTTTTTCAAAAGATCTTATACCAATTGGATGTTATTCATAATTATATACTCATAAGTCTTTCCATTTCTAACTGATTGAGGGATATTATAGGACTTGGGCACACTCTCAACAATCATTTTCTCGAACAAAGTTCCACCAAACATGAGTTTATGAAACGTGTCATGCTTAAGTCTTTATAAGAACAAATAAAGAACTACTCTCCAGTATAAAGTGAATAGCAGTAAAAACAAATAAATAAAATTTTCATTACATGCATACTTTTAATATTAACATTATGATTTTTTTTTTTTATCAAATCTTTGAAAATTTTAACCTATTTATTATACAATTAACTTATCAAGTTTTTGAATTTTAAATTATACTAAAAAATGTCTGAAAATTAATTATGTGTATTAATGACTGATTGAAAGATGGAAACAGGTTCGTCTTTTTCTTTTTTCTTTTTCTTTTTTTTTGCCATTTAGGAGCTGAATTTGTGCTTATGATTGATAACATGATCCTGATTCTTCCCACTTTTGATTTGAGCCACTCAGCTAGTTGAGAACTTGAGATAAGCCAGGGATGGACTCCTTGTTAGAAAAAATGTTGGTAGTGTTTGAGTTAAACTTCAACAATACCACATGGTTAAAACAAGAGAAGTCACAAGGCTTTATATAAGCCTTTATTTATATAGAGAATGGAGAAATGAGCCTAGATGAGGTCACATGTGGGCTCCCTTGTGGGCTAGGCCTGTAAGGCTTTATATTAAAGTCAAAGATGGGCCATGGGTTGGGGGCTTCTCTGATAAAATAATTAAGTTTTTAAACTTTAATTATTTAATTTTATTTTATTAATTATAGATTTTTTAAATGGCTAATATTTATGTCTGTTGACTAATAGACATAACAGACATAACCTATCAATTTATGATTTATGGCTAATAAATGGCTAATATTTATGTCTGTATAAGTTATTCCTGTTGATTAACAAACATAACCTTATAGAAGTTAGTCTATATATATTACAATATATGATACAGAAAAAAAAATCAGTGAAAAATAGAATTTGTTAAGTCTGATTGAGAGAATAAATATAGAACATTCAAGAGCATTCTGAAATTTAGTGTGCAAATTGGCAGAAGCAATTCATAGTTGAATCCTGGGAATAGAACATCCATAGCCTTCAAGCACAAGTGAAGGGGTGAAATTTCTGTTTAAGGACATTGCATAGCAAGCCTCTGTGATTCCAGATACAAGTTAGTATAGTGTATTTTATTATTGTTCTTTGTAATACTACATTGGTTTTAAAATATTCAACAATCTTAAACATAAATTTCTTCTTTTCTTATATTACTTGAATATTATTCAAATTCTAGTTTCTTGAAAGGCTTTGAAAGATATGGCTTCAAGTTCAAAACCAGTGACTGATGTCTCCAAGAATGATGAGAAGCCTGAGAAATTCAAAGGCATTGATTTCAAAAGGTGGTAGCAGAAAATGCTATTTTATTTAACCACCATGAACTTGGCACACATTATCTAGGAAAAGTGTCTCAAACCAATTGATCCAACCTTTAAGGAGTCCATGATGATGGTTGATGCATGGAAGAATTATGACTTTCTGTGTAGGAATTATATCCTTAACAGACTTGATGATACATTATATGACATTTATTCATCATGTAATTTTGCTAAGGAACTTTGGGATTCACTTGAGAACAAATACAAAACGGAAGATGCAGGTACCAAGAAATTTGTAATTGGAAAATTTCTCAAGTACATCATGGTGGATACTAAGACTGTTATGAAGCAAGTGGAAGAACTTCAAGTCTTGACACATGAATTGCACTTAGAAGGATGCTCAATTAATGAGCACTTTCAAGTATGAGCAATCATTGAGAAGCTGCCTCCTTCATGGAATGACTTCAAGATATACTTGAAACACAAATGGAGGGAAATGACCATGGAGGATCTGATCCTAAGGCTTCGGGTTGAAGAAGACCACAGAAAAGGAGACAAGAATTAAGCACCTATCATGGAGGCCAAGGCAAACATGGTTGAAGGCAAACATGGTTGAAGGCAAAACTTCAAGACAAAAATTCCAGAAGTTTAAGGGCAAGAAAAGGGCTGCTCATCCTCATGCACCAAAAGGCAAAGACTTCAAAAAGATTAAAGGATCTTGCTGGGTGTGTGGAAAGTTAGGACACAAGGCAATGGACTATCATTTTAAAAAGGACCAAAATGCTCGTAGTTCAATGCAGAAAAAAGAAGCCAATTTCATGGAAATTGATGATGATAACATAGTTGCTGTTGTGACAGAAGTTAACATGGTGTTCGTTGAGAAGGGATGGTAGATTGACATAGGTGCCACAAGGCACATTTGCTCAGACATAAATCTGTTTTCTGAATATAACAAAGTTGCTGATGGTGAAAAACTCTTCATGGGATATGATACTTCATCAAAAGTGGAAGGAAAAGGCATAGTGAAGATGAAATTCACTTCTGGAAAAATTGTAACTCTTGTGGATGTATTGCATGTACCCGATATTAGAAAGAACTTGGTTTCGGGTCCCTTACTTAGCAAGAAAGGTTTCAAACTTATGTTTGAATCTGATAAGTTTGTACTTACTAAGGGGGGAATGTATGTAGGGAAAGGGTACTTGGCTGATGGGTTACTCAAACTCAATGTAATGGTTATTAATGATAAGAATAAAGATAAAGTTTCTGCTTATATTGTTAATTCATATAATTTATGGCATTCTAGATTAGGTCATGTTAATTCAAGATCTTTGCATAGAATGGTTCGTTTAGGTATCATTCCAAAATTTGAAATTGATTTTAAAAAGAAATGTAAAGTATAAGTTGAATCTCTAAGTTTATAAAGAGGCAACTGCTCAAGAAAGATCGAATGAATTACTTTGTTTAATTCATAGTGATCTTTGTGATTTTAAATCCATACCAACAAGAGGTGGGAAAAATTATTTTATAACATTTATAGATGATTGTAGTAAGTATTGCTATGTTTACTTGATTCATAGAAAAGATGAAGCTTTTGAAAAGTTTAAGACTTATAAAGCAGAAGTTGAAAATCAACTAGAAAGAAAAATAAAAGCATTAAGATCGGATAGAGGAGGAGAATATGAATCCAATGAATTCTCTTATCATTGTGCTTTACATGGAATTATTCATCAAACAAGTGCACCATTTACACCTCAACAAAATGGTGTAGCTGAAAGAAAGAATTGATCGAACACTTAAAGACATGAACTCCATGTTAAATAGTTCGAGACTTCCTCATAATTTATGGGGTGAAGCCTTACTTACTGCAAATCATATCTTGAACGTAATTCCATTTAAGAAGACAAATAAGTCTCCTTATGAAATATGGAAAGGAAGATTGCCAGCTTATAAAATCCTTAAAGTGTGGGGTTGCCTAGCTAAGGTCCTAATGCCTTTACCAGAAAAGGACAAAAATAGGGCCTAAAACTATAGATTGTGTATTTATTGGATTTGCAAATAATAGTGCTGCATATAGATTTCTAGTGATTAAATCTGCAGTCTCTAACGTTCCTGTTAACACTTTTATTGAATCTAATGATGATAAATTCTTTGAAGGAATTTTTCCTCACAAAGAAAAAGAAACAAATTCATCAAGGAAACGATTGTATCACGATGAATTTACCTCTTCAAGTATCCAGAATCAAGATATGGAACCTAGAAGAGTAAAAAGAATGAAAATCCAAAAGAATTTTGACCGTGACTTCTTATTAGCTTCTTAACTGAAGATGAACCACAAACTTATAAAGAAGCAATGAGTTCACCAGAAGCTCCTTTATGGAAAGAAGCGATCAACAGTGAAGTTGAATCCATTTTACATAACCACACTTGGGATGTCACGCCCCTAACCCCCGCCTAGGCGAACGAAGGGCGCGTGAGAAACTATACTTGTCACGCCCCTGACCCCCGCCTAGGCAGACGAAGGGCGACGAAACTATACTCGACTTCTTATCGCTGCATATCAGGGCCCAAGTCTTCTAACTGAATCAAAATATCATATACAGGATACAAAATAAAACAACCACCATAGTGGTGTTTATAGTGTCAATACATACAGTCCTAAGTCTCATTTACATATACATATAAAAAAACTATACATTTATATTTACATAATCGTAGTCAAGAAACCCATGAAATACGAACCCCTACAAGGTGAAAGCTGCCCAACAAGATATGGAAGATCATGACATCCTCCTCTATACTTACAAGGATTAAAACCCGTGCTAAGCTTTACTCTTAGTAGGAAACATATGACTTATATGTATACACATGCATTAATACTCTTTTACAATAAGCATATAACAGTAACAAATATACAGTAGCAGATATCAAAATTTGCATGAATTCATATAGCAAACTAATACATAAACTTATACTTATAGCAGACTTAAACTTATCCAGATCTCCCATTCGAGTTACAGAGCTTATACTTATATGGAGGTACCAGTAGGTACTACAGAGCTTATGCTTGTACAAAGGTACCCTTAGGTACTACAGAGCTTATACTTTAACTTTATTCGTTATTCAGACTCTTATCATATAACTGTTGGAATACATAAACCAGTAATAAGAAATGAGTAGGGACACAAAGACAATAAGCACAGCACTGACAAAATTATATAGTACCGAGGTGTCAGAGCACAAAGCAGAGTGCAAGCTCAAACACTCCGATCGAGACGGTTTGCCCACATAATGTAAAGTGCTCAGAAGATTCGGGGCAGAGCGCCAAGACCGATAAGAGACGTGGCCCGCCCATACGGTAAGTGTCGTAGCACTAGTAGGAGTGCCGAAGCACTGATCAGAGACGTGCCTGCCCACGTAACAGAAGTGTCGTAGCACTAGCAGGAGTGTCGAAGCACTAATTAGAGACGTGCCTACCCACATAACAGAAATGTCATGTCATTCAATATTTGGTCTTAGGCAATCCTACAATTATATGTGTTCAGGAACTTACTATCTTCTCATAGGGGCATTTCCCTAGGCAACGATATAATTTTTCCTTTACATTACAAACATGAATGGACCCTTTCATACACTTATAGGGTCCTCATTAGTCCAATAGACAAGTCCTCAGAATAACTGAATAGCAAAACGAAACAAAACATCAAAATTTACATGCTAGGAACAATAGCTACGCCGCGGCCTACCCGAGGCTTGGACCTACGCTGCAGCGTGGACCTACGCTGCTGCATGGGGTTCCCTATGCCGCGGCGCAAAACCCCGAAAATGCCCAGATTGTTATGATTTCGTCCCTCTTACCAGAAATCTAACAAAAGCCAAAAGAGTACTTGTATACTTTCCAAAAAAACATCTTCCAAATGCATTCTAACCTAACCAAAACCAAACATAGTATTTAATTAGGGTTTTTCCAAACCCAACCTCAAATACTTGTAAGTTAGGTTAACTTCCTAACACCCAAACATGTATCCATACACCTTAACCAAGAATCCATGCTCAAATGGAGGATTCCATACTCATCTTATACCAACTAAGGTTTTTCCAACCCATCTTTCAACAAATCTAGGGTTAGGATGAATTCCTAGCTAAACCCTAGAAAATGGAACCAACTAATATCCATACAAACCCATAACCATCCATACAAATCCATACATATCCATATAAATCCCTAGTTTCCATACCTTTCTTCTTCTTCTTCTTCCTACTTCTCTTCTCCTTTCTTTCACGCTCGCTCTCTCCAAAATGAGAGACCAATTTGGTCTCATCCCCTATTTGACCTTATTTACCCTTTTATTGCACTATGGTCCTTCACCTTCCTTCTATTTGCACCACAAGTTATGTTATTTCTATAATAGCCTCACATCTTCTAATCTTACGACTTTTATGTCCTAATTTGACAAATTACAAATTTACCCTTGTATTTTGTACAAATTCCGGGTTTCGAAATTTTCTCACTTAACAAAATAACAATTACGAAAAATTTAAATTATACCTACAAAATACCCTAAACATGTTGAAAACGACTAGGGTATATTTCGGGGTGTTACAATACTGGGACTCTTTACTCAAGCTGCATATCGGGTGGCCCAAGTCTTATAACTGAATCAAAAGATCATATAAAAAGATACAAAAATAAAACTATCACCGTAGTTGTGTTTACAGTATCAATACATACAGTCCTGAGTCCCATTTACATATACATATACAAAAACTGTACATTTACATTTACATAATTAGAGCGCAAAACCTACAATGATAAACCCCTACAAGAGCTGCTGGCTCCAGCTAGCATGCGTAAGATCGCAGACGGTCCCTCCTCTCGTACCTATACCTGACAAAACCAGCATAAGTTTTACGCTTAGTGGGAAACATGTAACTTATACGTATACACATGCATTAATACTCCTTTACAGTAGGCATATAACAGTAACATATATACAATAACAGATATCAAAATTAGCATGAATTCATATAGCAAACTAATACATATTCTTGTACTTATAACAGACTTATACTTATCCAAATCTCCCGTAGGAGTTATAGAGCTTATACTTATACTCGAGGTTCCATAGGCTCATAGAGCTTATGTCAGCATGTATACTGTAGGTACTGGCGTGAGCTTATACTTTAACCTTATTCGTTATTCAGACTCTTATCATATAACTGTTGGAATACCTAGACCAATAATAAGAAATGAGTAGGACACAGCACAATAAGCACAATAAGTACTCAAAGGTACTATATAGTACTGAGGTGCCGCTGGTAATAAAGCAGAGTGCCGGGGCGACCGACGAGACGCGGTCTCGCCCACGCAACGGTCGTAGCACTCAGCAAGAAAGGCTGTGCCACTTATCGAGACGTGTCGCTTCACGTAAATAAAAGTGTCGTGAGCACTAATAGAGTGTCGGCAATGATCGTGAGATGTCTCGCCCACATAATGTAAGTGTCATGTCATTCAATATCTGGTCTTAGGCAATCCTACAATTATGTGTGTTCAGGAACTTACTATCTTCTCATGGGGGCATTTTGTTTGCCAACATCGAACTTTGCTTCGCCTCGGTGGCAAGGTACGGTCTAATTTTCCTTTACCTTACAAACATGGAGGGACTCGTTCATACACTTGTAAGGTCCTCATTAGTCCAATAGACAAGTCCTTGGAACAACGGAATAACAAAACAAAACAAAACATAAATATCTCCATGTGTGAACAGTAGCTACGCCGTGACGTACCCGAGGCTAGCCAAATCCTCTTCTCAGCCACGCTACGACGTGGACGTGCCAAGCCTTGGCGTGGGCCTACGCTGCTGCGTAGGGATCCCTACGCCGCAACGTAGAACCCCGACATTGCCTAGATTTTGATGATTTCTTCCTTTTTTCTAGAAAACCAACCAAAAACAAAAGAAAACTTGTCTATTCTCTAGAAAAACATCTCCCAAGTGGGTTTTAACCCAACCAAAACCAAACTCTGGGAGATTGACAGGTTTTTCCAACCCTAACTCAAATACTTGTCAGTTAGGTTAACTTCCTAACACCCAAACATGTATCCATATACCATAAACCAAGAATCCATACAAATCCATACTCATCTTATACAAACTAGGCTTTTACCAACCCAACTCTCAACAAATCTATGAATTCCTAACTAAACCCTAGAGATGGAACAAACTATTCTTGATACAAAAATCCAAAAATTCATACTAATCCATAGTAATCCATATAAACCCATAGTATTCCATACAAAATCATAGTTTCCATACCTTTCTTCTTCTTCTTCTTCTTCTTCTTTCTTCTTCTTCTTCTTCTTCCTCTACTTCTTCTCTTCTCCTCTCTTCTTCTTCATGTTTTTGGCTCTCCAAAAATGAGAGACCAATTTGGTCCCATCCCCTATTTGACCTTAGGATAATTTTTATTGCACTTTGGTCCTTCAACTCCCTTCTATTTAAAATTTCACAAGTTATGTTATTTCTATAATAGCCTCACATCTTCTTATCTTATGACTTTTGTATCCCAATTTGACAAATTACAAATTTACCCTTGTATCTTGTACAATTTCCGGGTTTCGAAATTTTCTCACTTAGCAAAATAACAATTAAAAAGAAATTTAAATTATACCTACAAAATACCCAAAACATGTTGAAAACGGCTAGGGTATATTTCGGGGTATTACATGGGAATTGGTTGATTTACTTCCGGGAAATAAAACCATCGATTATAAATGGATTTTCAAAAGGAAATTAAAAGTCGACGGTTCTGTTGATAAATATAAGGCACGCTAGTTGCCAAAGGATACTCCAAAGGAAGGGCGACTATTAATTTATTCTCCGCCAAGAATAACATCTATAAGGATGTTAATTGCAATAGCTGCTTTAAACAATATGGAAATACATCAAATGGATATTAAAACAGATTTCTTAAATGGAGAATTAGATGAAGAAGTATATATGGACCAACCAGAAGGATTTGTAGTTAAAGGTCAAGAACACAAAGTTTGTAAACTTGTAAAGTCATTTTATGGACTTAAGCAAACACCTAAGTAGTGGCACGAGAAATTCGATCATACAATGATGTCACACGGTTTTAAAATAAATGAGTGACAAATGTGTATACATAAAAAAATGAAGAACTCTTGCGTACTGGTATGCTTGTATGTTGATGATATGCTTATAATGGGAACAAGTAGGGATGCGATAAATTCAACTAAAAAGATGTTGAATTCTAGCTTTGACATGAAAGATTTAGGTCAAGTAGATGTCATCCTAGGAATTCAAATCAAAAGAATTGTTGAAGGATACATTCTTACTCAATCTCATTATATTGAAAAAATATTAAAACGGTTCAATCAATATGATTGTAAACCGGTTGTAACTCCATTTGATGCAAATTGCAAATTAAAGAAAAATAATGGAGATGCAATTTGTCAATTGGAGTATTCTCAGGTAATTGGAAGCCTAATATATTTAATGAATTATACTAGACCCAATATTGCTTATTCAGTAAGAAAACTTAGTAGATATACAAGCAGTCCTAAATGAGATCATTGGAATGCATTGATCAGAGTTTTAAGATATTTAAAATATACTTTAAACTTTGGGTTGCATTATACAAAATATCCACCCGTTTTAGAAGGATATAGTGACGCAGATTGGATTTTTGACAATACAGACACCAAGTCAACGAGTGGATATATTTATACATTAGGTGGAGCTACAGTATCATGAAAGTCCTCAAAACAAACGTGCATAGCATGATCTACTATGAAATTAGAGTTTATAGCATTAGACAAGGCTACTAAAGAAGCAGAATGGTTGAGAAATTTTCTAGAGGACATTCCAGTCTGGCCTAAACCTGTGACAACTATTTGTATAAATTGTGACAATATGGCAGCTCAAGCTAGAGCTAAAAATAACGTATACAATGGCAAGTCAAGGCATATTAGGCGCAGACATAATACAATAAGATGATTGCTCTTTAATGGAATTTTTTCTATTCAATATGTGAAGTCAAAGGAAAATATTGCTGATCCTTTGACGAAAGGCCTACCAAGAGAGCAAATTGAATTCACAACGAGAGGAATGGGTTTAAAGCCAGTAATTGAATATAATCAAGCGAAAACCTAACCTAGTGTTTGGAGATCCCATGGTTTAAGTTCAATAGGCAAACTAGCATGATTATACTTATATAGTAGAAGACACAACTAACTCATTCCTATGAAAACAGTGTGTTGGTTACAGAAGTACAGGGTATGCATTCGCATTTAATGACAACTGTATGAGTTAAATAAGGACTCATAATAGTGTCACCTATACGATAGTAATGTGGGGTCGTATTTATGAGAATGAAATAAATTTGGCTATATTCTCTAAAGCTATCATTAAAACCGGGATGCGTTCATGACCAAAATGAACACAAACTTATCAACTGCTGTATAAGAAGATTTGTAGGCCTGGATTCTGGAAGCTGGTAATGTTGGATTTCAACGCAGCTGCTGTCTTCTTCTTCTTCTTCTCATGTTTATGCCTCTTCTTCATCTTCTTCTTTCGTTCTCCTCCTTCTCCTCCTACCAAAAACCCATGTCCAGACTCATACCCCATCGTCGGAAACCTTGTCTCTTTACTCCGCAACCGCCATCGCTTCCACGACTGGGTTGCGGACATGCTTTCCACAACCCCTTCCCTCACTCTCCAAGTCAATACCTTCCTTAACGCCTCCCATGGCGTCTGCACTGCCAATCCCCTCAACGTCACCCACCTCCTCGTCTCCAACTTCCCCAACTACATCAAAGGCTCTCGCTTCCATGACAACCTCCATGAGCTTCTCGGAGACGGAATCTTTAATGTCGACGGCCAGCTCTGGACTCTCCAACGCAAGATCTCCAGCCATGAGTTCACCACCAAGTCTCTCAAACGCTTCATCGCAGACACGGTCCAGTCCGAGCTCTCTACTCGCCTTATCCCTTTCCTCTCTTCCGCCTGCGAAAACAACCAAGTCGTCGATTTCCAAGACGTTCTGCAGAAGTTTTCCTTCGACAACATCTGTAATCTTGCTTTAGGTGCCGATCCTGGATGTTTGAGTCCCGGATCAGTCCGTGAAAGTTCGGTCAATTCGTCTTTTGTTCAGGCGTTCGATGACGCCGTGGAGATCTGCTCATCCCGGTTGTTGTTGCCTATCCCTGCGATATGGAAGATCAAGAGGTTCTTCAATATCGGATCTGAGAAACGATTAAAGGAAGCGATTCGCACAATCGACGAATACGCCACTATGATCATCAAGTCCAAAGAAGATCAGATCGGATCCGGAGATTGCGGAAACCTGGATTTGCTATCTCGATTCATGTCCTCGTGCTCAAATTTAGATTCAGGGTTTGAAGATGAAGAACGCAAGAGGAAGTTCTTGAGAGACATTGTTAAAAGCTTCATACTCGCCGGCAAGGACACCACGTCGTCAGCCTTGACGTGGTTCTTCTGGCTGATGGCCGGAAATCCTCGATGCCAGGACTTGATCTTGGCGGAATTAGCAGAGGCAGCTCCAGCTCCGGCTCCGGCACCGGTGGCATTCAGCTATGACGATCTGAAAGGGTTGAATTATCTACATGCGGGCATATCAGAATCCCTGCGGCTGTTTCCTCCCGTGCCGATTGATTCGAGACTAGCGGTGGAGGATGATATTCTCCCAGATGGGACCCAGGTGAGAAAGGGTTGGTTTGCGGATTACTCAGCTTATGCAATGGGGAGGATGGATCAGGTGTGGGGTCCTGACTGTAGGGAGTATAGGCCGGAGAGGTGGTTGGATGAGTATGGACGATTTCGACCGTCGGATCCCTTTAGGTTCCCGGTGTTTCACTGCGGGCCCAGGATCTGTTTGGGGAGGGAGATGGCGTTTGTGCAGATGAAGTCGATTGCAGCCTGCGTGATGAGTGAGTTTGAGATCCTGCCCGTTGACGGGGGTGGGTGTGCAGGGAAGATGATGCACCCGCCTTACACGCAAACCATTATCCTTAAGATGAGGGGTGGATTCCCCGTTCGGGTCACAAAACGGCCACGCCCACGCCCCCCACAACACAGGATGTTCGTTGACTCCCTTGTATCACGTGGCTCACACGTGCAGCCTACTCATTCATATTTCCTGGGAGAAGGATTCTACTATTTTCCAAGTGGCAATTCCTTTTCGCGGGTTATGCGAATAATAAATTCAAATACAATAAGGGCTGAGGAATTTCAGTTTATGTTTGAGATTGAAGGGGTGAGGTAGTGAGGTATAAAAAGTTTTATAAGTCCTACTCAATGTTTTTCATACTCTTTATGACCATTTTTTTTTCTTTTTTCTTTTTTTAATTTATAAAGCTTTTTGACTAATTAAACATCATCTGAATATAATCATGCATTCATTTAATGCTAAATATAAATATCAATTTTGCATAAAATGTATTACACACAAGAAAATATCGTATATACTACACTATAATCATACATATGTTAGTTTCATTAATTGTAAGCAAGAAAATAAATTAAGATACTGGCACAGTAGGTTCGGGGAATTTGAGTGAAATATTCATAATCTCAGTTTCTCTCAAATGGATGCATCTAGATTTTTCAGCCTATATACCATTATTCAAATATAAAATATTTTAGTTATAATGATTGGGGAGAAACCCTTCGAGACGTCCTCACGCTTAAAACAACAAGAATTAAACATATAACAAATGTTATATGAAAGAATATTAAAACAAAGTCTAATCGATAAGAGCACACCTTTATATTAAGATAAGAAATGAGTCGAAGCCTGCCTTTATGATGAAAGCTTCAGATATATATCACAAATACAGAAATATAAGGTGAGAGAGAGGGTCTATAAGTAAGAGAGGTTTGAGAGATGTCTCTCTGGGGATGTGATAAGTCCCTCTTTTATGTATAAAGAAGGAAAGAACTAGCAAGAAAGCGACAAGTGACAAAGATAAGATAAGGTTGGAAGCACATGATTCTAGGCGCCATTGGCCCCATCGCCAAATCAAGTTCTTCAAACTTTTTCTTTTTACATGGGATATGACAAATAAAATTTGACACGACGCTTAATAAAGACACGACACACTGATCGGTCGTGATTCGGTTCCTACTACGAATCTTATCGTGGTTGATCTAAAAGACAAAAACAATGTCCATCGGGCCTTAGCCATCTCATACAACCGGGCCTCCGTTTCGCCAAAAAGTTTTTTGTTGTCGGGCCTGCTTAAGTCTTCTTTCCTTACAAATAAGCCGCTTTATCTTACCGGCTTTGTTTTTCCCACGCTTGCCGATTTTTCTCCGCCATGTCAAATCTTGTCCTACATTCAGAAAAGTTACATCTTTATCTTCTTTCTCAAATTTCAACGATCTCTGCGCTTCGACTGGCTCTTTGCATAAATCCTTTTTAAGGATTTCAGCCACATGTTGTGTTAATTGGACTAAAAGGCTTTTTGGGAAAGCCTCACCCATAAACGAGTTTGATGTGTCTTTACTACTACCGCTTCGTACGACTAGTTCACACTCAGCCCAACGAACTAGGCCCAGTCACCCTTTAAACTCCGCTTAAGGATCGGGTTCCCATTCCTCGATATCGCGCCTAACATCATGTTGGTTTTCTATATTTGAAAAATAATTTGTATGTTATATTTTGAATTTCTTTCTTTCAGAACCTGTGTTTTTTAATTTTATATCTATTTCATATTCTATTTTATCTTCATATAGTTTCTTCATAGCTAAATAGTCTTGTTTGAATCTATCATATTTTTTTCCTTCGAATTTCTAATTCTTCTCTAAGAATTGCCTCATTTTGGATGAGAAAAAGGAGGAAAATCATGTGTTAAATCTAAAGTTTTTGTCTGACTACTGCATGGTTCTACGGGTTCTAAATAAGGTTGGACATGATGATTTATAAATTGTTTAACTAATGGGCTAATAAAATAATTACTTCCTAAATTGCTTTACAATGGGCCTGCCTCTGTGTTAGATTATAAAACTCAAAATGGTTCAGATGATTTGAAATATTAGGAAGGACTTCTTCCCATGTTTTAAAAAATAATTGTTATGACCTTCGTAAATAACATAAAAACTAAAATCGACATTACCATTATTCTTTGCTAAAATATTCGATACAAATACAAAAGAATAAAATATTTTCTATCTAAATCCTTATTAGTCCTGCTTATTCAAAATATGAATAAACTAATCCAAAGGTTATCTATAATACATTTTTGTTCTTCATCTAATTCTAAATGAAGTAAAAGATTAAAAGTTATATTACTTCTAGGATATACCTTAAGAGAATTCTTTCTGAAGGTAAATACATTTTCTTTATCTTTACTGGAATAAATTGGAATGATCTCAGTTATCTGCCTGTTCATCTATGACATAAAATTAATTTACTAGTCTACTTAGTGATCTGCTAGGCCATTATCTTTTCCTTTGATATGTTATATTTCTATTTTTACACCTTTATTAATTATCCTTTATGTGAAATTTAACCATCTCCTTTGAGAATATCTTTTCTCATTTTTTAGTTTATAAAATTTTACTATTGCTTCAAAGTCTGTTTTGATCAAAATTTATTTTTTAGAAATTATTAATATTCTAAAGTTATCTATAGCATATGTTATGGCTAATACTTATGCATCTATGTTTTACTTATATTACCCTTTCTTGTATTTTTCCACTACTATATCTTCAATTTTTTTTTCTTTCCGTATTTTTAATAATACTTCATGCGCTTTCGCTAATAATGCTTCTACTTTTACTAAATAGAGGGTTTGCAATCCTACTTCTAGATTTTTTATAAATAGTTTAGCATAGCTTAATAATCCTAGAAATTTATAAAAATTTTTTTGTTTCTCTTCTATTTATCAAAAATGTTAGAATTTTTTCTCGAAATACAGGTTGTAATAATATTTTATCGTTTCCTATTATTACCCCTAAAAATTCTATAGTCTATTGAAATAGTTGCATTTTACTTTTACTAATTATAATATCATGTTCTTTGAACTTTTTTAATACTAGTTGAAGGTATCTTATATGCTTTTTCTTATTTTTTCTAAAAACAAGTATATCATCTATATAAACTGCTACAAATGAATCATCATCTCTAAAGATATTATCCATCTTTCTTTGGAATATTGAGGGTGCATTCTTTAAACCAAATGGAATTATGTTTATCTAAATGTCCTCTCGACAAGAAAAGATGTCCAAGGTATACTGTCTCAATGCATCTTAATCACAAAAATCCCGATTTCATAAATCAAATTTATAAATATAGTACAATCTTTTTATTTTTCCTAATAAAACATTTTTTTGCTGGTATCATATCTATCATCTTCGTATTATCAAGCAACCTTTTAATTAATCACCATTATAGTTTTCCTCTTTGCTTCACTATGTTTGTTTACAAGAAGACCGGGCCGATTCGAGGTGAATCTTAATCTTCATATCACATCTAGTTTTAATAAATCACAATATGTGTTTTATAATCTTTCTCTGCCTTTTCAGCCAAGCTTCTATCTTAAAGTAATTTTATTTTATAATCTGGGTTTTTATTTTAATATACATTGTACTTATCTTTTCCCCTAATATTTTTTGAAAACATTTTCCTATACTTCTAGTTTTCTAGCCTAATAATTAAGCTCGTGATTTGTTCTTCAAGCTTATATTTATCATAAAGTAGTTTATACTATTACTAATATGAACTAAGTCTGTTAATTATATATCTTCATCTACTTCTTCTTCAAATTCTTCATGTATTATATTTGTAAGACCCGAGAAATTCCAATTTCTGGAAAAAGGGTAAAATCGTAATTTTGATTACAAAATTGTTATTTAGTTAAAAATCTGCACTTATTCTTTCAGATCTTGGATGAAGAAACGACTTCAACAATTTTCGCAAATTTGGTTAGCACGTGAATTGCCACTCGGTGCATACGGACTTACACGTCGTAGGGCATCGCCGTGTCAGAAACGATTTTGATGCGCCGAAGTCACACATATAATATGTAATCATGTGCCAAGGGCGGTGGCAGAGGTAAATAATGAAAATGGATGACCAAATACCTAAATTGACGATCAGATAATAATGTCAAACTCAAAAGTGAATTTAAGGACATAATGGTCATTTCCTGAATTTGATTTAAGTCACAAATGACAAAATAGTGTACAAGACTCTTCTTCTTCCTTTAAACCAAGACAAAACGTGAATTGGGAGGGGGTTGATCCAAAGAGTCAAAATGGAGATTTTCTTGTGAGAGAGAGAAACTTCTCTAAAATATACGCGATCCGACCGCCTAAATTCCGACAAAGAAGTGTTCGGCTTCACGCAGAGAGGGCTTCGCGTGGGTACCGGATTTGTGAGTTTTTGACAAACTCCGAGAGGTAGGGGTTTCTCCTTACTTGGGTTTTATTCCTCTCTTTAAGTACTTTACGAATGTTCGAATGAATGGCGCCGCAGTGCCATTGACGGCCCCAAACTCGGGATCAACTGAGGAATTTTTGAAATCCCAATGGTGCAGCCGTGACTGACCACAGCTGGTTTTGGTGTTAAATTGTGCTTTGACATGATAAATCATGTAACATTGGAATGAGGCCTAAACAAGTCGTGGAAATGCGGGTCTGGCCAAAGTGAACCGATGAATTAGATTTTTCTGAATAGTAACCTAGGTTTCTACTATTCCTAAACAAAGGTTCTCAAAAATATATTTTTTGTGTGAAAATGTGTTTAACGAAAGGGATTCAAGTTGAATAGCTCGTGTTTGATCATTAAATTTCAAGCAGCTAATTTTGATGTATGAAATGAGAATTACATGATATGATTGTGTATCTGAATGTTTTGTAAATATAATGCATGTTTATATATTTACATAATTGGGATCAGATTGGAATTGGCATATTACGCATTCCATACGCGCACCTAACACCCTAGGACTATAGTAGCGAAGTGCATGAGATGAGTCTAGAGAAAATGGTTCAAGGCCGGGTTTAAAATGTTAATTATCTGAGAGGGTAGTCCAAAACTAAAAATATCAATCGCTTCCGAGACTCGCCCAATTGATATACATCAGGGTAGTCCACAACAATATCAATCTTCTGATACGCCCCAATTGATATATACACATCGGGGAGGGTTGTCCACAAACAAACAAATAATAATTTTCATACGAGGCTTAGGCGTAGAGCTCTATGAGGACTCCTGCACGAGATTTGATATTAGACATTCAAGTGAGGATCATGATCTGTTTCTGAATGTGTTTATTTTGGAACATCAGACCGCACTTAGTAGAGAGTAGCCCACTCCTTAGTATGCATTCCACTAATAAGTGATTAGCTCACTCCCATGAGGGATATTATTTAAGGTGCACGTGAGCTGCGAGACACTGGTCCCAGAGGCCGAAGTTTGCGAAGAAAGCCTGTCGCGCTTTGATGCATTTTATACATGTATTAGAATTTCTAATTTTAATATATGTGTTGTATAAGAGTAAAACATTCAACTCTGTGAACTATTGATATAGTCGGATTCATAGTCGATCCATAGTTGCATGTATGACGAAAATACATGTGGCCCAAGTGGCCGCTTTACTCACAGTTGGGATTATATCGACTGCTTGGTGATGTGCTCTTGCAGTAATGACTGGGTAGAGCTCCCGTACAAAGCGAGACTCGCCTAATTTTCGTGAAAATGCTCTGCAAGACCCGACATTCACGGCATTCCGCGGCCGACGGGTGGGTGGTCAACTGACCCCGGCTCAGGCTACAACATTCGCGAGCCACATCGGGTCTCTTCTTTTAAAGACTCACAATCTTTTTTGCTAATAGCTTGGTTTTTAGAATGTTCTATTTGTTTATCTAATTTTTCTGGACTTATAATTCCTAATTTATTTTGTAATGGACTTATCATGCAATGTCTTGATAAGGTAAAAAAATCTTTATTAAAAGGTATTTGTCCATTGTCTTTTAATAGAAATGAAAGTCCTAATATGACTTGGTGTCTAAGATTTAAAGGTTTTATCCAAGTTTCTTTTAATGGTAAGGAGTATTATGGGCTAGAGTAGCAATTTTTCATAAAGGATATTTTGGCTATAGTACTTAAGTGGTTAGTATATCTGTTAAGACTTCCGCTCTTACTTGCCAGGCCGCCATAGGTTTTTCTGCTGAGGTTATAAATTTTTTAGGTATTATTTTCTCATCTATAATTACATGAGTACAACTTGTATCTAATAGTGCATATGTTTTTATTAAAAAATCTTCTATCCTTATTGTACATTCTATTTGAGGTGTTTTTATTTCTCCACTGCCATATGTTTCTATAGGATGGATTATTACATTATTATTTTCTTCATTCATAAATTCTTCTGGGATTTCTCCTAATTTTTTCTTTCCTATATGTTATTCAAATTTTATGACTAGATCATTATATCCTTCTTTTATTTCAATTATTTCTTTTTCTATTCTATTTATCTTCTCATCTAAAGAGAGGGTATCTATATTTTCTTGATTATCATTTTGATAATCATTCCTTTCAGTGCTTAGGCTATTGTTGAAATATTCTTCTATACATATTGTACATCCTTCTAAGTAACACCTCTGACATTTTGCTTTGTGTAATTTATCTGAAAACCATTTACATTTAAAAAATCTAATACTATCTAGTCCTTTATTCTTTTTCCATTTATGTTCACATGTCATATCCATGAATTCTGTGTTAGTACCCTAGTTCCGTTAAATCATTTATTAGATCTCGTTTTCACCATTCGGTCTTCTTTCCTTCTTCATACTAACTAAGGTTCAGATATTGTTTTAGTATCAGATATTTCTTCATCTATCTCTACTAATTCTTCATTTGTACATTCTAAAAGCATATTCCTGGTACTATATAAGTTTTTCTTTCGAGGACAATTTGTACTTAAATGGTCTGGTTCTCCACATGCATAGCACTTAAGTTTATTTTTATATATTCTCTTTGGATTATACTTTCTAACATGTCCAAGTAGATCTAAATAAGGTTTTCTTCTAGTAGATCTTAAGAAATATCTTTTACGTTTCTATGGTTTATATTTCTTTTGATCTTCTTCTCTATTCCATATGTTTGTGGTGTAAATATATTTACTTCGAAATCTATATCGACTCTTTCTTAAGTTGTCTTTAGTTTGTATTTCACTACATTTTCTTTTAGTATTTTCTATTATATGGTTTATCCTATGTCTTATACTCCAAGGTTCTTTGATTTCCTCACATCTCATCTTGTTGACTCCTTTTGTTCTTTCCATGAGGTTTATTTCTTCCTAAGGTTCCTGTAAGTTTTCTAAACAATTTTTCCTAATTCTTTGCTAAATCCATTTCGAAATAGCATTAAAATGGTGTATCTTATTGACATAATTTTTTTTATATATTTCATTCTTTTATCTACATTTGTTCTAAATGTAACAATGCTTCTGTTGAATGGTAAAATGTCCCTAGTTTGATCTTCTCCTGTAATTAGACTACTTAATTCGTTTACAGTTATACAAGTTAGCCCCTAGTTTAAGCATACCGTAGTTTTCTAAAATTTGTCTTTATGATTCCCATAATGCTCTAATACTTTCTCCTAAAAGGTTTCTAAATATTTGTACATAGCTTCAGTGGATTCATTTCGAGGTATATTTTTCCCAAACTTCGCTACAACTGGATATTTCCATACGCTCATTACACTATTCCATAATTGTGGATCATGAGCTGCTATATTTAGTATTTGTCCTGAGGCTTGTCCTTGGAACTTATAGGGTTTTTCTATTGGGTAAGGTCTTCCTTTAGGTCTAAAATCTATGGATTCATCATATGATTGGTTTGGTCTAGGTCTATTTTCATAGTGTGCTTGTGGTCTGGATAAATTTCCTCCTCTATCTTGCCTTACTCCAATAGGTTGGGTTCTAGTAAATGGTGTAGGAGAAGTTTTAGTACTTACTTCATCTTCCATCATTTCTAAATCATTATCTGATTCTATGGTTTCATTATCGTCTTCTATTAATTCTATGACTACAATTTTTCCTAAATTATGATAGATTAATCTTTCGTCTTCTTCTATCTTTCCTTTTCTCAAGGCTAATGTTTCTTTTATTTTTAATAAATCTTCTTTCTCCCGCTATTACAATCGTCTCGTCATAGCATTCTTTTATCGATAATTCTTTCCCTTCTAAGAGTTATAGAGTCTATTTTTGTTTATGTTAATTCTTTCGTATTCTTCATACTTTCTTCAGATATCATTATTTTTATACTATAAATCTTATACTAGTTTTTTTCCTAGAGTATTTTGGTATACTAAAGAGGATTCCTGCATAACTATTTCTGCTTCTTTTAGCGAAATCTTTCTAGATCCTTATTCTAATCCCGCTAAATTTTCGTACTTAATGCCTCTCGGTTTAACCATTCTCACCTTTTCGTGGTTAAGCAGATTTACCACATCTACTTTTATTTTTACTTTATTATCTGCATAATTTGTACATCTTCCAATAAATCCTATATTAATTACTAGATTACTTCCTTTCTTTTACTTGTCGCTCATATCCTTTTTTGCTTTTAATTCCTATTTTAATATCTGTCAAGTCTTTAAGACTCATCAAGTAAAATCTAGCATACAATTTACAATTCATGCTGGCTATTCATATCTATTATGTACTTACTATCATTGTTTTTCCCAGATCTGTCCAACTATCATCATATATATGTACTAGTGTTTTTGTTCCTAAACCTTTCCTTCTTAATCCTTTAATGGCTATGGTTATTGTAAAACCTGAGAAAATTCAATTTTCTGAGAAAGGGTAAAATGGTAATTTCGGTAGAAAATCCAAAATTTTCCTAGATCTGGGATTACGAAACAGACTTCACCGTTGAAATCGTCTCATAAAATCTAGCTACCGCCGACCCTTCGTCAATTCCGAGACAATTAGAATTTACGCTTTTCGCGCACCGAGTGTGATGACGTGCAGACTGGTGACAAAGCAAGTACTACATGTGGTTACACGGTCGAAGGAGTTAGTCAAACCAAAGTCCAAAGTGATGGCTATGTGTCACAAGCTAAGAGGAGAAAATCCAAAAGTTCATAAGGAGGTGCGGGTAATCCAAGATAGTCATCAGGAGGTGGACATGCGGGCAAAGAGGACATCACACTTAACCCATCTTGGACCAAATTTGGTAGGGGTGAAGAGGAAACAGAAAAGAGAGAGAAGAAAGAAAGAGAAGAGAGGAAGAGGAAGAAAAGTAGAGAGAGAAGCTCCTACTTCTCTCTAGATTTTCTAAGAATCCCGACCGATGTTCGGGGCTTGGCATGGGCAGTGACTCACCCCCGTAGCTGCAGCTCAAGTCGAGACCTAAACGGAGTTTCGACAAACCCCAAGAGGTAAAGGTCTTCTCCTACTGGCGACCTCGTTAAAAGTGCATACAAATGGTTTCCAAAGTGTTTTCAGTCTGAAATGGCCATGGCATTCCAAATTCAATGGTTCAGACTAAATGCTGTGATTTTCGACCACTTCTGGACAAATTCACAATGATTTCAGCCGTTTCTGACAACCCGAAAAACCTAAATTCTAGGACTATTTCTGACAACCCGAGCTGAATCTGTGAAACCGAATTTCTACGTATCCATGTGTACGCTCCGTGTGTCTGTTCTAAATTAAATACGATCGTAAGTAAATAAACGACGTTGTTGAATTTACGCTGTTTGATAAGAATATGGTTGCTTGAATCATGAAATTATATTGTAGAAAAATACACTTGTTTATGAATCATGAAATGATATATAATTGCATGATTACATTCATATGCACTAAGAGCATCGTGCAGGTCGAGCCCGTGGGCGATGCTAGTGGATGGTAATCCACCATTCGCCGAATGTGTAGCAGCCTTGAATGGGACAACATCTGCTGGGTCGAGACTCACTGGGCCGTATAAATTGAAACAATACAAATTCACATGTGTTAAGAGTGTTGGGGTGTATCCCCCTGTGGTGAAAGTCCCAAATTCATATGCGATTAGACATGATCACCAGCGGTGGAAGACCGTAAAAATGTTGGGAAGGCATGCGTTGATCCTACAGTGAGAACCCAAAAATACGCAGCCCACAAACACACGCGATTAAATGAAATTAAAACTTGACGGCTAGAGGTTTCATCCAATGAGCGGTCACTGTGAATCATCACGACCGGTTTCACACTCGCTTTCGCATGTAAGGAGCCTGGCCAGACTCAGGTTGCTGCCATGAGGAGTCTCATCTCATGCATGATATAAAATCATTCCATGTATAAATTGTATTCATATGGAATGTGATGATCATGGTATGCCACAGATGATTTCAGTGCAGTAACCCTCGTAGGAAAATTCAATCCTGGGCATTGCTCAATTCCGTCGGGAAAATAATTTCGTGTACTGAGGTAAGTCGGTCGTACTGGTTTATCCGAGACCTTAGTGGCAGAGGAGCGCCGTATTCGCCTCGTTGGCTCGTAATTTCCTTTGGGGTGGAAAACCCTCAAGCTTTGTAATTGTAATTGAAGAACACAGAGTTGTAATTAAACTCGTTCTGTGTGATTTATTATTTTGGCAAGTTTTCCGGGCTCCCGGTTGTCTTTGTAATAAAAAGACTAATTTACATTGAATTTAGGGTGCTTTGGAAAGGAAAGGAAAAAGAAAAGAAAAAAAAGGGAACTGGAAGTAAGAGCTAGAATAAAGCACGCCCATTTTCAGTCCTCTGTCGTGACGTAGAAAGTCTCTCGACAGTGGATCCTCGACCTCAAGGTCGCAACAGTGGTGGCACAATCCGCACACCAACGCGTGACAGGAGCATGGTGTGTGCGAAGCAGTCAGCATGATACCATAAGTATGCCAAGACGTGCGATAGGGATTTCTCGCACTCACCGAGCAAGCACGTAATGGGATCGAGGCTTGCCGAGACAGAAAACCTCTGCTGGCCACACATACCGCCACACCCCATCACGATAGAGAATCCTCTTTCGCGATAGGGGTTGTTTAGCCTCGTGTCACGATAGGGATTTTAGGTCATGACAGACTTGGGGCAAGGCCAAGCCTGGGTCGCGACAAGGTTCGCTCGTGTTGTGACGGAGTCCTCCCAAGGCTAGCCTTGTGTCGCAACACAACCCAAAGTTAGGATATAATAGATAAGGCCATATAAGACATATTGAGGATCAGACAGACAGGTAGGAGGTGTGCAACCTCTCACTTCTCCTCTCCCCCTCCTCCCCAAGATTTGACAAATTCAAGTTATGTCACTATAGGAAATTCTCTGTCGCGACATAGATTTCTCTGTTGCAACAGGTTTCTTAGAGTCCTCTGTCGCAATAGAGAATGACTGGCCTCATGTCGCAACAGAGTTTCTGTGTCGCAACAAGGCCTGGGGGCCTGAGGCACACAACTGCGCGCTACCACGCATTCGACGCGCGTGACAACGCGCACAGCAAGTGCAATGCTAGCACAACAGCTCACGGCCAGGTACGCAACAAACCCGCGACAAGCAGATCGCTGGGTCACCGCTCACGAACACCGGCTCTCATGGGCATTGTTTAAAAAGACCCCGAATCAGCCACAGTGATTAACTTGCATTAGCAAAACTATAATCTTTTCTTAATTTGTCTACTATATCTTTTCCTAATAGTTCTAGTGTAATTGTATCATTTCCTAAACATTGGATTTCTTATTCTCTAATACATTTTATAAATTTATTTGTTTTTTCAAACATTTTTCTTTTATATATTACTTCTAGAACTAGTATTTTTAAACCAATAATTTTAAAGTTTTCATATTCTATTTCTAGGTCTACGATTTCAACTATTTATGTTCCATATTTATCAGCTTGTCTAAGTAATCGATCATTATTACTACTTGTTTCTCCTACTTCAGATATTGTTCTAGAAACTCCTCGAAATGACTCCTTCCGTTATTTATTACTTTTTTGTTTGCTTACTTGTTCCAAAAGCATAAGTTCTAGGTATAGCTATTGGATTTCTTTGGTTCTCTCGTATTTCTAAATCTATTTATGCCTTATGTAAGATCTTCAGGTTCATGTGTTTGAACCATCAGTTATCGTAGATTTTACCAGTTTCGAATTTATTTTAAATCTATTTACTAATGTGGTTTTCGAACTTAGACCTTCAGTATATTATGGAAATTTTTTGCTTCTTCTAGTATTTGAGATAAGGTTTTGATCTTCTCGATAAATTATTCAGTATACTAGCTCATTTAATTCTTTTAATATACATGTGTTTTCTTTGTTTATTTTTGTAAGTTTTTCTAATTGGTTAGTAATTCTATTATTAGATTCTTCTAGGTGTTTAATCTTATGTACTAGTATTCTATTTTCTTTTACCAAGTCTAGTGAATGGATATAATTAAGGTTTTTTCCTATCTACTTTACTTTGTTTTCTAAACATTTTATCTTACTAAATTTTGGATTGAAAGTCTTAAAATTTTATGAGAAATTAATTTTTAGATCTACTAATGTGTTAATAAATTTGTATGAATTTTTAAAAAATTTTTTGAGTATATAATATGTGTATAAAGCTCCATTTTATAGTTGCACTTGAGTTTTAATGAGTTTGAGAAACTAATTTGTTTTTCTAAGTTTTCTATTATGAGATTTAAATAATCTAAATTTTTAATTGGATGACTAATCTTTAATAATTGTTATATCTTCTATGTATTCTTTGGATAATCTATGCATGTGTAGAGTTTTTATTGCACTAATTTTTCTATAAAGCTTTTAGTATAATATTATGTGCCGATTTGTCTTCTTATAGGAGAGGGACTATATCTAATGTTTCATGCAATTAAGGTATTCAAATTACATTAAATTTCAAGGTTTCTATAGTTCCAATCTTATCACTAATTTTTAGTGGAAAATCTATATGACTAATTTTTTCTATGAATTCACTAAATTCATTATATAAGCTAATTTTTTTAAATAAATAGGATAAATAAAGCTGCTTATATCTCGAGTGAGTTAATTTTAAATGTCTTTCTAAGTTGTTTCTAAGTATATTAAACACTAATATTTCTTTATCTAATTTTTTAATAGTGGTTATTATCTCAAGAACAGCTAAATTCTTTCTAATATAATTTGTTGTAATATTAAAGATCTCGTTTCTAAAACTCCTCTCACAAATATTATTTCTTTAATTATTTCTAATGATTTATGTATTTTGATAGAGTTAGAGGATCTAAACACTCTTCTAATTCTCTTATATACTTTTTTTATTATTAATTTATCTATATTTAACTAGATCTAAGGCTTTGATACCAAATGGTTCTAGATGTTGAGAATGCAATAAGTCTGAGATTTAGTGAGGAAGAGGTATGGGGGTGCCTTATAACCCCATCTGTTTTCCTACTCACATGATTTTTTTTTTAAATTTACAAAGTCTTTGGACTAATTAAACATCCTGCGAATATAACCTATTCATTAAGCGAGTTATGCTCGTGTAGACTCCTAAATTTAGAGACTTATGATGTTTCGTCCTTTGGGTAAGACAATCCCATAATGGAAACGGACAAGGGAGAGAGACCTTCCTTTCCCTATAAAAGGGGGCCTATCCCCCTTGGTTTGTGAAGGAATGAAAGGAAGACAATGGGCCTCCCCCATCAAAGAGTAGGAAGCCCTAATGATCCTTACTTAAATATTTTTTGGGAAGAAAGAAGGGAATACCATGGTCTTCCCCTACCAAAGAGTGGAAGCTCTAATGACCCTTAGTTAAATATTTTTTTGGGAAGAAAGAAGAGAAAACCATGAGCCTCCCCTACCAAAGAATGAAGGCTTTAACGACCCTTAGTTAAATATATTTTTGGGAAGAAATAAGGGAATACCATGTGCCTCCCTTACCAAAGAGTGGAGGCCCTAATGACCCTTAGTTTAATATTTTTTGGGAAGAAATAATGGAAGACCATGGGCCTCCCCCACCAAAGAGTAGAGGTCCTAATGGCCCTTAGTTAAATATTTTATTGGGAATAAATTAGGACATGAGCCTTTATAATTTAGGTCCTATTAGTCCCTTAAGTTTATTTTTTAAGGAGACCATGGGTCTCCCCCATATTGAATGGAAGATCCTAAGTAGTCTCAAAGTTTAAAGTTTTTTAAATAAAATTGTGACGCCCCTAAATCCGAGGGGTTTGTTGATCACCCATCAACCCGCGGAAGCCTGTGGATATCATGTAACCCGATACTACACCGTTGTGTCCCATTTACCAAGATCCATAATTTAATATAAAAAATTGGACAAAGTCTCCTTTGTACGGGGAGTTCTATCGAAAACTCAACTTGTACAATTATACAATAACATGACCCATTCGGAGCCCAATTTAATACAATGACCGCACCAGGTCCATTTATGAGTAAATATTGACCACATCGGGTCCATTTATCCACGTTCATGTAAAAACATGCAAGACTATACTAAAACAGTCCATATGAGTTCAATTACAACTCTTTTATATGAAAATATACACATGAGTTCAATTCCACTCATTTACACATTAATACATACCAAATGGATTTACTCCAAAAATTTTACAAAAATAATTGCAAAGCCACAAGTCGGCTTTCTTCACTCTCGCGGCCCTAGATGAGAGCAGTCCACTGGCGCTTGTCCCACACCTAAAATGTTATCCCATATAGGGTGAGCCACACTCAGTAGAGTAATTCCTACAGAGGCTACTCCACACCTAAATGCACATGCAATGTTCACCTTCCACATTCACATCCACAATTTCAAGCAATAATATGCAATCTTATGTTGGAATTATACATGTCATGCCATGAAATGAGATGAGACCCTCATGCACCATACCCGAATCTTTACCGACTCTTACCACACTATGCGATGCCCATATGTGATAAACCATCATTGATAGATTACATCTAATGATCATTTTCAAACAAAATTCATTTGTTTACAAACCACAAGCTTTTTGGATGTTAAACCTTGAATGATCATTTTTTTTACAAAACCATGTGTATTTGTGGGCAGCGAATTTTCAGGGTCCCACCGCAGACTTCGCACGCCTTGCAACACTTTTTGGACTTTCACCATTGGAGTGTCTAAACTAGTCCGAGGCTTTCACCAAAGGGAGTATCTAGCACTTCTTACTATTACCCGACACAAGTTTTTACCATTTTATTCCACAATCTGACTCTGTTAGGCTTCGCCCAATAGTACCGAGCCCACTCACCAATCACCAAGTGAGGTGGTTAATTTTAATCATGCACTCAGACCCATGTAATGCGATGTTTCTCGTGCATAATGCAATGTGATGCACCATTGCATATCTATGTCATGTCACATATGTGATGAATGTCATATGGACAATTTATCTCATTCATTTAATCATGCATCATGGACGATTATATTTCATGCATATAATTTTCAATTAAACACTCATAACAATGTTAACACATTAGAACATATATATTAACATTCATCAACCACAACAACAAGCATGCTATTACCAATCAAGTAATAACACCCTTCACCCTTAAGGCCAATTATGGCATATATAATGCCCACAAAAACAGCCCACACAAGGTACTCCAAACCCGCCTGAATCAATTACAAACGCCAACAAGCCTTTTAAACCGACTACAAACTAGCCAAGGAAGTTCTTAATGATTATTTTCAATCCAAACATTCCCTAAACATTATTTGGGACATATTACACACAACCACAAATCAACACAAAACCAGCCACAAACGGGCCACAAAACGGCAATTAAAGTCGTTTTAAAACAGGCTAAACAACCCCTTAGAGCATAAATTAACAGTATGGATAATTCTTTTTAATCCAAACAGTCCCTAAACACTTTTTGGGGCATATTACACACAACCAAAAATCAACACACAAAACGGGCCACAAATGGGCCGCAAAACGGCAATTAAAGTCGTTTTAACCTATGCCAAACAACCCCTTAGGGTAGAAAATCCAACCAAACAGCCCCTTACCTAGAAATCAATCCACAAAAGTAAGAATAAACTAAGGTAGGAAGAATCCTCACCTCTCAAGTGCAAAGAGCACCCGGCAGGAAGCCCTCCCTAGCCCGAAATCTTGGATTTCCAAATATTCTCCTCGATCTCATGAAATCCCTCCTCGTACTCACGCCGCAGCTCCCTCGCAGAGCGTATGAACCACTCTCGCCCGATGAATTTCGACATATGAAACTCCGTAGATCGCCGAAAGAAGCACTTGGCTCTCTCTTCCTCTCTTTTTTTTTCCTCTCACGTTTTCTCTAGTAGGAAACTAAGTTCTTTTCCCTCAAATATGATTTTTTTCTACCTTAACTTAAGTCTTAAAGACTCGAATTTACAAGACCATATGCCCATGACTGTCCGGTTCAAGTCGCCTCGAATAATTATTTTCATTCCGCTCAAGCTTCAAATTATTTTAAATGAACTTTATTTAAATTATTTTCCAACTTTTGAATTTTTCATAAAAATCCCGTTTTTTTTGGGTAACTGGACACTCATTGCCTCGAAAAATGTGAAAATTCTAACTGTCTCATAATTCGGCTTGGTAATTAGATTTCGCGAGATGAATCCAACGGTGAGGTCCGTTTTGTCATCTAAAATCTAGAACATTTTGATCTCGCATCCCATCATAACCGCAATTTACCGCTTGCAATTTTGGAAAAATTCAAATTTACTCCGCTTCTACAAACAAGACGTGCACTACTGGGGATACCCGGGATATGATCCACTTTGGAGGCGATTTCAAATTGGGGAGGTGACTACCAGAAGCCGCCGTCTACCGTAAGTTTCTTAATTTTTATTTAGAAATTATTCTTTTATATAGTTATTTTTTAATTAATTGTCCTGTATATATATTTAATTTATTATTGTCTTTAATTAGTTATTTAATTTATAGTCTTATTATTTTATTTTTCTTGTAAGTATATTGTTGTTTTTTGTTTATTTAATTAAATTGGTGGTTGATGTTTTATTTTTTGTTTAAAAATTCAATTTATTTTCCCTTAATACATGAACCATCACCCACCCTTAATTTATTCAAATCCTCAAATTTAAAAACTTCAAGTTCTAAATTTCCATTTCTCAATTTTTTAAATTCAAGTGTCCAAATTTCAAAATCCAAATTCTCAATCTCATTTTCTAAAATTCAATTTTTCAATTTTAAAATTCAAGCCCTCCAAATTCCAAAATTCAAAAATTCAAGTTCTAAATTTTCATTTCTCAATTTAAAAAAAAAATCAAGTATCCAAATTTCAAAATTTAAATTCTCATTTTCTCATTTTCTAAAATTCAAGTCTTTAAAATCTCAAATTTCAAATTTTCAAGTTTCCAGTTTCAAAATTATCAATTCCCAGTTTCAAAATTCAACTGTCCTAATTTCAAAATCCAATTTCCAATTTCAAAATTACAATTTCACAATTTCAAAATTCAAGTGTCATAATTTCTAAATTCAAGTCTCCAAATTTCCAATTTCAAATTTCTAAATTCCAAATCTCAAATTTATACAATTCAACTTCTTAATTTCAAAATTCAATTTCCAAAATATCATTTCAAAATCCTCTGAGTTCAATTTCATTTCAAAATTCTCAAATTTCAAACTTTCAATTTTCAAATTTTCAATTTTCAATTAGTTTTCAAAAATCTCAATCACGTGATTAGTTTTACATTTCCTATAAAATGGAATCTTTAGAATTTAATTTATGCAACATATAAATAGGCTTGGGTGGGACCTAACATCCCAAGTATCATTTGAATAAATAATTTGATATCGAATCTATAACAAATTTTCAATAAAATGTGAACATTTTTGTTTATTTTTTTATTATTATTGCACTAACATTGTTTCCTAATTGATAGCGTTTCTGTTATGCCAAGTACACATTTTTTCTTATATGACTTTGCTTATTTATTTATTTATATGTTTATTCAGTTATATATATCTGGTGTGTTGTTATATTGTTATTGCTTGTCTTTGGTATCCATTTATTGATTAGCCAAAAGTCATATTTTCCTTAGTTTGTTTAGTAGAAACCCGAATTTAGGGGCTTAGAAGGGTGCTATGGCTTGCTATTGTCCCTTCTCGATAAGTAACCTGACTCCCATTCCTAGACTCGGTTTTTCTCAGACTTGTCTTTTCTTATCAAGAGTCACATTTAGAGTTTTTATTTCTTATTTTGTTTTCCCTTTTAACATAAAACAAAAATAAGTGGCCACTCTAAACCATTTTTTTAAAATGGTTTTTCAAAAATATAAACAAGTCTAGTCTTTTAAGTGGAAAGCGCATAATAGTAACAAATGTGGGGTCCACAAAATGACGACTTCATTGAGGACAGTGATGGTCAAGCTTGAATTCAAATTAGGGAAATTGTGGCTTTTGATTAGTTAATTGATAGATACCTCTTTTTTATGTTTTTTGTATACTTAATTATTGGTAGCACATTGAGAATTTTGATTTGCTGATTGTACCTTTCACATGCTTGATTGTTGTATTATTAATATTGCTTGGTTGACTTTATTGGTTGATTATTTTACTCATCTTGTTAAGTCACTTGCTGCTTGTGGTATGCTCATTCTATTCACCTTGACACCTATTATTTAATCATTGTACATTTTGATTAATTGCTAATCTCATTTGCCTTGACATGTTGATTCTCTCCATTGTATAATCATCTTCATCACCTCTTTTATCATGTTGTTTTTTTATTATATATCCATCTTGATTATCTTATACCCCTACTTAGATTATGTGTAGATATGGATGATGTACCAGTGATTTTCATGTTTGATTGTTGCATGGCTGCCTCTCACCTGCTTGATTGCATGTTGCATGTCTATGTGGGACACACGTGTATCCCCTTTACCTCCAAATCTCTAGTCTCGGTCGACTCTATTTCTCTTGATTGTGTGTTTGGTTAGAGACTTGGTGCTCCTTGTTTGCTTTTCAACCGAGCTAGACTAATATTAAGGTATAGTGATTAGGAGTAAGGTCTAGTGATGGGCTATATCCATGTTTGGGAGCATTCTAGAGGTGGTCGACATATTGATGTTGATTGGAGTCCGATCTTTGAAGACTTGTATAGCCTAGAGCTATATTTTAGGATACTTGTGTGATTGGTGTGCCTTTTTTTTAGATGTCATTTTGGTTTTTCGGATACACCCACACATTCATTGTACACTTAGTTTATTTCTGAGTGCTGAGAGTAGTAAGAACCTTTACTATAGGCCACCCCCTGGGATGTCGAGGAAGTGAATGTGTGGAGGTGATGACCACCTTGCATGAAAAGGCCCCGTCTTTATGGAGACATGTAGGAGGTTATGTACCACTTGAGGGTATGATCGCTCCTATTAGGGACCCCTTTAAAAGACCCACTCTTTTCTTTTTAGAGCCACCATTGACCTTTTAGGTTGAGTTTAAATCCTATTGATTAGGACTCTCATCCTATAAGTGGGTGCATTTGCGAGCCTTCGAGGTCGTTTTAGTCATGTTATGGATCTAAAGCTCTTCATTTTGGTTTTCTCTTGAGGGTATACAGAGATCGGTCAAAGTTTGGGTTTCAGTGGAACAGTTCTCTACATAGTGCTTGCTTATCTATTTTGGTTTCAGTTCATCATTCACTTATTGATTATGCTCAACTTGAGTAGTATCTTTGTCAATTCTACTACATTTTCAAGGCTTATTCTGTTATACAATCTAAGACCACCTTCGTGGATTAGGGTTCAAGGCAAACTAGTTCGCACAACAAATCATATAGTTATGGATTTGAAATTGGTTATAGTTGATTAGTTTGCCTCAACGATTCCCTCGATTCAGTAGGCCATAGCTAGAGTTAGCTGGAGAATAGATGGCAGTAGGCCCCACATGACCAAATTCAAGATAAGACTCAATATGATTCTGTGGCACCCCCACCTCCTATCCAGTTAACGGTTTCTTATGAGCCATTGAATCTTAACGGTCAGATAGAGGTGGCTCGCCCACCAGCTACAGTGCTTGTTTCAGCCACTAATGATACGCATGCATGCATGGATAGGTAAGAGTAATGCTTTCGACATATAAGAGTCTTTGATGGAGTAACCAGTTGGGATGATTTTGATAGTACACCTACGAGTGGATTACAACCTGATTTTAGGATTTCAAATATTAAGAGATATACTGGCATGTGTTGCCCTCGTGTCTACTTGAGATTGTTCACTATTGTCATGAGAGCTCATAGACTTGATGAGACTCAGATGCTTATGCTATTCCTTATGTCGTTGAGCAATGTTGCCTAGAGTTGGTATGCTTCCTTAGATGCTTCTCGTCATTGGACTTAGGATGATTTGACCTAAAAGTTTTTGAGACATTTCGCTTCCAGCATAATGGTCGATGTCTCGACAAGAGAGTTAGAGGCCATGAGATCATATGTTATCTTCGTCAACCTCCACATGGGCAGGTGCTTGAGTTTTGGATGACATATGGTGCCATCATGCTTCTTCCTTTAGGAGATGCTTCTTTGATGATTAGAGTTGATTCATGGTAGATTCAGATGATTGGTTGATTTGATGATAATTTGATGTTGCTCGACCTTTAATTTTAGGTATATACGTAATTTTAGATATGTTTATTCTATGTAGGTTATAGTATTTTGATAGCCCACATGATCATGTGGTTGATGATGGACATTGATTTGGTGGTATGGTGTTACTACATCTCATTCAGCACAGTCTCTCCCAATTTATGGATCTGGTTCATAGTTTTGGATATCCGCATATGATTCTCGATAGATTTACCTTAGTGAGGATTGTTTTCATCCATACTTTTAGTGGTGTAGCTTTACATGATTGCTTTTGGATTCTTGGTAAAGCTTATTTGAGGCTACACATCAGTTGCTATTCTAGGGCATATACCATTTTCATTAGATTAAGATAAGTCCTTTGTGGTGTAGTTCCTTCGAGGTTAATTGTTTTCATTAACCTGATTGTCCTGGTGGATTGATTTGATATAGCATCAGTTTTGGGCAGAGCATCCTTTTGAGTTTATGATAGTTTTTCTATCACGACTTCTTTGGTGGCACATCTTTAAAGTGGATTGGTCTGATTGTTGTGCACTCCAGTTCCTCGAGGGAGCATATCATGATACATAGACAGTCACTAGCAGAGTAATTTTTAGATCGATCATTTGTCTTCTTAGATACATGGATTATTATTGAGATGGATTGGATGATTGTTGTCAAGTATGAGATAGTCTCCACAACATAGACCCATGATGTCGATGTCTAGTGGCCATGATTTAGATGAGAGATACTAGTCTGACTATGATAATAGTATCACTTATGAGAGAGTTTTTGCATGCTTATGATGATCCTGTGACAGTCGAACTTGGTATAGTGATTGGTCTAGAGGATTGAGCTTTGGTTTAGCATCATCTACATATGAGAGAGATAGACTGCTTCACTTACTTAGATTATACCTAGATGTTTTTGCATGATCTTATGGTGATATGCTAGACCTCTCATTTATTGCTCATCATTTATTGTTGGTGACACATGCTAGACCATTACTACGATGCGATTTGGTTTTGAGAGTTATTAGAGGATTGAGCGTTGACCCTAGGGAAGTTCAAACCCACTAAGAGAGAACTTTACATTATTAGAGAGTTGACCCTAGAGGGAGTTACATGGTTGATGGACTTATATGGAAACCAATTCTCAAAGCCAACCAATGTGGATCAAGTGAAGAAGTTTTACGTTTGAAACCATGGTCGTAGGATGGGTGGCCATCATTTCGGTTATCCATATACCTTATCACCTGTTACTCTTTTTTTTTTTTACCGTTGCTAGCCCATTGAGCCTCATGTGCGCATTTTGGCCTATCTTTCTCTTAGAGCCTTGCTTACTTTTTTATACCTGGGATAAGGACCCTTTGGTGTGTGGATGCCTTAGTTTAGGGATCTTATGAGTTATGGACACATTGCATATTCTTTACATCACCTTACCACATTCACGTCATTGTTTTTGCTCCATTTTGTAGTTTCTATGTTTTCACCACTTTCTTTCTATTTGACTTCTTGTTCTATCCCATTCTTTTCACTGAGATTTGTGATCTATTCATCTTATTGCAAAGGGGTTTGTCATGTCATCCTTTCGCTTATTCCATTGACATTTATTCTAGACTTTTAGTTTGAGAGGCTTATGTCATTTCATTGAAGTTGGTTTATTGTACTTAGCGCTTAGAGAGATATTAGTTCATTGTCATATTAGTTTGTTTTATTCCGCCAAAAAAAAAAATATATATATATATATATATATATATATAAATGAATGTGCACGTGTATGTATTTAGTATCAATATTCCTTGAGTATGTATATGAATTTATGAGGATCATTGTTTTGAGTATATGTATTACTTATGGGAGTTCATATGTGAGCTTCTCGAGATCCCATTATCTTGTGCTTGAGTATTGATGAGTCTTAAACTCATATATTTTTAATCCATTTTTCTGGCTTATTTTTAGTATATTCAGATATTTTTTAATGCCAAATTATGGATTATTCACCAATTTTGTGTTTTGCAGGTTTTAATTCAAAAAGGAGAAATTTTCAGCAAGAAAGAAGAGAAAAAGAGCAATTGCAACAATCTATGTCACGACAGAGTTCTTTATGTCGCGACAAACGTTCAAGCAATGGCTAAGGAAATCTGTCACGACAATATTTCTTATGTTGCAACACAAAGGACTGGATATAGAAGAAAAGCTATGTCGTGATAAATGACAGCGTGTCGCAACAGAACATGAGATGAATGTAACAAGTCAGCTGAGAAGAGAGATAATGTAGCGACAAGGTTTGTCTACTGGATGTCAACACCAAGAGGAACTTGTCGCGACACAAAAGCCTCTGTCGCGACCTTAGAAACAGGAAGAAAGCAAAGATTCTATCGCGACAAGGTATCTTATGTCACAACAAGAAATTAAAGAGCAATACATGAAGAATACTGTGACAGATCAATTTATGTTGCGACACAAGGAAAAATAGAAGGCAGAATCTATGTCGTGACATAAAAGCTCCTATCGCAACACTGATTATTGCAACTTGGAAAAGCTTGTTGAGACAATGTATGAAGAAGTTTTGTCGTGACAAGGTAATGAATGTCACGACACTAAAAAACAAGGTTTTTGGTCCTGACAGAGAAACAAAGTTGCGACAAGTGATGTTGACTTAGTGAACTGACCTTGTTGCAACAAAAGAGTTCAATGTTGCGACATACTTCAAGATGAAGAGAAGTTTTGATGTCATAGTAGGGATATTAAGGTCGTGACACAGAAATAAGCTGAACACAAATAAATAAGGCGTGACAGACTTTTCCGTATTGTGACAAAGATTCTAACACAATGAAGCAAAGTCTTGTCACGACATAAAAGAACTGGGTCGCGACACAAAGATGAGCTGAAGGCAAAAAGTCTTGTTGCGACATAAAAACTTGGTCACGACAGAAGACATCTACCACACTAATAGACTATGTCACAACATCAAAATGAAGTTGCAACAAGAAATCAGTTTAAAAGAAGACAAGACTCTATTGCGACAAATTTTCTTGGTCGCGACAGGAATGCTGACAATACAAGAAACATTGTTGCTACAAGAACCAACAGAAATACTATCGCGACATAGAAACTAGGTCGCGATACAATTTTGAAGAAGCTGCACATAAACAATGTCATAACACAATTGTCAATGTCACAACATAATTGTTCCAGTAAACACACGTGAGAATGTCGTGACATAGAATGGACAGAACAACAAACCTTGCAGGACAAACTATTAAATATGTTGAAGAAAACAAAGCATTGCGACAGTGCTGGCGTCTTCTGCATGAATACTGCAGCAAAGAATTAAAACTATGTATGCAATGACACTTTATGATCGTGACCAAGAATGCAATATGGGCCAGAATTTTGGGGATCCATAATGTAGCCTCGAATTTAGGGCCCAAACTTCTGGGGCTCTATAAATAGAAACATTTGAGGAAGCGAGGCGACGGTCGTAAAAACCCGGAGGATCAGGAGCTAAGGAACTCTTTTGCTATTATATTTTCTTTTTTTTCTTTTTTTCTTTTTTTTTCTTTTAGTAAGTAGATTCAGAATTAGTGTAAGTTTCAATTTGTTTTTAGGACTTGAAAGCAGTGAGTGTTCATAAGTTTAGTTAGGCTTCTTTGTTGAAGATCAATTAAATTCTTGTTTGAATCTAATGAAGTCTGAATAAATTTGGATTCATTTCCTTTAATTAGAATTCTGATTTGCATTGGAAATTTCCTATCAGTATTACAGTGTTCACTATGATTCAGTTTTCGAGAAATACAACTTCCACTGGGAAAGATCTTATGTTAGTTATTGTCTTTCCTACACAAAATTAGAAAGAGATTTCTTGGATTGAGAATTTTGAATTTATTTGAATGGTGTTGTTCATGAAGTGAATTGTTCCCAACATTAGTAACTTATACCCAATTAAGGACTATTGTCTAGCTCTGATTTCCAGGAGGCCCTTTGAGTGACACAGAGTTGGAGATTCTTGAGAGTATGGATGCATTACTTAGGGGTATGCTAGACTATTATTGAAGAACTAATGAGCTCTAAAAGATTACTTAGATAAATAATCAATTTACTCATGGTTTGAGAATTAGATGAGGGATCTATCAATTTAATCAATTAAATTTCTCCTTGGTCTTGAGGAATGATCTTGATCTATGTTAGCCTATATCAATCAAGGAAAGAACTCTTTGGAATCTCGGATGAGACATCATTCATCTTGTAGAGATAAGGAAAATATTACTGTCTTGGGAAACAAGAAATATACGATCATAAGAAATGGGTACTTATGAAGTATTGGAAAGAAAAAATACCCCGAGATCTTACGAGGAGAAAATCAAATTACAAGTAATTGGTTAGATACATGTTTTAGAAATGAACATGACTCTCTAATCAGTGAAATGTATGGTTAAGAGAGAAATCCAAACTATACTACCTTGCCTCTTGACATTTTCATATTCCAATTCATGAAAGAATAGAATTAGATTATGTTGCGGGAATTGATAATTTCACAGGAGTGAAATCCTAGTGTCTACTTCCAGCAATAATATGGTTCAATCTAGTTTAGGTCTAGAATTTTAAATTTTCCTTTTATTATAGATGTAGAAATTTAAACAATAGAATTCTAGTTAGGTTATTGAAAATTATATGAAATGGTAGTTCAAATAGTGAGGAACTTGAGTAGTTAGGGTAGTTGAACTTTAAATTCTTTTTTATCTCTATGGGAATGATATCCGGACTTATAAGTCCACTTTTATTACTTGTACGACCTGTGCACTTGCAGCATTTTGACCAAACTAAATCTTCAATGAATTCAATGACAAATCATTTTTATTATAAGCATACATGTTCTTATTTGGTCTAAACAAGTTTCTGGTGCCTATACTAGGGATTAGATAAGAGTAGCAGAAATTTGATCTATATAAAGAAAATGGTCAACAAGTTTTTGGGGCCATTGCCGGGGATCAAAGGAATTTAAAAATCAATATTCTGACAAAAGAGAGAAATGCTAATTTGGACATTTTTCTTTGTTTTACAAAAATTTGAGAAAAACAACAAAAACAGTTTTAACGCGGTGGAATTTGAATAAGCCCTTGATATTTTACTAGGCTTTAAACAAATATATAATTTTTGATATCATTGACTCCATTTGATCTTAGTGTGTTTCTACTTTCAGAAAAAATTTAAATGCATAGAAGACTGGAAGCATATATGCTGCCTCTGGACACTAAAATTTTAGAGAACATGCGAGGAATGCGAGGAAAGAATCCTTGAGTCTAGAAATATGGAAATCGGGGAGAAAGATTGCGAGGCTATTCTAGAGAAGGAAAGAAAAGAGAAGTAGAAAGACCTAAAAGGCTGGCTGTATGGAGAGAATTTTGGAGGCTGTTATCGAAAAGTACTTTCGGTTGGCAGAACCTTCCATTCGGCAAATGATTTTGGTGAAGCCGGCTTTGATTACTATGGTGCTGTGTATCGGTTCCTGAGCCACCTTTAAGAGATCCCAATGCTGGGAGATTCATGGGGATGGAAAATACGATCAAGTTGAATGGGGTGAGACGGATGTAATCGGCTTGACTATTCCCGATTTTCCATTGAGAGACATAGTGACAACATGGTTTGACTCAGCGCCGGTGGGATTAGTGAACGGGAAGGCGGGTGGAGGCGTACATGAGTAGATTTTCCCTCTAAGCTCACTATTGAGAGAAGGGGAGAAATAGTGTCTTGAGCAAGGGAAGATGAGAGTCTACAGCATGGAGAGATTCAAAGATTCTTTGAAAGATGTCCTATGCATGGAATGGGCGACCCTTTCGAATAAGCTATGTTCTATCATGCCATGAATTATGTAACACTAAATATACCTGTCGTTTTTCGACATGTTTGAATTATTTTGTAGGTGTATTGAAATTTTAAGTAATTTAAATGCAAAACGTGAAATGAAACTTCGGAATTTACAGCACAAGATACAAGGGTAAATTGTAATTTAATGTCAAAATGGGATATAAATGTCATAAGATTATAGATTATATGCAAAGTGGAATATGAATAACTTGTGGTGCAAATAAGAGGAGAGATGGACAAAGTCGATAAAATAAATCAAATTATGCATTTTTGATGGCGAAACATGGCCTTATGAAATGAGACCAAGTAGACCAATTTTGGTCTATGTTTAAGTATTTTGAAGGAAGCGACGTGAAGGGAGGGAGAAAGGAAGAGAGAAGAAGAAGAAGAAGAAGAGGAAAGGTATGGAACTATTTGTGTATGGATTTGTGACTTTGAGTATGGAAACTAGAGTTTTGTATGGATATAAGTTTGTCAAATTTCTAGGGTTTAGTTAAGAATTCATCCTAACCCTAGATGTCTTGAAAGTTGGGTTGGAAAAACCCTAGTTTGCATAAGATGAGTAAGGCTTTGTATGGATTCTTGGTTTAAGGTATATGGATACATGTTTGGTGTTAGGAAGTTAACCTTACATCTGAGGATTTGGATTGGGTTTGAAAATACTGGTTACCCTCTATCTTTAGTTTGGTTGAGTTAGAACATATTTGGGAATGTTTTTGGATAATATATGAGTTTTCTTTTGTTTTTGGTTGGATTCCTGGAAAAATGGACCAGAAAATGCAGGCAGTGCGGGGTCCTTGTTGTGTGAAGGATCCTACTATCTGGCTGGTGGCCCATTCTGGAGTTCGCCACGGCCCAGCCAGTATTCCAAACACATGGAAATGTTGTTTTTGTTACGTTTTAGTTTTTACATTCCTTGGAACTTGTCTATTGGACTAATAAGGATCCTATAAGTGTATGAAAGGGTTCATACATGTCTATAAGGTAAAGGAAAAGAAAAATTATATTGTACCTTGCCGCCTCGGGTAAGCGAACGATAGCAAACGTAATGCCCTATTATAAGATAGTAAGCTATTGAACACATATAATTGTAAGAATGCCTAAGACCAAATATTGAAGGACATGGCACCTCAGTTCATTAGGCAAAGCACGTTTAGTACTCGGTACTCGATTAGTCTGACACTCTCGTAGTGCCGGCACATTTAGTACTTGATTACTCTGTTTAGATGCTGGCGCTCTTTGTTTCAATGCCCGGTGCTCTGCGATTGAATCTTGACGACACTCTGTTAGTGCCCGGCACTCCACGCTGTGCTCACGACACCTCGATCTTTGTCTTTGTGCCTTCGGGTACTTATTGTCTTTGTGTCACCTCATTCTTTTCTTTAATTAAGGTAATCACGTGATTATATGATAAGAGTGCGACAACGAATATGGTTAAAACAAGCTGCGCCAGCACCTATGGGTACTTTGTGCAAAGTATAAGATCTCTATAGTACCTGAGCACTTTAAGAGTATAAGTATAATTTGGAGTAATTCCTAAGGAGATGCTGAATAAATATAAATCTGCTATAAGTACAAGGTTGTTATGTGAATTCATGATGAATCTTGATATCTGTTACTGTTATATGCTTATTGAAAAAGTGTATAAATGCATGTGCATATGTATAAGTTATATGTTCCCCTTAGCGTAAAAAACATGGCAGTTTTAATCCCATGTAGGTATAGAGGAGGACGTGCACGGAGTGTTCACGCACTTTGCTAAGCCAACATACTAGTAGAAGTATCACGTGGGTTTGGGCTCGATTATGTAAATGTAAATGCGAATTTTTGTATACGTATAAATGGGACTCAGGCGTATGTGTTGTGTTATAAGAAAACACCATTACGGTGGTAGTTTTATTTGTATATATTGTGTGGTCGATTAAGACTTAGGCCTGATACAGAAAAAGAAAGTAAGGGTCGATTCGGTTTCACACCCCTTCGTTTGCCCGAGGCGAGTTGGGAGTATAATAGTCATCTTATACAGGGTATAATTGATGCATCTGATGTAGGCTTTTAAAGAAAGAAGTGCGGAGGTAAGGAGCGATTAAAGACCTTGCCCCTAATGCCTTCTGGGCTTCATCTGAAGCTTTAGGGAGCAACAGTAGGATGAAAGAAAATGGTCTTATTGAGCTTGATAGAATGACAACCATAGAAGCAAAGCTAGATGCAGTGATGAACAAACTAGGGAACGGTGAAAGAAGAATGCACACTACACATGAAGTTGGAGCAGTAGAAGAAAGAAGTAGAACAAGTGTTGAGGAACTAGTTGGAGAAGAGCCCTACCAAGTTGAGGAGGCGAGTATAGTAGATGAGCAAAGTTATCATGAGCCCAACCCGACACTGACACATGCGCGGCTGAGGAACCATGAAAACTTTCATATGGTGGAGGTACAATGAACCCCAGACACAGGCGAGTACAACAAACATGCTGACCCGGAGTTCCCGAGAAAACAGCGAGAGGGAAAATAGAGGAAGTATTAGGGTCGAGAAGGACCGATCCTTTGAAGATCAGATGCTTCATTTCATGTCAGAAAACAAAAAAAAAATTGAATCTGCATGAAAAGAAATTTTCTGACCTTGACAACCTTCCAAGCAAACACAACTATGTTTCAGACAAACACTAATGCCTCTTTGAAGAATATGGAGGTACATATAGGGCAAGGCGGCTCGAGTTGTCTGAAAAGCCTAAGGATTGTATGGGCGATAGTCGAGTGACGGAGAACTAGATGAAGTGAAAATAATGACATTGAGGAAGAGAAACAAGCATAAATAGGAGAGGAACTTGAGCAGCACGGTTCAGGAACTACTGAGAAAAAGAAAACAACATAAATGCAGCCCAATCAGTAAGGAAAGAAGGAAGAAGTTAAGGCTTACAATCCTCGGTCTCATTCACCAAGTTGCGAGAAAACAAGATAGAGGAAAGCGATTCTCCGATTCTTAAACATGTTTAAGGAGATTCTGTAGGGCATTAACTCAAATGCCTTAGTATACAAAATTCATGAAAGATATATTGAGCAAAAAAGAAAGATTACTAAGGAAGGGATAGTGAGCCCTATGACAGCACAACGGTCTTTTGTGATACGTAAGACTTTACCGGAAAGGCGGGATCTAGCGACTTCACTATACCTTTCTGAGATTGGGGATATTTGATATGGAAGAAGCATTGTGTGATTACGGGTAGCATCAACTTGATGCCTGCATGCATTTGCTCAAAGATTGGTTGGGGAGCTCACTCCCACGGCCATTACCTGCGAGATGGCGGGCGGAGACATTGGCTCATCGAGGGTATCATGAAGATATTGCTTATCAAAGTGGGAAAATTTGTCTTTCCAGTGGACTTTGTGGTCATTAATATAGAGGAAGACAAATAAATCCCACTGCTATTAGGAAGACCATTCTTAGCAACAGGGATAGCACGGATTGATGTGAAAAAAGGGGAACCGACTCTTAGGGTTGGAGATGAAGCAATGCACTTCAATCTCAATCACAACTTGAAACAACCAGAACTCGGTAGTGTTGACTGTGAAATTGTAGAAACAAAATTCTGTCAGTCTGTTGAGTCCCTTTAGCATGTTTAATTCAATGAATGAGAATGAGATGAATTTCTAGTAAGCTTGAGCATCTTGGGATTAAGTTCTTAATAGTTTTAAAATTGAAATTCGACATTCGGTATTGGAGAAATCGGTGCGGGAAAGGTCAGGCGGTTATAAAGAAAAATTCTGGAAAACCTGAGGTTTGTTATGAATTGCCTAACATTTGAAGTATGCCTTTTGAAACAAAAAAGAAAGCCAGTTATCATTTAAGCTGGATTAAATAAATACGAAGAGCAAAGCTATTGGAGACTCTCAAAAATATAAGAAGCAATGACGTTACATAGAGAGATTTGAAGGAATCATTTTCAATCTGTGCTGAATCCTATTGAGAGAATGCTAGAACTCTGTAAAACATCAGAGGAGGCTAAATCCAGTAATGAAATAAGTAGTCAGAAAAGAAGTGCTGAAATGGCTGAATGCGGGCTTTATATATGATCTCATACAGTCCTTGGGTGAGCCCAATACATGTGGTTCCAAAGAGAGGAGATTCAGCATGATTAGAAGTAAGGAAAGAATGAATTGGTTCTACAGCGTGTGACATGGAGAGTGTGTATAGACTATAAAAAACTTAACACTACTACTAGAAAGGATCATTATCCTCTACCTTTCATTAACCAGATGTTGGACAGGTTAGTAAGACACTCCCATTACTGTTTTCTTGATGGATATTCTGGTTATAATTAGATTGCAATAGCCCCAGAGAATCAAGAGAAATAAACATTTACATGTCCTTATGGCACCTTTACCCTTAGAAGGATGCCATTTGGATTATGTAATGCTCATGCCACCTTTCAAAAGGCGTATGATGTCTCTTTCTGATTTGAGTGGGAAGAGTTATAAATGTCGCAGATGACTTCTCGGTATATGGATCCGATTTTGAAGATTGTCACGAAACTTAGAAGTAATACTTGGAGGTGCAAGAGACAAAAATCTAGCTTTAAGTGGGAAAAATGTCATTTCATGATAGCGAAGGTATTGTCTTGGAAACATAAGGTTTATCTTTGTTTAGTTAGAGTAGACGAAGCAAAAAGATTGTTGTTATAAAAACTCTCATGTCCTTCTGGCAGTGAAGGGCATAGAAGCTACCAGGAATGCTAGAATTTTACGAAGATTCATCAAGGATTTTCAAAAATCTCCAGGCCATTGTCTGATGTTGGAAAAGATGCAAATTTTGATTTTGATGAATCATGCGAATTTGCATTTGAGAAAATTAAATCGGATGTGCTCGGCTCCGTTATGTTGACCTGAAATGGAACAATGAATTTGAAGTATGTGTGATGCAGTGATTATGTAATGGGAAGTACATGTTGAACGAAGACGAAAGATATTCAAGCCCATATACTATGCCAGCAAAACATTCAATGAGGCACAAGAAAACTGCTCCACCACAGAGAAGGAGATGCTAACAATGGTATTTTCTTATGAAAAATTCAAGCCTTATATATTGGGGTTCCATGTTGTAATACACACTGATCATGCGGCAATTAAATATCTAATGGAAAAGAAAGATGTCAAGCCAAGACTAATCAGGTGGGTGCTACTACTGCAAGAGTTTGATCTTGAGATTAAGGATAAAAAGGGTAGTGACAATCGATAGCGGTTCGCTTGTCTGGAGTGGAGAAGAATCATTTGGAACATAAAGGGAACAAAAGATAGCATAAATTTTTGATGAAGCGACTATTTATGTGCTCCAGTCCCTGAAACTACTGCAGTACATGCAAATATTGTGAATTACTTAGCTTGTAGGTCATGCCATTTGAATTGACTACCGATGGGGAGGAAATTAAGGCGATTGTAGATTGTATATATGAGATGGCCCGCTCTTTTGTATAGAAGAAATGAGATATGATCATAAGAGTGTGTTCGAAACATAATTGGTATTATGGAGAAATGTCATGCATCACCATATGGAGGACACTTTGTAGGAAACAAGATAATAATTCTCCAATCGAATTTTATTGGCTACTCTATTCAAAAGGCTGTTTTGAATGGGTAAAACATTGTGATGTATCGAAGATGGGAAACTTAGCGAAGAAATGAAATGCCTGAGTGCAGTGGTGCGATTTTTTATGTATGGGGAATAGACTTTGGGACCTTTCCGTCATCCTTTGTGATATGTACATCCTCTAACTACGGATTATGTATCCCGGAATGGGTGGAAGCAACAGCGTCTGAAATGATGCCATCACAGTGGTTGGGTTTATATAAAGAAACATTTTGAGTAGATTTGGAGCACATAGAATAATCATCAATGATGAGGGAAGCCATTTTGCAAAAAGTTTTTGAAAAACTCATGAGCAGATATGGAATCAAACATCTATTTGGATTGGCTTATCATCCTCAATCAAATGGACATGAAATTTCCAATAGGGAGATCAAGAAAATTCTGGAGAAAACAGTTAATGCAAGTAGGAAGGATTGGTCTATAAAACTGGATGATGCATTGCGGGCATATAGAACTGCTTACAAAACTCCCATTGGAATGTCCCCATACATAATTGTATATGGAAAACCTTGTCATCTCCTTCATTTGGAATACAAAGTTATGTGGGCATCAGTGAATTGTGACTTTGGTACAAAGGAAAGAGATTACTCGAATGAATGAGCTGGAAGAAGTGAGAAATGAAGCTTATGACATGTGAAGTCCTGAAAAGACCAAGAGGTGGCATGATCAAAAGATCTTAGGGAGAGAATTCAAGGCAAGAGAACAAGTTCTATTATACAACTCCAAGATAAAGTTATTTCTAAGAAAACTGAAGTCAAGATGGAGTGGTCCATACACAGTGGTAGCAAGTACACCGTTTGAAGCAGTAACATTAAAGACTGAATCTGGAGATGAATTTAAGGTAAATGGTCAGAGATTAAAGCATTATCTTGGAGGAAGCATGAAGGAAGCAGATCCAGATTTAGAAAAGAGATAAGGAAATTTCTAAAACTGAAGACACTCTGCAGCTTGTGTCTAGCTAAGGACATTAAACTGAACAGCTTCTTAGGAGGCCACCCAAGCAGAGTCTTTATTTTTTTTTTGTTAACTTAGAGTGCTTATTGATTACTTTTATGATTTGGAAGTTTTACTTTTGATTGTGCTAGGAATAGTATTAGGAAATTTTATCATTTACTAAAAATGTTTTTGATGATGGATAGGAAAGATGAACTAAAATCATGAGTTATTTTAAAGCACGGTGCCTCAAACTGAATTGTGAAGAAATTAGCTACAAGAGGGAGTATTTATATCTCTCTAAATTTGTTATAGATAACAATGCATGGTTAAAGTTTGAGAAATTTTGATGATTTTAGAGCTTAATGATTTAGACAACTTTCAAGTGATAAGTGCTTAAATACTTTGATTGAATATTTTGATGCTAATGATTGTTGTTCATCATTGAATTAAATGAAATTTTGTTGCTATAAATGTTCTCACAGGCCTGAATTGCATAATTGAATTATGAGGGATTAACTAAATTGGAAGGTGGTTTAAACTTGTAGACATTTGAGGAATCAAATCTTCGTTGTGACACTTGAAAATTCGATCGCGACATACTTCTTTTAACGAGATAGAAAAGCATCGTGACCACGATTTGCATGTTGCAACAAACTTATGATGTTGAAAAGTGTCGCGACATACTTCCTTTATGTCGCAACATAAGTAATTTGGGACTAATTGAAAAAGAGATTTAATGTCGTGACACAAAAGATGGGAATGTTGCGACACGATCTCAGATGAATGATTGAAAGAATGTCATGACATGCCTTTACGTGTGCGAGATGCAAGCTGGCTGTCACGACAATATTTCTCATGTCGCGACAAGGATTGTAACCTGTAGATAACCCTAAAGTTTGTCGCGACATGAATGTTTTGAAAAATAAAGGATGAGTGAAATTTTAAATTGAGGATTCACAACATCAATTCCACGTTTAAGTCAAAAGTTATTGTTGTGACCTAATCATTAATTGTAGCGACACACGAAGAGAAACATCGATTTATTGAGACATTGACTGGAGAATTTTTTAAAACTAAAGGGCCATCTCTTTCCAATTGCCTCACATCATTCATACTCTCACAAAAATCCCACTTTCTTCCTTTCTTCGAATTCTCAAAACCACAGACTTGAGGAGCCTAAACCACTAGGCGAGGAAGCAAGCGGAGCCCGGAACTTGGTCCCAATCTCGGTGAGATGATGGCCAGTATGCAGCGAGGTGAGCGGAGGTTCATCCCGGAACCTCAAGGCTGAAACAACTTGATTCTGAGGAACCAGAAGTGGGGAGAGGAACAAGCGAGCTCAAAAAAATATTGAGAAAGAACGGAGCGAGTAGAGTGAAAAAATAAGAGAATCGAGAGAAAGGCGACCAAAATTTCATCTCGAATGAAACTACTCTTTTGGAGGAGAATCCACAAGTGACAAAGATTTATAAAAGAGAGGGGTTTTGGTAAGTTTGTCTCGCCCTTTGCTGAGACAATGAAAAGGGTGGGTTTGTTGCACTTTGTACAAGCTCATCTGGTTTGCTACGATGGTAGGGAATTCTATGCCAACATGGCAGAGATGAAAGAAGATTCATTGTATGTCAAAGGTATATGGGTTCCCATAGGCCATCAAAGGATCAATGAGGTGCTCCAGATCAAAGATCCCAAGAATGGATCTAAGTATAAGAAACTGCTTAAAGAGCCTAACCATGAGAAGATTATAAATTTCTTGACGGCCAGAAAGGGGAAATGGAGCTCAACAAAGAAGAACCCCCACGAATCAATTAACAGAGGCTCCCTCACAAAAGAAGCTAAGGTGTGGTTTTATTTCATTGCCTCTGTCATCATACCTTGGCTTGGTGAGCATGATAAGGGAGCGGGAAGTTTGTTATCTTAGTCGCCTCTTTGAAGGGATCTGAAGTTTAATCTTTGGGAAAATAATTAAGTCATCTATTAGGAACTTCCAGAAAAATGTAAAAAGGGGACTGATCCCCATCGACAACGTCTGGCTCACGTATTTTAGTGGAGTTCATGGGGTATCAGTGAGAGGAAAGAAACCTGCCCTAAGGACCTCCTTTGATATGTGAGGGGGTGCTTAAAGGCCCCGAAGAACAAAAGAAAAGGAAATGGATATTGTGGAAGTGGCAGAGAAGCTGATGAGAAAATGAAGGAGTAGGGATGGGACAAATCCCGAGGAGGCCCGATTGCCAACGGAGGAGGAGATGCGGAACGGAAGGCTGATCATTCATTTCACCTCCTAATGTAAGGAGACTTTTGAACTAGGGTGCTCCGAAGCGTCGAGGAAATCTTGATATGGAGATGTAGGTATCAATGAAGAAGGAAATGGTTGGCAGAGAGAAAAGGTGGGAGCAGCACCAGAAGATTAGAGAGGAATTTCTAGAGGCTTATTTAAGAAAACAATGGGAACTATTGCTCAAACAAAGAGATGAATGGAAAGAGGAAATATAAAGGAGCAAAAGAGCACTAATGCAAAGGTACAGACTTCAGTAAATACCTTCTACAATGACAGCTAAAAGGATTCAGAAGATGTGACCTTTTTAGAAAGAGAGAGGGAAGAAGATGGAAGTAACATCTTTGCAAAAGGTAGAGGGGTTCAAATATCTTTACAAAGAACAATTCAAGGAATTTGGAAAGATCATGGAGAAGAGAGACAAGGAGTTAGAGATGGATAATAACTACAAATAGAAATTATGGAATGATAACCTAGATCAGATGAATTTAAATTTAGTGAATATCCATAATGTGCTCACTGAATTTAAAGGATCTGTGAATAATCTGGCTCATAAGCAAGATCAATTGGTCACCCTAGTGGAGTATACAAATGAATACTGCCTCTTTTTGAGAAAAGAACCACCAGCAAAAGAAAAGACAAACATCTCCATTCCAAAGTTCCCTCCATCTTTAGCTACCTTTAACCTTGAACCTTCAAACTTGAAAACCTCCAAATCCTACAAAAAAAGGTGATAAACCTTTGCATTTTTATTTCTCTTTTCTCTCTAAACAAATTTGTAATCATTCCTCATCCTCTTTGTATTCAAAGCCCTGTCCTTTGAATAAAATAAAATAAAATTACAAAATTTTTGTGTTCATTTGTGTTTTTGCTTGATTGGTGTGTTTTGATTTATTATCTTTGCTTCATGTTTGTCACCTGCTTGGTTGAATAAAGAAGGAATCAACTACCTGGATCAAATTGTTTATTTGCTGCAGCATGTTTAGGTGAAATTGCTTGGATGAACAATTGTGGTTGTGTTGTCTTATTGCGAGATGAAAGCATGATCAAAATGAACTTCTTTACTTGATTAAAATAACCACAAACCTTAAAAACTCAAATTAAAACAACCAGCATTAGATGCATTATATGGTAGGCTAATCCCCAATTGGAAAAGGAAGTTGCAGTTTAGCCAGAATGAAGTTGAATGATCAAATTTAGGAAGATGTACTCAATAGGAAACACAAATAAGACTTTTGAGACCTTTGTGTAAACAGAAAGTCAGTAAAAATCCTGAAAAACAATGCACATGGTCAAAGTGAGTTCTTAACAAATTATAAAAAATTAGGGACATCTTTTGGGTTCATTTATAGTCAAATAGTCCAATGTCCTAGAACTTGTTAGATTATTAGGTGAGGAAATCTGAAGCATACCACTAGCAGTGATATAGGCCATGCTTTGGAAGTTTGAGCCTTTCGAAGCCCTCTGCAAAATAATATGCCTGTATACGCTCTAGTTCGGAATTTAGCCAAATTGCCTAATTTCTTTATTGAACCAGCAATTAGAAACCTCAAACCCTTCCTTTATTCTAATCCTACGATGAGAACCGCTGTTGCAGTTTGAAAAGAACCTCCAAAATGCAAAAAGGACAAGGGACAGGGAATATTGTTTTGATTTGAAGGGAAAAACAAGAATGAAAGATGGAAGAAAGAAAATAACAAATGAAATAAAGAAAAGAAATGCAAAGAAGAAGTCAAGGATTGTGAATTGTCAAATTAGAATAAGTTTTGTCTTGTGGCCTTCCTCTCTTGAATAATTAAGTTCATAGGGGTGTTTCAACACTTAGTGCCCTAATGCCAACTGGTATGAGAGCTGCTAACCCAAAGTTCTCTAAGAGTGGTAGAAAGCTAAAGACAAAATGCACTATTCTAAAAAATTTGGCAAGTGAAAAGAAAAGCAAAAAGGGCTTCTATCTAAAGGGACTGACTTGATTAGAATGACAGTGGCAAATAAACTTACCAAGATGAGAGTATGCAGTATGGACATCAAGATCAAGTTTGGGGGAAGAGTTTCTTTTCTGACATTAGTAGAAAAAAAAAAGATGAAGGATAGAGACAAAGATGCAAAAAGTGAAGGTTGGAATCTGGGTAATTTCTAGCCTAAATTCTCCAATTATCCACCTAATAACCTGACGAACTTCTGATAAAGACCTAATTGATCTTAAAGAGTTGTATTTACACATTAGTAAGAGACTAAGATGAAAAACAAGCATATGGGACTTAAAATGATATATAGTAGCGTGTCAGACCCTAGAAAGATTAGCTAATTGCGAGGAAAAGGAAGAAGACCATCACACACTCACATATCAGGATGAATTGACTGAATTGTTTACATTTCAGAAGTCATTAGTTTTGTTTAGTGATAGTAATTGAAAAAAATTTCCTAAGCCTGAAATGAAAACTAAATTTGAGACCATCTTGCCTTCTTCTAGTTTCAATTAAAATTTGATTCAAAAAGTTCTGATAGAAAGCATAAAAATGTCCTAAAAATGGCGGGTGTTTGAGGGACTAACAAAATTTCCTTTTCTTTGTTGGGACAAATGGCTTTAACTTTGAGAATTTGATGAGTCTTAAATTCATCTATTTTTTAATCCATTTTTCTAGCTTATTTTTAGTATATTCGGATATGTTTAATGCGAATTATGGTTATTCTGACTTTGTGTTTTTCTGGGTTTTAATTCAAGGAGAATTTTCGTGAAAGAAGAAAAAAAGCAATTACGGCAATCTATGTCATAGCGAGTTTTGTGTGTCACGACAAACATTCAAGAAAGCGATAGCTAAGGAAATGCGTCTGACAATATTTGTATATTGCAGCTGAAGGACTAAATATAGAGAAAAGAGTTATGTCGCGACAAATGTGGCGATGTCGCGACGAACTGTAGGAAAATGTAGCTGATCTGGGCGAGCAAGACAGATGATGTTGCGACAAGTTTTGTCAGCTAGATGTCAACACCAGGAGGAACTTGTCGCGAGATAAAAGCCCCTATCGTGACACTAGAAATAGGAAGAAAGCAGAGATTCTTTCGACAGGTATGTATGTCGTGACAAGAGAATTAAGAGCAATACGAGGAAGAATCTTTGTGACATATCGGGTTTATGTTGTGACACAAGGAAAAATAGGCCCGAGAATCTAGCATAGCGACATAAAAGCTCTGTGTGATACGATTATTGCAACTTGGAAAAGCTTGTTGAGACAATGTATGAAGAAATTCTATTGGGACAAGGTAATGAATGTCGCGACACTAAAAGACAAGGTTTCCGGTCCTGACAGAGAAACAAAGTTGCGACAAGTGATGCTAGCAGTGGCGACCTTGTTGCAGCGAAAGAGTTCCAGTATTCGGCTTCTTATTTGAAGAGAAGTTTTGATGTCACGACAAGGATATTAAGGTCGCGATAGACTTTTCCATATCGAGACAAAGATTCTAACACAATGAAGAGAAGTCTTGTTGCGACATAATAGAACTAGGTCACGACACAAAGATGAGCTGAAGGCAAAAGGTCTTATCACAACATAAAAACTTGGTCGCGACAGAAGACATCTAGTACACCAATAGACTATGTCGCAACATCAAAATGAATCTCCAACAAGAAATTAGGTTAAGAGGAGACAAGACTCTAACGCGACAGACTTTCCTAGTCGTGACAGGAATGATGACAATACAAAAAACATTGTTGCAACAAGAACCAACAGAAATACTATCGCAACATAGAAACTGGGTCGTGATACAATTTTAAAAAAAGCTGCACATAAACAATTCGCAACACAATTATCAATGTCACAACATAATTGTTCCAATAAACACACATGAGAATGTTGTGACATTGAATGGACAGAACAACACAGACCTTCCAAGACAAAGTGTTAAAGAGCCAAAGAAAGATCTGTCACGACAGAGGAAACTTTGTCACGATAGAATAAATATGCTGAAGAAAACAAAACTATCGCGACAGATTACTATGTGCTGCAACAAATACTTGCAACAAAGAATTAAAACTCTGTCTCAACAACACTTTCAGGTCGCGACCAAGAATGCAATCTGGGCCAGAATTTTGGGGATCCACAATGTAGCCTCGAATTTAGGGCCCAAACTTCTGGGGCTTTATAAATAGAAATATTTAAGGAAAGCGAGGTAGTCGGTCGACGGAAAAACCAAAGGATCTGGGAGCTGAGGACTCTTTTGTATTATGTTTTTCTTTTTTTTTTTCTTTTCTTTGTAGATTATAATTAGCGTAGGATTTCAATTTTTTTACTGGACTTGAAACAGTGAATTGTTCAGAAGTTTTGAAGTTTAGCTATTTTGTTGAAGATCAATTTCGATTACTGTTTGAATCTAATGAAGTCTAGATAAAAGCTGGATTCATTTCTTTCAGTTGATTACAATTGCATTGGAAATTTCCTAATCAGTATTATAGTGTTCATTGTGATTTAGATTTCGAGAAATACAACTTCCGCTGGGAAAGATCTGATGTTAGTTATGGTCTTTCCTGCACAAAATTAGAAAGAGATTTCTTAGATTGAGAATTTTGAATTTATTTGAATGGTGTTGTTCATGAAGTGAATTGTTCCAACATTAGTAACTTATACCCAATTAAGGACTATTGTCTAGCTCTGATTTCCAGGAGGCCCTTTGAGTGACACAGAGTTGAAGATTCCTGAGAGTATGGATGCATTACGTAGGGGTATGCTAGACTATTATTGAAGAACTAATGAGCTCTAAAATATTACTAAGATAAATCATCAATTTACTCATGGTTTGAGAATTAGTTGAGGGATCTTTCAATTTAATCAATTAAGGATTTCTCCTTGGTCTTGAGGAATGATCTTGATCTTGTGTTAGCTTAGATCTAATCACGGAAAGAGATAACTCTTTAAGATCTTAAGGATGAGACATCATTCATCTTGTGGAGATCTAGAAAATGGCCTTGTCTTAGGAAGCAAGAAATCTGCAGTCATAAGAAATGGGTATGAAGTATTGGAAAAGAAAAATACCTAGATCTTATAGAGAAAATCATATTACAAGTAATTGGTTATATACATGTTTCAGAAATGAACATGACTCTCTAATCAATGAAATGTATGGTTAAGGGAGAAATCCAAACTATACTACCTTGCTTCTTGACATTTTTAGATTCCAATTCATGAAAGAATAAAATTAGATTATGTTGCAGGAATTGATAATTTCATAGCAGTGAAATCCTAGTGTCTACTTCCAGCAATAATCTGGTTCAGTCTAGTTTAGGTCTAGAATTTTAAATTTTCCTTTTATTATAGATGTAAAAATTTAAACAGTAGAATTCTAGTTAGGTTATTGAAAATTATATGAAATGGTAGTTCAAATAGTGTGGAACTTGAGTAGTTAGGGTAGTTGAACTTTAAATTCCTTTTTATCTCTATGGGAATGATATCCGGACTTATAAGTCCACTTTTATTACTTGTACGACCTATGCACTGGCAGCATTTTGGCCAAACTAAATCTTCAATGAATTCAATGACAAATCATTTTTATTATGAGCATACATGTTCTTATTTGGTCTAAACAAGTTTTTGGTGCCTTTACTAGGGATTAGGTAATAGTCCTTAGGTAAGAGTAGCAGAAATTTGATCTATATAAAGAAAATGGTCAACAAGTACGTATATTGATTTATGAGAATCATTGTTTTGAGTGTGTGTACTACTTATGAGAGTTCGTATGTGAACTTCCTGAAATCCCAGTATCATACGCTTACTTTGAGATTTTATTAGTGGTAAATGATATGATTGATCCTCTCATAAGGGCTCCGAGTTAGTGTCATATTCATCATCCCATATATTGACTACATGTCTTCCCCATGCAATGATTTGGGTAGATTTATCATAGCATCATTAGTTTTTTTTTTTTCCCTATTGCTATCTATCTTCTTGACTTCTTACATATCACATTTCTTACCCTCATATGTTTATTGATTTTGAGTATGATGTTTCACTCTACATCCTTGTCCTTTTACCTATCTCACCACATGTTACACTTTCTGCGTCGCATGATTATCACTGGCGTTTCCATTCATTTCATTTACCTTATCACCCTAAGCCTACATTACGGTCCGTGTCGTAAGACCACCCTTAGACCATGAGATTTGACGTTTTCTTTGACAACATTTACTTGGATAGGCATCTGAGACTTGGTTGATATTTAGACATTGTCATGTTGATTTTTCTAGGAGATACCTCACTAGCGTTTGGATCCATTTATAGTTACGCTTTGGATGACCCGAGGTTGCCTCTCTTTATTGCTTGATGCATGGATTTGGACTGATTTCTCAATACTTCGGAGCATTAGATACCTTACTAGGGCATACCCCTATATGTTGAGATCATTAGGAGTTGTTGGTTTGTTGAGATCATATGAAGTTGTTTGTTTGTGTAGATAGATTCTTATTGAGATGTTGAGTCATATTTTGATATTTTGGGATTTCATCATGTTTTTGTTAGATGCCACATTGGGGCATATCCCTATATGTCGAGATCATTTGGAGATGGTTGGTTTGTGCTGATAGTTTTCATCGAGAGGATGAGCCTCATTATGACATTTCAGGTAGATGTCATCTTGGGGCATATTTCCCTATTTTTTGAGATTACATGATCTTCAGAGGTGTGTAAATGGTTTTTACTGAGGAAAAGCTTCATTGTGACATTTTTACTCTAGTATTGATTATTCAGCGGATCTTTGTTGGGCCATGCAAGTTGGCAAACATTTCTCAGGTACTATTTTTTCATCTATTGTCGGTGTTGTTGTAGGACGCTCTGTCTTTTGTGTCTCGAGATTTCAAAGTTAGTTTCCACATGTTTCTAGCATGGCTTTTTGAGCTGATGACAATAGTTACTCATTTTTTACGTATTGAGAATTTATGGGTTCTCATTAGGCCTTCATGATAGATACACATGCTCGTACTATTTTTGATGATATGGATGGTTCCAATTTTGAGTACAAGGTTGATTGCCTAGAGCCATTTTGGATATCCCATCGATGTGATGCCCCACTTACCATACTAGGGCATATCCCCTACTTTGTTGATGAGATGTTTTGCATTTGTTGGCAGTTACTTGTTGGTTCTTATTTGATTGGGAGATTCCCTTTAAATTGATAGTAGTGTTGTTGAGATACAGAAAGTCACACATATATTATTCAACCTTTTACAAATGTTTATACCATATGAGGTTTTAACAACAGATTGTTCAAGAGTTTGAGGACTCAACACACTATGCCATGTTTGTTGTTGGACTTTTTTTTATAACATAGACCAAAAACTACTAATTCTTAACATTACCACAAGAGATTATTCAATCCCCAAAAGTAATGCCATAACTTGATTGACTGAATATATAAAATCTACCTTTTTCTTTATAAGTAATGATTTGCAATTAAAATTTGGTTTTAGTCTAAATCACTGCAAGTGCACAGGTTATACAAGTAATAAAATGGACAAAATATGTCTGGATATCATTCCCATGAGGATTGATTTTGAAAATCTAAAGATTAACTACCCTCACTACTTAAGATCATCACTATTTGAACCTCTAATTTATGTAAAAATTATATGTCTAAAAGAATTTGAAATAAAAGATAAAGAAATTCTAAAAATACATGAATTAGAGAGTTTACTGGACTGAAATAACACTGAGAATGAAATCAGTGTTGAGACTATTGATTTGCGAGACTATTAATTTGCAAGTTTCCAAATAAAATATAGAGTATGGGACACGAACTTTGAAGTTTTCCAAGTGCAAGGTAGTGTAGCAATGGATTTCTCCTCACACCACACATTTCACTTTTCAGTTCACCGCATTTCTATCTATAGACAATGGGTCTGAAAATCTACTTGTAGGACTTGATCCTCTTTAAGATCTCGACTATTTTCCTTTGTCAAGACTTCACAACCATCTCTTAGGATTCAGAAATTGCTTGTCCCATATATAGATTATGCTGCTGTCTCCAATATACCTGGTACCTCAAAATGAACAATTAGATAAGAATCCCCTTTCCTTGATTAAAATCTCGCCTAACACGGATTGAGTTTGACTTCTTAATTGAGGTGAAACCCTCGAATTAAACCGTTAGGATCAAGATAGATCATATGCCTTGGGAAATATTAATTCGTTGTCACCTAGGAGGGATCCTTGAAGTCAGAGGTTACATCTTCACCAGTGATGTACTAGAGTGATCCAAAGAGTTCATTAGTTCAAACAATATCAATATAATTTACCCCCAAGTGACTGCTCTTTGCTCTCAGGTAGTCCATTTCTGTGTCACTCAAAGGGATTCCTGGAAATCATAGCAATGATACAACTCTTTTTGGGTACCAAACACTGATATTCAAAACAACTCAATGTAGGAGTAATATCAATTAAATCACTGCAACTTTCATACCCAAAACAACATTATAACACTACAAATAATAATTCCAACGACAGATTCTTCCTAGAGGGAGCTTAGCCTCTCAAATCTGGATCACAAATGACAATGATTAGTTGATCAAACAAATTCATTGAAATTGTAATCAAAACTGGAGAAAAATGAATTCTAGAAAAATTCCCAGATTCCACTGAAATTCAGACATAAATTTAAGCTTCGATTTACATTCATCCAGCTCCGAATCCCAGTTTAGATCACTACTCTAATCTAAAATAAGAAAACTAAATATAGAAAACAAGATTAAAAAGAAAAATAAAAATAAAAGAAAATTATATACAATGAGACTTTAGCTCTCTCAAAAAGCACATAGACTTTATGAAAAACGGTTGGAAGTTGTGCACTATTCCCTATGAGCTTCTATTTATAGGCTCAAGTCTTAGGCCCTAAAAACAAGGCGAGAATCACGCACTTTGAAAAGCCTAGAAATTTCATTTCCCGCCATCGGCGTCGTGTTGATGTCGCGGGTGATGTCGCAGGATGTCGTGGTGATGTTGTGACATCGAAGCCAATGGCATAGGCTAGACCGATGTCGCGACACAGCAATCACGGGCAATTCTCAATTTCCAATGATAAGTCAATGTCATGACGATGTCGAGACACTGCTCTTGCACGTTGAGGTTACTTTATGCTATCGCGACATTGAATTTCATCTCTTCCTACTTCAATTGATGTTGTAATATCGGTTTACCGTCATGGCTATCAATTCTCTTCTACTGCTTCACTCTTGATGCTCGCCGATGCTGGGCGACATTTCACAGTTCTCATTCTGATGTCACGACATTAGGTTGATGTCGCAACATTTCTAACTAATGTCTCTGCTCTTATATTTCCTGCCCTGATGTCGCGACATTGCTTGTAGTTAACTTGTTGATGTCGCGACATTGCTTCTACAGTTTTGATCACTTCAGCTGATGTCACGACATTGCTTGTTAGTCCTGCTATCGATGTCGTGACATTGATATCTTAAACTTCACCTTAGGCTGCTTTTATCTGATGTCGCAACAGCGTTCAGCTAATGTCTTCATTAGTTGAGGCTTGTTCTAATGTAGCCACGATGTCGTGGTGATGTCGCGACATTTAAACATTTCAATTCTTCTCACTACAACCAATGTCGTAGTCATGTCGTGGTAATGTCGCGACATTGGATGTTCGATGTAGTTTGACCGCTGAGGCTACTTTTGATGTTGCGACATTGGCTTATCTTTGCCTTCACCTCTTTAGCTAATGTCGCAACAATGTCGCTCATTGCAATAGTATCAAGACCTTCTCCACATAATGTCGCGACACTGGAAATCTGATGTCGCGACATTGTCCTTTTCTCTGCACAATGCTAATTTTTGCTCCTTTTTATGTTGAATTATGTTTTTTTTTTGCTTAATTTTCTGTAAAACATAAATTTGGGTGAAAGCTTCATAATTTTGCATTAAAATGAACTTTTAAGCATGAAATATAATTGAAAAATGGGCTTAAAAATATATGAGTTTTAGACTCATCAAACTCCCCCAAACTTAAAGTTTTTCTTGTCCTCAATCAAAGAAAAGGCTATTTGTTTTTCCTCAAACAGTAAAAATGAATTTTTAAGGACATTTTTCAATTAAATCATATCAACATTTAGGCTTGAGTAGTATTTCAGATGTGACATCAATTCTAATTAAGCTTCATTTTCATAATCTTAAAATTTTTCAATTTAGATCATTTAATACAACATGTAATTCATAGTTAATAAACAACATGCTTGATCAATACACTTCAACCTCAAATTTAGCCGGACGGCGGAGCGAAACTATACAGGACTCTTACTTGCTTTTTCGTAAGACAGGCCTAAGTCTTTTAACTAAATCAAAATATCATATACAAAGATACAAAATAAAACTACCACTGTAGTGGTGTTTACAATGTCAATACATACAGTCCTGAGTCCCATTTACATATACATATACAAAAACTATACATTTACATTTACATAATCCAAGCGCAAAACCTACTGTGATATACCCTACAGTTTGGCCCAAAGAAGATGCAAGATCACTGAGACATCCTCCTCCCTCAGCATCTACACGGATAAAACTCAGGCTAAGCTTAACGCTTAGTGGGAATAGCTATGACTTATACGTATACACATGATTAATACTCTTTAATTAGCATATAACAAAGAATGTATATACAAAGAACATATATCATAATTTTTCATGAATTCATATAACAAACTTATACACATACTTGTACTTATAGCAGATTTATACTTGTTCAGATCTCCCGTAGGGAGTTAGCGTGAGTTTATATCAGGCGGCGGAATCTCGTAGGTACTACAGAGCTTATACTTGTACAGAGGTACTTGTAGGTACTACAAAACTTATACTTGTACAGAGGTACCCATAGGTACATTCAGAGCAGAACAATGTATATCACTTTACTCTTATTCGTTATTCAGACTCTTATCATATAATTGTTTGACTACCTAGACCAGAAATAAGAAATGAGTAGGACACAACACAAAAAGTACTCAAGGTACTGCATAATACTCGAGGTGTCGTGAAGACAAAGCAGGAGGCCGGGCATTCCACAGAGTGTCACACACTAATCGAGTAACAGTACTATACGTGTCGCCACGTAATGTGCAGGTCGTGGTCATGCAATATACGGTCTTAGGTAGTCCTACAATTATATGTGTTTCAGAACTTATGATCTGATCACATGGGCAAGACATTAAGTTTGCTAACGACAGACTCGCCGAGGCGGCGAGGTACGGTATAATTTTCCTTTACCTTACAAACATGAATGGACCCTTTTATACACTTATAGGGTCCTCATTAGTCCAATAGATGTCCTCGTAATAACTAATACAAAACATGACAAAAACACATGTTCAGGAACGTAGGGCTACGCCATAACGAGCACCGCTACGCCTACCACAGACCCGAGGCTGTCTAAGCTCCTCTCACCACGCCGATGGCGTGACATGCCACACTCTGGCGTGACCTACGCCGCCGTGGGATCCTCACGCCGCAGTTGCAAGACCTCGAAATTGCCCAGATTTTACTAATTTCGCCCCTTTTTCCAGAAATCCAACCAAAATCAAAAGAAAACTCATGTATTCTCCAACAAAACATCTCCCAAGTGTGTTCTAACCTAACCAAAACCAAACATAGAGGTTAATTAGGTTTTTTTTTTCCAAACCCAAACTCAAACACTTGTAAGTTAGGTTAACTTCCTAACACCCAAACAAGTATCCATACATCATAAAACAAGAATCCATACTCAAAGGGAGGATCCCATACTCATCTTATACAAACTAAGGTTTTACTAACCCAACTTTTAACAAATCTAAGGTTAGGATGAATTCCTAACTAAACCCTAGAAATGGAACAAACTAATACCCATACAAATCCATACAATAACAATCCATACTAACCATACAAACCCATAGTGATCCATACCTTTCTTGGCTTTCTCTTCTTCTTCTTCTTCTTCTTCTTCTTCTTCTCTTTTCTCTCTATCTCTCTCTACGTTTTTGTTTTTGCTCTCCAAAATGGGAGACCAACTTGATCTTATCCCATTTGAGTTTATTTTCCTTTTATTGCAATTTGGTCCTCAACTCCATTCTATTTGCACCACAACTTATGCCATTTCTTAAATAGCATCTCATTTTCTTATATTATGACTTTTGTGTCCTGTTTTGAAAAATTACAAATTTACCCTTGCTTATTTCCGGGTTTCGCAATTTTCACGTTTTGAATTTAAATTACTAAAAATTCAAATTATACCTACAAAATACCCTAATTATGTTTAAAAACGACTATGGTGTATTTCGGGGTGTTACATTGACTCTGTGAGTGTGACTCCCCATTTCCCGGGGGTCCCGCCACCCACCCGTCAACCCGAAACCCAGCGCCTCATCACGACCCATACACGAAAGAAATGGCCACATTGGCACACATCATACTCACCAAAATATAATCAACTATATTACAATAGTTTCAAGAGTTGTTATATCACTTAATACAAACATATATTGCAAATTAAGAACTTAATACATGTTTTACAAATATATACCAAAGCCACAATCTGGCTTTCTTCTTAAAAGGCCTCTGAGATGTCGCCTTCCTAACACCACTCTCGAAATGATTTTCTCTCGACAGTAGCGAGTAATGCCCGCAAGAGTAGAATTATCCTACATGGGTTACTCCCCACCCTAAGTGTTCATCCAATGGAAGAATAAACAACACACATTCAAGTGAATCATGGGATTCCACTAATGTCTACACGCCTAATCCTATGTCTCGAGTCCTCACTGACTCCCTCACACATGCCTAAGCCATGTACGAAAATCATTTCCAAACAAAAATATTTGTTATAATTCAGCAACCTCCGATATAAATACATTAGACAATCCTGAGGTGAATTTGTTTGGCAATCCTCCGAAACAATCTATAGGCCCCTCCGACGTGAATTGTTGAACAATTTTCCCAACACAATTCTTTGACAACTTTCGATAAAAATTATTATTTTTAATAATTTTACAAAAAGAATTCATTGCCTGACAACCCTCCAATTTTATTCACATGCACTCACACTCTACCATTCTAGGGGTGCCCCGTGCATATGGAAATGCATTATGTCATTTCCAAACAATCTACAAGTAATATATATATATATATATATATAGCACGCATATACTACCCGAATTTATCCACAATCACCATGCATGTTAATATATAAAGCATGCATATATTAACAAAATTTAACACACCACAACATGTTATTCTTACATGGAAATAACGCCAAAATCGGCTCACATGGGCCAATAAAATCCGACGGTCCACCTTGAACCATCCACACAATCACAAATACACAACATAGGACGTCCGAAGACCGTCCATACAACCGACCCGGACTGCCCAAGAACAGTCCCGGGACCTCAACATTCGGTCTCACTCCGGGAGACTAAAACACACGGCCGATTTGGCCCAAAACGCAACAACCATTTGAATGGCTCTCAACTAAAGATTAACACAAGTAAGAGAAAACCCCTACCGTCCTTTTGTTTGTCAAAACTCCACAACCCGCGCCCACGCTGTGAGTTTTGCCGTGGGGAGCAACTTGTCTCTGGCTCGATTCGACTAGTCCGATCATCGTAAATTCTAGAGAGAGAAGTCGATTCTTTCTAAAAATCCCTCCATTTCTCTCTTATGTTCATCGCTTGTTCTCCAAATCGGTCACAAGATGGTCAAGAGAATTGTCCTCATGCCACATGTCCAATTGCTAATGGTTCCTCGATTACACCCACATCCCTTATCCATCTACTTTCAGATTTTCCTCCAATTAGGGAGATGCCACATGTCCACGTGGCCCCATTTGGCCTCCTTGTTCGACTAATTCTTACATCTCCCACACGCAGCACACCGTGAGCCACTCAAAATGTGCCATGTCTCGCATTACGCCGTTGTCTCGAAAAACGTAAATTCCAAATTGGCCCCGTAATCTCGATAAAATTCAATGTGGTAGCTAGATTTCGCGAGACGATTGCAACGGTGAAGTCCGTTTCGTCATCCAAGATCTAGAAAATTTCCGGATTTTGACAGAAATTACCATTTTACCATTTTTCAGAAAATTAGAATTTTATCGAGTTTTACAATGAGTCTGTGTTGGTCTTCCCTCTATTACTAATTTGCAGATTAGTTAGCTTTATGAGAGTTACTATACAGAATGATATCTTTCAGAGTGATTTAGGTCTCATAGGCTTGTTGGTCATATTATTCTCCACTAATGTAGGCATAACACAACCCTTAGAATCAAATAGGTCTTTTGAGCTTGTAATGTATGGCTAAGGCACTTGGGTAGATAACTAATCATTTTAGGCTCAAGCTTACCCAAACTACATACATTTTCTCAATATTTTGTCTTCACCGCTCATTCTTTTTTTTTGCTAAACTAGCCTTTTAAGAACCACCAAACTTGTCCTAGTGCATTTTTCTGTATTTTCTCCTCTATGGCTTTTTTCATTTCCACTGCTATTTTCAATTCTGCTCCAAAAGCTCTTTTCTGTCATTTTGTTTCAGTGTTTGAGTGCGCAATGTCTTACTTTAAAGCTTTACTTCCTCTAACAACAAGCTTTGGGTCATCCCATACTAGTTGGCATTAGGTACTAGGTGTAGAATACCCCTAAAGACTCCCACTCATCGAAGGTCGCATGCTACAAGCAAAACTCTCGTTCGAAACCTGCCATTCTTTTTCGCCTTCTCAATTTTTGTTCTCGCACTCCTTAGTACTTTTCTTAATTGCCTCTCCTTTTCTCATCCTTATTCCTCCTCCTTCATTTCAATTCAAATTTGTACTCAAACTCAATATCTTCCTCATTTCTACCAAGACCATCTACGCTGGGGTAAATTAAGTGTTCTTTACCAGAAGGTGCGTTAAAGAAGGTTTAAGACTCTTCTTTGTCAGGATGATGAAACTGCATGCAAATTTCTCAAAATAGGTACTAAGGTATATGCATATGATATCAAGGGCGGGTTTTTGAAAGTCCTCAAATTGGTCCAAGGATGCCCAAATCATTTCTATCGCTATGATGCCTAGGATTTCGCCTTGAATAATAATGCAACAAGTTCTAGGACACTTTAGAGATTTATGATGGTAAGTCCCATAAAGTTTTCTTAACCCAAGAACAATTGGTTTTTAACGTACTTCTGACCAGTGTGTTAGTTTAGTCATTTTCTGAACTGTATTGTTCAATTTGACTAGAATTAGTAGCTTTATTAGCTTTGATTTCAATTTCAATTTTTTTTCAGAATCTAAAAATTTAGCTTCTTTATCCTTGACATCACAATTTACAATTCAGTCTCAATTTTTCAACCCATTTGCATTTCAGATTTCAGCTTTGTTTGCTTTAAAACAAATTGTTATGTTATTGTTCAACTTTATAGTTCATTTTGATTAAACAATTCAATTCATTTGGTCAACAACAAAAACACCAACATTTCAACAAATTTTCTCACAGTCCTTAAACAAGAAATTACAACATCCCTTCATAAAATATGCAATCAACATCCAACAATTTTTCAACTCTATAGCATTTTTACATTCAACATACTAAATTCTCATTTATTCAGAAAAAAAAACTCAGGCTCAAATTTATTATAATCCTCATAATTATAAAATTCAAATAAAATAAAAATAAAAACAAGAAAATTCTGTACACAAATTTTGGAAACCGCCTTTTTATTTATAAGGGGAAGAATTACATTTTATAGATTACAAGGGAGAGAGAAATACAGAGAAGATAGAAAGATGGAAGGATAGAGAGAGAGAGCTATCCCTCTTTTTGTGGGATTGGGATTTTGAGGGCTTAAGGTTCACTAGTTCATACTTGTAACTGGTGTGTGAACTCAGGGATGGATGGTTCTAGTTTTCCAGTTGAGCCACTTCCACCTTTGTCAAAGAGGTACCATTCTTGTGTTCTAATGTGCTGCTTAATGAGCTCATTTTGCCACTACCTAATGGAATTCAGGGACTACTCAAACTCACCTTGGGCTTGATACATCTGGTTCACCATATCAATGCTCTCTGTCCATAATTTCTCCTTGTAGTTTAAGGTAGACTCTAGTTGTAACGCCCTGAAAATATCATAACAGTTTTATAACATGTTCAGGATGTAAAAAAAATTAAATTATATTTTTTTCGGAGTTTAAATGGCTAAAAACGAAAAATGATAAAAACTCAGAAATTTTACAGGAGCCAAATAAAATAAAAATATCAAATGAGGACCCGAGGGTCATAAATGAGTAATGTAAGTGCCATAGAATAAATGAGATGAAATGAAGAGGAAATGAAAGTGAAATCAAGCTTTAAAATGAGAAATGATGAATTAGTGTGTAGCCAAACATGACCTTAGTCATATAATGGACAAAAGACCAATTTTTGGTCTTTAAATGCCATAACCCACATTTTAGGCAAAGGGGAGAGGAGAGGTGTGTGGCACACTACCACTGAGGAAGAAAAGAAGAACTCGTGATTTTTCTCCATAGGATCAAGGATTTAGGTGATCAAAAAAGAGAAAGAAGAAGAAAGTTAAGAAGATCGAAAAGAGATTGAGGTAAAAGTAAACCACACCCTAACCCCTTTTCTTGTGTTTGGGTCAGGGAAACCCCAAATTTGAATAAAAGTGTTTTTATTGGTTGCTCTAAGTTGTTTTTGGTTGTTTGATTGGTTGTGGTTCTCAAATGAGGAATTTTTGTATAAAGGAAATGTTGGGTTTTTAGGGGAGATGCTGTCAAAATTTTCCCAACACCCATGTTTTTCTTTTGGCCATAACTTGGTCATCACTCATCCAAATTAAGTGATTCGAATTTCTAGGTAAACTAGACTTCGAGGAGAACAAATCTCCATGAAATAAGTATATTCAAATTTGGACCCCTTTGGACCCCATTGGGACCTAGAAATTCTTCAAAAGTGAGGCTTTGTTTTCGGGTCAATTTTGGTTCAGTTCTGATACAATTTTGGTGTTTGGAGCAGTTTAAGTATTTAGGCCAAAACTTAGTCATCACTCATCCGAATTGAGTGATTCAAATTTCTGGGTAAACTAGACTTCTAGGAGAATAAATATTCCTGAAATAAATGTGTATCCAATCGATCTCATCAACCCGTAAAAATTACAAGTGAGAATCTATTTCTGTTAATTCGGTTCGCTATGATATAGTTCGTGTTTAGAGCGCTTCAGATTTAGGCCATAACTTGCCATCACTTATCTAATTGAGATATTCAAATTTCGGTAACCAGACTTTTAAAGAAAACAAATTTCCCTAAATAAGTGTATCCAAATTAAACCTATCAAACCAAAAAATTGTCAAAAATGAGGCATATTGATGCCTAAAAAGAATGATAAGAATGTCTAAGGATGAGGAAATGAGGAAAAATGAAAGGAACAATGTATCGGAAGGGAGTCGGGTAGAAATAAGACCTAAATAGAAATCTTTGAATACCCAACTAATATATGATTGTCATTGGTGACGGATAAAGGGCTAACAAAGAGGAAAGCTTGAATTGATCGAGATTCCGAGGATTGGAATCAAGTGCAACAAGCTTTTTGGTTTGTTCTTTGACTCTTTTTTTTTTTTTTTTTTCCATTTTGGAGTTTGTTCTCTTATTCTCCAATCTCTTTCTTATTTTAAGTTTTACGATCATCGTTTCATGATTGAAATGATTTTCACAACCGCATATTTAAGTGTTTTAATTCGATTTTGAGACAATTAATTGTGAAATGATTTGCATATGAAAATTTGCAGATGAGTATTGAAAATGAATTATTTGAGAGGATGTATATACTATATTGTATTCTGCTATGAATGATTTGAACGCCCTTAATAGAATGTTAACCGTTAAATTCGAAATAAGGATAAATCGGGTATACCAATGCGGTCAAATTGGGCCACCGAACGAACGTGACGCCGATGTCACTCCATCCGTAGCCCAATCCAAGACAAGACGCAGTGTTCACGAATGGATTAACCGGTCGGCCAATGAGATCGTATTGTGTTATAAAAAAATCTTTTATACGAACATGCGGCCCGATGGGACCATCTGGTGATTAAATAAATCCTATGCCAGAAAGCATAGGTTAAATTCGTTTAAGGGCAAAATGATAAGAATATTTGTAAAATGCATGAATTGTGTTTTGAATTTTTTATTGCATATGAAAGTGCATATTTGGAATGATCAATGAACCGTAAATGAATGTATATGAAATGAATATATGTATTGTATTTGCATTGATCATTCAAAAAGATTCAAAGGCATGGTTTAGAAAAATTACATGATTTGACTTAAACTGAAATGGAAGAGAGTACTATATAGAACCACTAAGCATGAAAATGCTTAGCGCATTGCTTTTATCATCGCATAGGTGCGGGTGAGCAGTCTGAGCGTAGACCCGCGGTGAATCGGTCATCATTAAGTCACCGCAGAGGATAAGTAAAGCTCAGTCACATGCATACATGAATTATTGACTCATTTTGTACAAACACTATTATGAAAATTGAACTCTGATTATGTTTTGTAAATATTTTGATATTGAAAACGGCTAATAATGTCGCATTTTATAAAGGTAGGAAATGGACCAAATGGGCATGAAATGCCATATCGAATGAAAAAGTGTTTTGTGATCAAATGATGGACCCCCTTTATGTTAAAGTGGTATTTACGTATATATATTTTCATTGAGTATTTGAAATGTATTTGGAAAAGTAATTGTATTTGGATTGTCGAGAAATGATTGAAAAAGTGAGGGCCAGCGTCCACTGAGTGCAGGATTCGACCTCCGGGTCGGTCGAATGCATTGTATGATAGTCACATTTTTAGTTGTATCAGAGCGTAGGTTTAGGAGATTCTACAAAATGATTTTTCAAATTGTTTATGTCATGCATTGCATTTGCATATAAAGGATGACGTGACTCTGATGTGGATCTTGTCGGTCTTAATATGTAAGCATGGATGGTTCAAGATGATTAGTACCCAAAAAGTGTTATTTTGAGTCCTATTTAAGATAGGTTTTGAGTGCTTTTTGCGTACTAATCATATGAATTAAGCCAATGGACATGTGCAGGTCCGTTCAGTACTACTGATTTTGTTTCGAGGTTGTTTTGGTAGTTTTGCAGGTTTTGAGAACCTTAGCCATCATTTCAAGCTTGGCTTCGTATTGGTGCTGATTCATGCCAAGTTCGTATGAATTCTCGGCGATTTCATCAAGCTAGAGATGAATGTCAAGTGGAGCCCGGAGAAATGGAGCGGGCGATGCGGGAAGCAATACGAGGGAGTGTAAAGTTTTTCGCTATGGCATAGCGAAAATTTACGCAAGGATTGCGAAAATTTAGCAACCATGTGAGTTCCGCGATCTAGTGGCTTTATCTATGACCATATTTTTAAGCTGTGATGGCAGAGAATTGGCTATCATAGCGAAAGATTGCGTGCATTGCGAAAATTCAAATTTTAGCTATGCACTAAATTTAAGCTATGATAGCGAGGGTTCGTATGCTAGCGAAATTCATATGCATAGCGAAATGGGTTGCCCCTCTTATTTTGATCCAAAAACGACCCTAGTTTTGTATAATTCCCATTTTGTCTGAAAATGCTGTCCATATATTTTGGTATTTTGGTATTTCACATCTCTTGTATGGCTATATAAGCCCACCTTATAACATTTGTAACCCCTAACATTTCCATTCCTTTGTAATCACGCGACTTTTCATTTTAGGTTACGAGTTTTCTCTCTTCTCTCTCCTCTTTCTCTCATTTTCTCGGGTACTTGAGCACACCCCTTTAAGGATGACAACTCAAGGGATGTTTGGCTAAGCCTCAAAACCTTGAAGATGAGGGTTGCTAGGTTGGTTATTGGAGTCCCGCAGGTGTTCCTCTGCTTTAAATGGAGCAGGTACTGAATTTATGTGTTTCAAACTTTCCAAATTAGGGTTTAATTCTATTTAATGTGTTTCTTTTGGTCAATACTTGTCATGCTTTAGGGTTCAGTGTATTCTTAATGGTAAATACACTGACATTCTTCTAGATGTCGTTGCGAGCCCTTTGAGAATTAGGTTAAATGCTATGTTTTCTCTGCTTGAACATTGAATGCTCAGTAATGCTTAAGTTCAGAAATGGAATGTTTTTAGGGTTAGTTTTTAAAGTCAAACAAAAGATGGAGTTTTGGCAATGACTATATGTGCATTTGCCTAATGCGAAAGGAAATGGCAGGGACACCATTGCGACCTCATTTTATCAAGCTAGTGACCCAAGCCTTCAAGGTCTCTCTCTCACACCTCATTTTAAGCCGTTTCAGTTAGCATAGTGGCAACAACACCCACACTCTTTAACGTAAATCTGAAAATCCAAATGAAAGCCTCACCATTTCGAATCATGATACGAATCATTTGTGGGATGAAAACCCATCCCCGTGTTCGACCCTAGACCGCTATACTCGGTAAGCTTGACTACGGCCGGTAGGAGGTATGTATAAATTTTTGATTACGGCACCTCTTGTAGCGCGAATCACAAGACAATAAATTAAGGTGACTCGGGAAGTCGCCAGTAGCCTTGCTAATTAATGGAAGATGAAGGCGAGCATCCCATGCTCCATGATTCATGATCGAGTGTTCGCAGGAAATCTTTATAGATATCCTCAGAGATAGCTCGAAACCTTACAAAAACTTGACACAACCAACTTACAATTGTTCCTCAGCGGTCAACCATAGAGAGAATGGCAAAATATCGACCCATGGATTTCCTTAGTAAGAAAGATGATAAGCCTTCCATGGTGGAAAATTGGCTCAAAAGAACTGAAAGAATGCTGTGGAAAATGCATTACACACCAAAGGAGAATTTAGAATGTGCGACCTCACTTCTACAGGATGAAGCTTATCAGTGGTGGGTTTCCGTGACTAGGACCACACCATCTGAGAGTGTTACATGGGAGTTCTTCCTGGAGGAATTCAATAAACAATATGTGGGTCATATTTATCTAAGCAATATGAGACGAGAGTTTCATAATTTGAAACAAAGACAGATGAATGTGAATGAGTATTAGAGAGAATTCACCCGGTTAAGTAAGTATGCTCCCGAGATGCTAGTGAATAAGGAAGAGAAATGCCGCAGGTTTGAAGATGGCCTCAATTACCATATTCGGGCCCATGTCACAGGATTTTGCCATGATGACTTTTCTAAAATTGTGACATGTGCTCTAAATGTTGAAAGGGTAAAGAAAGAAGAGTATGATAGAAAAGAAAGAAGACAGGGTAAGAAAAACCTTGGACAGTCAAGTTCTTATTAGCACCAGAGTAAGAAATTCAGAGGATCACAGGGTTCTAATCAACTTACAGCTCAGGGATCAGCTCAAGCTACCGGTAGTAAGACTATTCTACCGGCACCATTAGTTGCTAGTGCACTAGGAGATTCTTTAAGAGGACCAGATTCTCCTTATTGCACACATTGTGGGAGGAAACATAAAGGAGAGTGTTGGAGATTGACAGGTGCTTGTTTGGTATGTGGATCCAATGAGCACAAAGTGAACGATTGTCCTAGAGCTCGTTCGTTCACAATACCTCGGACTAGGGATACAATTTCAGCAGTACAGAAGAGCAATAAGGACAACAAGAGTGTTGCATCATCGAGGGCACTGAGACAAGAGACAAAGACTATGGGTAGACAAGATGCTCGTGCTCCATCCAGGGCATATGCAATGAAGGCAGTGGAAGAGAAAGATGCATCGGATGTGATAGTTGGTCATTTCTATATCTTTGAGACTATTTACATGCACTGATAGATCCAGGTTCAACCCACTCTTATATTTTTACTACCATTCCTAGTTTAGGTAGTTTACTGAAGAGTAAAACCGAGTATGATATTTTAGTGAAAAATCCACTTGGGCATAGTGTCATTGTGAATAGAGTTTACAAAGATTACCCCATCAAAATACGAGTATGAGTTTCTGGGAGATTTAATCGAGTTGTCATTTAGAGAGTTTGATGTGATATTGGGGATGGATTGGTTGTCCCGACACCAAGTGGTTGTTGATTGTAGAATGAAGAGAGTGACCTTAAGGACATCAAGTAGCGAGGAAGTGACTTTTATTAGCGAGAGGTTGAACCACCTCTCTAATGTGATATCTGTTGCTACTGCTAGAACGATGGTTCGAAAGGGGTGTGAAGCGTACTTGGCATATGTGATAGATATGAAAAAGGAAAAGCCTAGTTTATCATAAATCCTTACAGTTTGTGATTATCCGGATGTGTTTCCGGAGGAATTGCCGAGGTTGCCTCCACAGAGAGAGATTAAGTTTGCAATTGACGTTATTCCAGGTGCCACTCCGACATCCATTACACCGTATAGAATGGCTCTAGTGGAGTTAAAAGAATTGAAGCTTCAGTTGCAAGAGTTGTTAGATAAGGGATTTATTCGTTCGAGTGTATCACCATGGGGAGCTCCAGTGCTCTTTGTTAAGAAGAAAGATGGTACACTTAGGTTGTGTGTTATTATGAGCAAGCGAATAAGATAATGATGAAGAACAAATGTCGGGTGCCGGGATAGATCACTTGTTCGACTAGTTGAAAGGTGCAAGTATTTTTTTAAAGATTGACTTGCGATCTGGGTATCATCAGTTAAGGATTAAGGATGCAGATGTGCATAAGACAGTGTTTAGAACGCGGTATGGACATTACGAGTTCCTTGTAATGCCGTTTGGGTTGACAAATGCACCGACAGCTTTCATGGATTTAATGAATTGTGTTTTTTCAACCGTATGTAGATCAGTTTGTCATGGTGTTTATAGATGACATCCTTGTGTATTCAAAGGATCGGGGAGATCATGATACACACCTTCGGGTAGTACTAGAAACCTTGAGAAAGAAACATTTATATGCAAAAATGAGCAAATGTGAATTTTGGTTGAGAGAATCAGAAGAAGGAATTCGAGTGGATCCAAAGAAGATAGAGATGATTATTGAATGGAAACCACGAGAGAATTCCGCAGTGCATAGATTTCCCTGGGATTGGCGGTTACTCTGGAAGGATTCGTTAAAGGGTTTTCGATGGCTGCCGGCCAGGTGACAAGATTGCTCCAAAGAATGTGAGATTTGAGTGGAGTGAAAAGTGTCGAGCTAGTTTTGAAAAGTTGAAAGCATTCTTAACCGAGGAACCGATTCTTACTCAACCAACCTACGGTAAAGAATACGTGATTTTTAGTGATGCTTCATTAAATGGACTTAGATGTGTCCTTATGCAAGAGGGTAAAGTGGTAGTTTATGCTTCAAGGCAGTTGAAGCCGCATGAAAAGAACTACCCTACACATGATTTGGAATTGGTCGTCATTGTGTTGCATTGAAAATATGGAACCTTATCTTTATGGGAGAAAGTGTTTCATCTGCCGTCACAAAAGTCTTAAGTATTTGCCCTCGCAAAGAGAGCTTAACTTGAGACAACGTAGATGGATGAAATTGATCAAGGATTATGATTGTGTGATTGATTATCATCCCAGGAAGACCAATGAAGTAGCAGATGCTCTAAGTAGAAAGTCGTACGGCAGCTTGAGGCGTTGAATGCTCATTGTCATTGCAGACGATGATGCAATAATTAAAGCGAAATTGATAGCTAAACCAAATTTGTTAAATAGGCGCTAGAGGCCGCGAGAAGGATGAAAATTCTTTGTAATTGTAGAAATCATAATAGAGTGGGGAAAGAAACCAAGTTTACAGTGAAAAATGATGGATTCCTGTACTATAGAGATCGAGTTTGTGTACCTAATGATGATGAATTGAAGAAATCAATACTTAAAGAAATTGTGAGTGGATCTTTTCTATGCATCCGGTAGCCTGAAATGAATCGAGTTTAAAGACTTCATACTGGTGGTTCGGAATGAAAAGAGATGTATTGGAATTTATGACCAAGTGTATGGTGTGTCAAAAAGTGAGGGCAAAACATCAAGTTCCTTTATTGCAACCTATTAAAATACCCCGAGTGGAAATGGGACCGAATCACAATGGATTTTGTGAGTGCAGTTGCAGTGACAGAAAGCATGACTCGGTTGAATTGAAGTGGTAGGCCGTGACTAAGTCAGCTCACTTTCTACCAATGAGAACCGACTATTCACTTGACAAGATGGTAGTGCTTTACAAAAGGGAAATAGTTCGGTTACATGAGATTCCAATATCGATCATTTCAGATAGAGATCCGAGGATTACCTCGAGATTTTGGGGAAAGTTGCAAGAGGCTTTAGGCACTTTCAAGCTAAATTTCAGCCTTGTTCCACCCTGAGATGGATGAATGATCGGAAGAGTGATCGAAGTGTTGGAAGATATGATAAGAAGTTGTGTGATCGACTATGAGGGTAGTTGGGATAGACACGTTCCTCTAGTTGAATTTGTGTACAACAATAGCTTCCAGTCGAGTATTGGAATGGCGCCTTATGAGGCTCTCTATGGAAGAAAATGCATAACACCATTGTGTTGGACCGAGTTGAGCGAGAAGAAGATAATTGGCCCCAATTTGATTCAAGAAACCGAGGAAAAAGTGAAAATGATTATAGAAAGATTGAAAGTGGCCACGGATAGACAAAAATCCTACGCTGACATGAGAAGAAAGGATATTCGATATGAGATTGGGGAAAAAGTGTATTTGAAAGTATTGCCTTGGAAGAAGGTAATGAGAGTTGAGAAAAAATGGCAAGTTGAGTCCTAGGTTCATTGGGCCATATGAGGTGATAGAGAAACTGGGTCTAGTGGCATACAGATTAGCTTTACCTCCATAGTTGGAAAAGATTCATAATGTTTTCCATGTGTCAATGTTGAAGAGGTACAGGTCAGACCCATTGTATGTAGTCTCTTCGAGGACGATTGAGCTTAGACTGGATTTGATGTATGAAGAGGAGTCAGTAGAGATCTTGGCTCGAGAAGTGAAAGAGTTGCGGAAAAAGCGAATTCCATTGGTAAAAGTAATGTGGAGAAACCATAAGACCGAGGAAGTCACGTGGGAAAGCAAAGAAGTTATGTGGCAACAATACCCTCAATTGTTCAATGAAGGTAATTTTGATGACGAAATTCTTTTAAGGAGGGGAGAGTTGTAACGCTCTAAAAATACCCTAACAGTTTTATAACATGTTCAAGGTGTAAAATAAATTAAATTATATTTTTTCGGAGTTTAAATGGCTAAAAATGAAAAATGATAAAAACCCAAAAATTTTACAGGAGCCAAATAAATTTGGTAAAAATACCAAATGAGGACCTAAGGGTCATAAATGAGTAATGTAAGTGCCAAAGTATAAATGAGATGAAATGAAGAGGAAATGAAAGTGAAATGAAAGTGAAATGAAGCTTTAAAATGAAAAAAAATGAAAAATGATGAATTAGTGTGTAGCCAAACATGGCCTTAGTCATGTAATGGACAAAAGACTAATTTTTGGTCTTTAAATGGCATAACCCACATTTTAGGCAAAGGGGAGAGGAGAGGTAGGGCACGCTACGGTTGAGGAAGAAGAGAAGAACTTTATGATTTTCCTCCATAGGATCAAGGATTTAGGTGATCAAAAAGAGATAGAAGAAAGAAGAAGATTGAAAGAGATTTGAGGTAAGTAAACCAAACCCTAACACCCCTTTTCTTGTGTTTGGGTTAAGGAAAACCCCAAAGTTGAATAAAAATATTTTTATTGGTTTCTCTAAGTTGTTTTTGGTTGTTTGATTGGTTGTAGTCCTCAAATAAGGAATTTTTGTATAAAGGAAATGTTGGGTTTTTAGGGGAGATGCTGTCAAAATTTTCCCAAACCCATGTTTTTGTTTTAGCTATAATTTGGTCATCCCTCATCCGAAGTGAGTGATTCGAATTTCTGGGTAAACTAGACTTCTATGAGAACAAATATCCCTAATATAAGTGTATTTAAATTTAGACCCCATTGGACTTATAAATTCATCAAAAGTGAGGCTCTTTTTTCGGGTCAATTCTCGTTCCGTTCTGATACAGTTTTGGTGTTTGGATCAGTTTCGGTATTTAAGCCATAACATGGCCATCACTCATCCGAATTGAGTAATTAAAATTTATGGGTAAACTAGACTTCTAGGATAACAAATCTTCCTGAAATAAGTGTATCCCAATTTGGACCCCATTGAACCTAGAAAATTCGTCAAAATGGGGCATATCGATGACTAAAAAGAATGATAAGAATGTCCAAGGATGAGGAAATGGAGAAAAATGAAATGAACAATGTATCGGAAGGGAGTTGGGTAGAAATAAGACCTAAATAGAAACCTTAGAATACCCAACTAATACATGATTTTCATTTGTGATGGATCAGGGGCTGACGAAGAGGAAAGCCCGAATTGATCGAGATTCCAAGGATTGGAATCAAGTGCAACAAGCTTTTTGGTTTGTTCTTTGACTCTTTTTTTTGTTTCCATTTTGGATTTTGTTCTCCATTCAATCTCTTCTTATTTTAAGTTTTACGATCATTGTTCTATTATTGAAATGATATTCAATAAACTGCATATTGAAGTGTTTTAATTGATTTGAGACAATTAATTGTGAAATGATTTGCATATGAAAAATTGCATGAGTATTGAAAAACGAATTATTTGTATATAGATGTATATACTATATTGTATTCTGCTATGAATGATTTGGGCCTTATGTCAGAATATTAGTTAAATTCGGTTAGGATAAATTAGTATACCAATAAGGGTCAAATTAGTAGTACTGAACGAACGTAATGATGTGTCACTCCGATCCGTAGCCCAACGGGACAGTATTGGTAGTGTTCACGAATGGATTTTTAATAACCGGTCCCGGCTGACCCAGGCGGGATAAGTATTGTGTTATAAAAAATCTTTTTATCTTTGCGACATGCAATGATGGGACCATGTTAGTGATTCCGTCATCCTATGCACTAGAAAGCATAGGTTAAATTCGTTTAAGGGCAAAATGATAAGAATATTTGTAAAATTCATGAATTGTGTTTTGAATTATTTATTGCATATGAAAGTGCATATTTGGAATGATCAATGAACCATAAATGAATGTATATGAAATGAATATATATATTGTATTTGCATTGATCATTCAAAAATATTCAAAAGCATGGTTTAGAAAAATTGCATGATTTAACTTAAACTGAAATGGAAGAGAGTACTATATAAAACCATTAAGCATGAAAATGCTTAGCACATTGCTTTTATCATCACCTGAGTGAACATGCACAAAGACGTAGACCACAGTGAATCAGAGTCATCATTAAAGTCACACGGAGGATAAGTAAAGCTCTGTCACATGCATACATGAAATTATTCAACTCATTTTGTACAAACACTATCATGAAAATTGAACTCTGATTATGTCTTGTAAATATTTAGATATTGAAAACGGCTAATAATGCTGCATTTTATAAAGGTGGGAAATGGACCAAATGGGCATGAAATTCCATATCAAATGAAAAAGTGTTTTGTTATCAAATAATGGGCCTCCTTTATGTTAAAGTGGTATTTACGTATATATATTTTCATTGAGTATTTGAAATGTATTTGGAAAAGTAATTGTATTTGGGTTATTCAAAATGATTAAAAAAAAGAAAAAAGAGAAGAGTGAGAATGGCGTCCGAGTGCGGATTGACCTAAATTCGAGTCGAGTACATCGGAGCGGTAATACTAGCTCTTCATCACTGCTTTTGGATGGTAGCCTTGATTTCTTTCCACGGTGTTCTTGTAAAGGTACCCCTGAGAGCTTCTACCTTTCGACGGGTTCTATTCCATTTCTTTTTCCCTGACCTCCATGATCTTGATCAATTTCTGATCTCTCATGAGCTGATCATTCACAAATGCCCTCTCTCTCACTTTCTACTCTTAGGGATTTATCCCTCTATGCTAGATTCTCTCCACTCCTCATCCCTCTATTGGAGAATTTTCTGCAAAGTTTTCTTCTCTTGTTCTATTTTCTGCAGCCAGATTTTCATCTCTTTATCTCAATTCTTCCGTGAACTGCTCATTTCTTCTCTTCATCTCCTCTCTCATCTCTATTAGTAAAGATAACAACTCAGAATTGATGCTCTCTTGCTTTCTTACTCCTTAACCCTCTTTCTACTGTTATGACAGGCACAGTTTCTTGACTTTGGGAGAGGCAAGCTGGTTTCTCTAGGTAGTCTTCATCCTTTCTTGGAGTTTCTTGTGCTTCATAAATTCTTGGGTGCACCTTCCTTGACCAGGTTAAAGCTGCCCTCTTCTTCTTCTTTCTTGCTCTCTCTACCTTTTTACCCCGTGCTAGAGTTTTGAGGACCCCAGTGAGAGTGAGAGGAGAGGATCTTGGGCATTTATCCTCTGTCTCATTGAATGTTACACACCCCTTGATGCACAAGAGAGTGATCAAGGCACGGTGGGGGATGTTCCTTCGAGAGGTTGTTCTCAGCGTAGTCCAAAATAGACTGTTCCACTATTTTCCCCACATTCAGACTCCACCCCTTGACCAGTGCATATAAGAGCATGGCACGGTCTTGTCTTACTGTTGAGACATGCTTTGAGGGGTAAGAACACAATTGAAAAAATAGAACCATACCTTATTCGCCTCTGTCAAATCTCCTTTATCGATGTAGGCATTGTGGATGGTTTTGGTTCTCTGCCATTTCCTAGATCGTTCATCAGCTCTTTGACGATTTCTTCAAATTTCGGGCTCTCCTAGAGTTGGTAGTACTCTACACACTCACCCACTAGTCTCAACTCCAGGAGTTAGGAAATGGCCCTCTCCCTAAGGGATCCATCCCCCCCCTAACATAGCACGTTAGGTTCTTCTACTCACCTAGATTGGCGTAGAACTCTTTGACAAGAGCCCTTACCCTTGGCTCCCTATGCTGGCTCACCATCTCCCAGCCCGTTCGCTTGATTTCTTGCTTAAATGGCGACACCAACTGCTTAAAACCCCTTTCCTCCACGAAGCCCTTCTTTGCCAGATGCTTCTAGAACACTTCTGCTCCCTTGTTAGAGTAGAAGGCCCTGGTTCTTCCTCCACCACAACCTCTATCTCCTTAGGCACAACCTCGAGGGTAGTTGCTTGGTCCCTTTCATCTTCCCTTTCTCTCTTAACTTCCTCAACCCTCTCTCGTAGAACTTCCTTTACTATATTTCCTATCACTTTGTCGAGGGTAGGAGAGTCAAGGTTCGGCATTTTGAGTTTCAATGAGATTTTGAGAAGGCTAGGGTTTGAAAGCTTGATTTTAGTATGAAATTTTCTCGAAGTATTCTTTTTATAGGTGGGCTGCCCTAACGTGATGTCACGACATTGGAGTTCTGATGTCGTGACTTTGAATTGACGTCGCAATGATGTCGTGTTGATATTGTGACATCATTCAAATGTTCTAAATGGGCTTCACCTGATGTGGCGACATTGAAATTGCTATGTCACAACATTATCCTAATGTGGCGACATTAAGATTGTTATGTTGCGACATTGCTTGGGTTTTCAATTTGGCTTTTTCTGGATGTCGCGACATTGGAAATGCAATTTTGTGACATAGACTTGATGTTGCGACAATGTCGCGACATCTCTTCAAGGTCAATCTTAGTGTTTCTCTTCTATCAATGCAATGTCGCGACATTGACATGTTGATGTCGCGACATTGACATGTTGATGTCGCAACATAGGGACAATGTTGCGAAGAGGTCGCGACACTAGGGAAATTGTTGGAACCGATGTCGCGACATTGTTGTTGATGTCACGACATTGAGAAATATTTTTCTTCATTCAAGTAGAAAATTGTTTTCCTTGTTTTATTTATGCAATTTCAGTTCATGCTTGTGAATATAAGTCTATCACTATTAAAAATTCTCAATTCAAGCATAAACAGTAACACTCAAATTTTCAATTCAATCAATTCAGCATGCATTCATGGTATTGCAAAAATTTTCATACAACTATTTAACAAAGATACAATGAAGCTACTATGCAATTTTTAACTCAGATAAATTAACTCCCCCAAACTTAGTTATGCATCATTTCCAAAGAATAAGAAATGGAAGTAAACTTCCCTTTGTAGTTAACTCTGCATAACTCAATCGGTTGGAGATGATTCAAAAATTACCTTCATATATATTTGCAGCTTCATTATCCTGACATTCAGAAAATTGTAATTAACTAAATTGCAAAAACACACTGAACTATTCAAAAATTCTAACAAACTACACTACTAAACTATTCAAAACACACTGAATAAAATCACACTAAAAGAAAATGGAAATTGCTTGGGTTGCCTCCTAAGATGTTGCTCATTTTTAAGTCTTTGGCTAGACTTTGCTGGAATATTTTCTCTTTTCAGCAATTTCTTCCTTTCTCTTCAAATCTAAGACTACTCTTCGGTAGTTACCTCCCAATTGTGTTTTAATCTTTGTAGTAACTTTAAACTCATTTCTAAAATTTGACAGTGTAGTGCTCGAGGGTGTAACCCCGGTGGTAATGTTTGGAATACTCCACCTTGATTAAGCTCCCCTAAAAATAGAATCTAAATAGCCAGGTTGTACAAGAGGACTAATTCTCCTATTTTGAATTCTTTCCTCAATATCCTCTGGGCATGCCATTTCTTAGTCTTACCCTTGTAAATTCTTGCATTGTCATAAGCTTCATTCCTCAACTCTTCTAATTCATTCAATTTGGAGAAATCTCTTTTCTTTCACAGCTTGGAAATCAAATTTCAGCTTTTTTTATTGCCCACATTACTTTATTCCCAAGTTCCAGAGGTAGATGACATTGCTTACCATAGACAATTCTGTATGGGGACATTCTAATAGGGGGACTTTCCAATAGGGGACTTTCCAATAGGGGACTTATAAGCAGTTCTATAAGCCCACAATGCATCATCTAACTTTGCTGACCAATCTTTTCTCTTGCATTAACTGTCTTCTTAAGAATGTTCTTTATCTCCCTGTTAGATACTTCTGTTTGTCCATTTGATTGAGGGTGATAAACCAATCCCAAAACATGTCTGATTCCATATCTACTCATGAGTTTTGCAAACAACTTGTTTGCAAAATAGCTTCCCTCATCACTAATGATTGTCCTTGGGGCTCCAAATCTGCTCAAGATATTTCTCTGCATAAACCAAACTACAGTGTTGGCATCATTCCTTGGACAAGCTATAACTTCCACCCATTTTGATACATAGTCCATGGCTAGGGGAATGTATTCCTTGCAGGGGCATCTCATTTCTTCTATTTATATTGCCCATTCTCGGATATCTATCATAATGTTTAACCTATTCAGACCGGTCTCTGAATAGAGTTGGCCAATAAAAACCTGATTGGAGAATTTTCTAGGTTGTTCTGTCTCCTGCAAAGTGTCCTCCATATGGTGATGAATGGCATCCGCAATTCCAGCTTGTTTTGCCTCCGGTACACATCTTCTAATAATCTAATATGCTCATCTTCTAAAAAGAAATGGGTCATCCCATATATAAAGCCTAGCATCAGTTCTCAACTTTCCTTTTTGCTGGCAATTGAATTCTGGTGGCATAATTCCACAAGCCAGAAAGTTCACAATATCAGCATACCATAGTATTTGAACTAATACTTGAAAAAGCTACTAATCAAGGAAAATTTCTTTAATCTCATGCCCTCTTTCATCTCCCATAGACTTCTCTAGTCTTCATAAGTGATCAGCTATAACATTCTCACTACCTTTCTTATCCTTGATTTCCAAATCAAATTCCTGTAGCAATAAAACCCATCTAATTAGTCTTAGCTTAGCATCTTTCTTTGTCATCAGGTATTTAATTATTGCATGATCAATGTGCACTATTACATGAGACCCTAATAAATATGGCCTAAACTTCTCACAAGCAAAGACCATTGCTAGCATTTCTTTTTCAATTGTTGAATAATTCTCTTGTGTTTCATTAAAAGTCTTGCTAGCATAATACATGGCTCTGAAGGTCTTGTCAGCTCTTTGTCCCAACGCAGCTCCCATAGCATAATCACTAACGTCACACATGATCTCAAATTCTTTGTTGCATTCTAGTGTTGCCATAATAGGAGCTTTGATCAATCTGTTTGTCACACCCCTACCCCCGCCTGGGCGAAAAAAGGGGGCGCACGGGACTGGGACTCCTTAACTTGCTTTTCGGACATTGGTGGGCTCATTTCATATATAAAATAAAACTTATAATACGACCACCGTATCAGTGTTTAACTGTTCATGTACATACATTCCTGAGTCCCATTTACTTATACTTACACAAACTCCACTATTACAAAAACTTTTACATTTAATTCCAAAAACCCAAAAAAAAAAAAATCAAAACCTACATCAGGTGGACTCCTATTGCTATGTTGACCCTGTTGTATGCGGAATGCCTCGGATGTCCCCTTCAGTACATACAAGGATGAAAACACCCGTGTTAAGCTTATAGCTTAATGGGAAACAAATAATAGATATGACCACTTGAAGTGGTCAACAATTACAGGATACATATAACATAATGCATATGTCAGAGTTTACGTATAACCTAATTCCTATCACAGAGTTTTCATATAGCATAATTCTTATAATAAGGTTTTCATATCTCCGTAGAGCGTTCGGGCAATCTTGCACGAGGGTGCGAAGTAAGGTCTGTCTGAGTGACATAAGCGGTGCCAGGCTTTCTTATTGTTCATTATTCATATTCTTATCATATAAATGGTTGCTTGTATAGACTAGTAACAATGAATGAGAGGGACGTAGCACAATAGGTACGGAAGATGCGTATAGTGCGAATAGAGACATGTCTACCCACGCATGCGGAGGTGTTGTAGCCGCGTGCGAGTGTCGTCGCACTAAGCAGAGGCGTGCACCTTGCGTAACGAGAGGCGTGCGCCATTATGTGAGAGTGTCGTAGCCCGCTGGAAGGGTGCCATCTGCCCAGACAGAACGTGCGCCGTAATAGAGGTGTCATAGCACTATGTAAAGTATCGTCATGTGATCAGGGCGATGCCTATTCATTCACTATCCAGATCTCAGACATACACATACAATTATATGTGTTCGAGGCTTGTTATTTTGTTCTTATTTACATTCTTATATTTATATATGAGTAGAAAGAACAAATAATGGGCGAAACCATGTCTGACGGCAGGGTTTTAGAAGTATGAGGATTCGAGATCAATTTTACATACCACTCGTATACGTATGCGCTCTTTTTTCGTTCATAATTAACAAAGAACATAACAAAAACGGGGTTGTAAAATGAATTTTCGGACCTTAAACAACTTTGAAATGCAGTACTCAACTTTTACCGATGCCTCAACATTACTGGTATTAAAAGCTACTTTCAGTACCAATACTCGAGCGATTGCCGATTCTCAACCTCCTACAGACCTTCAAATGCTTTGAGTACCAGTACTCAACTTTCAATACCAGTACTCAACATCCTCTAAACCTTAAATCACTTTGAGTACTAGTACTCAACTTTCAGTACCAGTACTCAACATCCTCTAGACCTTAAACCACTTTGAGTATCAATCGTCACTTTCAATACTAGTACTCAACTGCGATTTCTGCTCAAATGGCAGGTTTGCCTCTTTTCACCCGAAATTTCTAACCAAAATCCAAAACCAACCACAAAACTAAACTTAAACCAACAAAAATCACTTTTATACAGAGATAGGGTTCTTCAAACCCAAACATAGGCAAAGAGAGAGTTATGAGGGTTTCCTACCAACAAATCCATACTTTCCATACACAAGCCTAAATAAGTTTCCAAACTTTCCATACAAGAATTCCATACCTTGATTTCTTCTCTTTTTCCTCTTCTTTTCCCTTCCTTCACCTTGCTTGAACCGAAAAGAAACTTGAATAAATGGAGAACAAGCAAACAAAAGTTGGCTCTTCTCCTCTATCGTAAATTCCTGGCCCCGAGTGAGAAAATATCCAATCTCTAAGACCATGTTTGGTCTTATCCTAATTTTGGCCTAAATTTCATTTTTGCTATTTGGTCCTTCCTTTTCAATTTTTTTGCACTTCAAATTATCACAATTCTTACACTAGAATACCTCTTCTTGTTTTATGACCTTTGAGTCCTTAATCTGAAAAATTACCATTTTACCCTTGACTCTTTGATTAATTCTGGCTTTATCCTTTTTCACTCTTAGTACTTAAATTACGAAAAATACAGATTTACTTTTCTTATACTACAAAACTGTAATAAAACTACTATGGTCTAATTCGGGTTGTTACACTGTCCTTGATTTCTTCAAAAGCACAATTACACTTTTCATCAAATTCAAATTTTGTTTCATTTTCAAGCAATCTGCATAGTGGCCTTGATATTTTTGAGAAGTCTTTTATGAATCTTCTATAGAATCCACCATGTCCTAAAAAAATTCTATTCCTTTTTACTGTGGTAGGTGGCAAAAGAGTTTCAATGATGGAAACTTTAGCTTGGTCAACTTCTAATCTGGCTGTATAAATTTTATGACCTAAGACAACGCCTTATGTTACCATGAAATGGCGATTTCCCAAATTAAATTTAAATTTTGCCTTGGCATCTAAAATGCAGTTTCCAAATTATGCGAGCAATGTTCAGCCCGGATCCATAAGCCCGAAAAGTCATCCTTGAAGATTTCCATAGCCTCTTCCACCAAATCCCGAAATATAGACATCATACACCTTTGAAAGGTGGCAGGCATTACATAATCCAAATGGCATCCTTCTAAAGGCAAAGGTGCCATAAGGACAAGTAAAAGTGGTCTTCTCCTGATCCTCAAGGGTTATGGCAATTTTATTATAACTAAAGTATCCATCAAGAAAACATAAATGGGGGTGTCCTGTTAACCTGTCCAACATTTGGTTAATGAAAGGTAGAGGATAATGATCCTTTCTAGTAGCGATGTCGAGTTTTACGCTTAGTCTATACATACCCTCCACCACATTCTGATTCTTGTGGAATTAATTCATTCTTCTCATTTACGATGTGGTGAATCCACCCTTCTTGGGAACCACATAAGCCCAGGCTCTGAGGATGTACGATATTGCATAAATGAAATACGCATTGACCATTTCAATACTTAACTTTTCCTAGCAACTTCTTTCCTGCAGGACTGACTTATACGTGTTCTATTAAATTCTTTGCATTTTCCTCCAAGAGGATTTTATGCATACAAATAGAAGGACTGATTCCTTTTAAACCATCTATTAACCAAGCAATAGCTTCCTTTTACTTCCTGAGAATTTCAGCAGTTTCTGTTCTTTGTGCTCTATCAAGTTAGTTGATATAATTATTGGTTTAGATTTTCCAGCTTCAAGGAAGGCATACTTCAAATGTTTGAGCAATTCTTTTAGAATTAAAACGTCTGAGCATGTGTTTACTTCTTAAACCTTCCCTTCATAATTACTTGATTTTTCTGCACTGCTTTCATTAAGACTAAGTAGTGCTTCTTTAAATTCAAAATTGGAGTTTAGAAATTCAACATCAAGACACTCAATATATTGGAAATTCTTCTCATTTTCATTCATTGAACTCTAAATCTTATTTTTCAATTCAAAACTGATGGGAACTTTTGTTTCTACAATCTTACAATCAGCATTATCAAATTCAAGTTGTTTCCAACTCTAATTGAGATTGAAGTGCACTACTTCATCTCCGATACCAATCAATACTCACTACACATCTATAAAGTGCGTTTGCAGTGGAACGTTATGCTACTCAATAATAACCACAGATCTGCAGGAATGTTCTGTAACAGCTAAATATCTCGATAATGGTTGGGTGATATCACGCATCTACAGGAATCATGGATGTTGAGTCGACACCTCACTCAAAACTGAATCTGGCAGCGAATCGATGCCGGATGTATATTCTGAAATCCGCATAATTGACGACTGGGACTCCACGTAGGTGCGAGAAATAGATAAAATGGATCTGTATTTCATTGCGTGAGATCTCCAGCAAACAACATAGTTGTCATGATCATACTCATATAAATGAATTTCCACGTATCAGTCATATCGCGAACAAATTAAGGGTTAGTGTGCTCGTAAGGATCATTTATCTCCTGTTCTTAAATGTGTTTAAGTGACTCTCAGATCTTCCCTTATTAAAAGAATGGGACAGTATCAGCTGCCTCTTTCTTTCTCAGCTTCCTATTTAGTGCCTCTACCCTTTACTATTCTTTCCTCTTCAATAACTGAGAACTATACTACTTTATCTCTCCTCCAATTTCAGCATGTTTGTCTATCACAGCCACCTTCTTCTCATTTTCTTCTCTTTCTTTCAGTTCTCTGCCACTCCTAAGAGTAATTGCCATATAGTCTTAAGGATTCTTCTTTGTATCACTTGGGAAGGCATCCTTAGACTAGTTCTGAATAGCTAAGGCGAGCTGCCCTACTTGTGTCTCTAGATTTTTCAAAGAAGCATTTTTATTGGCCTGAAACATATTTGTGTTTGCCTGAAATGTTGCTTGTTCAGAAAATTTTTGTCATGAATGTTCAACAATTTCTTATTTTCTCCCATGAAGCTCAACATTTGTTCTTCAAAAGACTAGGACCTTCTTTGGCCCTGATTCTCAATTCTTTGGTTGTTTTGCTGTTGTTGTCCTTGGAAACCATGTTGACCCATCTTCTTTGTAATCACGCATAGGTCTACATCCTTGCTATCTGCTTATGAGTCCATATGAGAAATTATCATGGTTCCTTAAAGCTAGTGTGTAGTGGGTTGGAAGATATGTGTTGGGCTTAAAGTTGTAACTCCTATTGCCATTGACAAACTGAACTTCCTCCACATGATAAGGACCATCATGACGAGTCTTCATCATTGAAACTCTTTGTTACCTTCCCTTGTTCCCGGCTAGATGGCGAACTAGTTTCTTCTTTCACCACAATGCTAACTTTGTTCATTAGTGCATCGATTATGCCTCTATATTGGCAATTTGTTTCAGCTACATCACACCACTTCCTTCATTGCTATTGCTCCTTAAAGTCTCGGATGGGCTATAGATTTTCACCTCTTTACTAGATCTTCTATTAATTGGTTTGCCTCTTCAACACTCTTTCTCTTGAATGCTCCACAACATGTTGAATCTATGATCCCTTTAGATGTGTAGTTCATGGCATGGTAGAAAATGTCCATCTGTGCGATATGATCAATCTCATGCATTGGACATCTTTTAAGCAGCTTCTTATACCTTTCCCAGGCATTGTAGAGACTCATCTTCACCTTGCTTGAATACAATGATTTCTTCCCTCCTCTCTGAAGTGAGAGCATGAGGGAAAAATCTACTTATAATGCTTGACCTGACTCATCGTTTGTTCAACGATCCGTAGGAAGTTATTCAAACCAACTTGTTGTTGTATCCCTTAAGGAAAAAGGGAACATCTGCAACTTAATCACATCAAGTCTCACCCCATTCAATTTCACAGTATTGGCCATTCTAAGAAACCTACCCATATGCTCATTGGGGTCTTCACTAGGATGCCCAGTAAATTGATTCTACTAGACCATGGTGATTAGTGCAAGCTTAAGCTAAAAATTGTTTGCTTCAATTGCAGGTTGCATGACTACAAAATAATCATCTCTAATAACAGGCCTCCAAAAATCTTCCATAGTTCTGTCCTTGTAGTGCATCAAGCGCCACAACTAAGTGCTGTATTTGTATCTCCCTGCCTTTCTTGCGCCATAATTCTTTGCTTCATCAAATCCTAACTTTCTTGGAATTTCGGTGTTCTTTCCAATTCGTGTCCCGATTAGCGCCGATTAACATACGGCTTCACATTGCATGTGATAAATTCCTAAAATGGAAATACACTAAGATCAAGTGAGATCAATAGTTAATAAAAATATATTCTAATATGCTTTCATAAAATATCAATAGCTAAGTCAGCTACTGTAGTTAAAACTATTTTTGAAAATTTTTATAAAAGATAAAAGAAAAATGTCCAAACTAGCAATTTTCTTTTTGGTGAGAATATTGATTTTTAAACTTTACTTTCATGTCAATCCCCAGCAACGACACCCTAAACTTGTTGGACTTTTTTTATAACATAGGCCAAAAACAACCGATTCTTAGCATTACCACCAGAGATTATTCAATCCCTAGAAGTAATGCCAAAACTTGATTGACATAATATATAAAATCTGCCTTTTCTTAATAAGTAATGATTTTCAATTAAAATTTTGTTTTGGTCTAAATCACTGCAAGTGCATAGGTCATACAAGTAATAAAATGGACAAAATAAGTCCAGATATCATTTCCACGATAATTGATTTTGAAAATCTAAATATTAACTACCCTTACTACTCACTTAGTCATCCTTTATTTGAACCTCTCATTTACGCCAAAAATTATGCATCTAAAAAATTTGAAATAAAAGATAAAGAAATTCTAAAAATACATGAATTAGAGAGTTTACTAGACTAAAATAACACTGGGAATGAAATCAGTGTTGTGACCATTAATTTGCAAGTTTCCAAATAAAACATAGAGTATGGGACAAGAACTTTGAAGTTGTATAAGAGCAAGGTAGTGTAGTAATAGATTTCTCCTCACACCACCCATTTCCCTCTTCAATTCACCACATTTCTATCTATAGACAATGGGTCTGAAAAGATACTCGTAGGACTTGATCCTCTTTTAGATCTGACTATTTTTCCTTCTCAGTACTTCATAGCCATTTCTTAGGACTTGAAATTACTTGTCCCCATATACAAGATTATACAATTCGTCTCCAATATAATTGATACCTCAGCCATCAATTAGACAAGAATCCCCTATTTCCTTGATTAGAATATCAGTTAACATGAGATTAAGTTTATTCTTCTTAATTTAGGTGAAACCTCTCTGAATTAAATTGTTAGGTCAGTGGATGGATTATATGCCTTAGGCACACTCATATTGTCACCTAGGAGGGATCCTTGAAGGCAGAGGTTAGATCTTCATCAATGATGTACTAGAGGGATCCAAAGAGTTCATTAGTTCAAACAATATCAATATAATTTACCCCCAAGTGACTGCTCTTTGCTCTCGAGTAGTCCATCTCTGTGTCACTCAAAGAAATGATACAGCTCTTTCTAAGTACCAAACATTGATATTCATAACATCTCAATGTAAGAGTAATATCAATTAAATCACTCCAACTTTCATACCCAAAACAACATTATAACACTACAAATAATAATTCCAACGACAGATTCTTCCTAGGGAGCTTAGCCTCTCAAATCTGGATCATAAATGACAATGACTAGTTGATCAAACAAATTCATTGAAATTGTAATCAAAACTAAAGAAAATGAGAAATCGAAAAATTCCCTTAATCCCGCGAAATTTAGACATAAATTTAGCTTCGATTTACATTCATCCGACTCAGAATCCCAATTTAGATCACTACTCTAATCTAAAATAAGAAAACTAAATCTAGAAAACAAGATTAAAAAGAAAAAAATAAAAGAAAATTATATACATTGAGACTTGACTCTCCCCGAAAGCCTGCGAACTTGATGGCTTAATTTGGAAAGGCTGCATGCTATTCAAGACTTCTATTTATAGGCTCAAGTCTTGGGCCCTAAAAACGATGTGAGAATCACGCACTTCAAAAAGCCTAGAACTTCTTCCCTAGCTGCTGATGTCGAGTTGATGTCGTGGTGACGTTGCGACATTAGAGTTGTCAATGTAGTAGGTTGCATCTGATGTCGCAACATTGAAAATCTACTAGGCAATTCTCAATTTCCAATGATAAGTCAATGTCATGACATTGCTCTTGCATGTTGAGGTTACTTTCTACTGTCGTGACATTGTATTTCAACTATTCCTACTTAAGTTGATGTTGCGACATTAAGCCAATGTCATGACATTGACTCTTCATTGTTTCAATTTGGATGTTCAAGTTGGATGTCGCGACATTTCAGTAGTTCTCTGTTCTGATGTCGCGACATTAGGTTGATGTCACGACATTTCTAACTGATTTCTCTACTCTTACATTTCCTACCCTAATGTCGCGACATTGCTTGTAGTTAACTTGTTGATGTCGTGACATTGCTTCTGTAGTTCTGATCATTTCAGCTGATGTCGCGACATTGATATGTTAAACTTCACCTTAAGTTGCTTTTATCTGATGTCGCGACATTGCTTTAATGTCGCGACAGCGTTCAATTGATGTCTTCACTAGTTGAGGCTTGTTCTGAAATCGCCACGATGTCATGGTGATGTCGCGACATTTAAACATTTCAGTTCTTCTCACTCCAGCCAATGTCGTAGTCATGTCCTGGTAATGTCGCGACATTGAATGTCTGATGTAGTTTGACAACTGAGGCTACTTTTGATGTCACAAAATTGGCTTATATTTGCCTTCACCTTTTCAGCTGATGTCGCGGCAATGTCGCGACATTGCAGTAGTATCAAGACCTTCTCCACATAATGTCGCGACATTGGCCTTTCTGCCTGATAGTGATTCTTACTCATTTTATCTTTAGTGTTTCTTTTGCTTAATTTCACATAAAAACATAAATTTGGGTGAAAGCTCCATAATTTTACGTAAATGAACTTTGCTTCGGAAATATACTTATTGGCTTCAAAATATATGAGTTTTAGACTCATCAAACTCCCTCAAACTTAAAGTTTTGTTTGTCCTCAAGCAAAGAAAATGCTATTTGTTTGTCTTCAAACAATAAAAATCAATTTTTAAGGACATTTTTCAATTAAATTAGAAGAGCATTTAGGCTTGAGTAGTATTTTAGATGTGACATCAATTCTAATTAAGCTTCATTTTCATAATCTTAAAAATTTTCAATTTAGATCATTGTCTGACATGTAATTCATGAAAGTAAGTGCCAGATACGGAGTTCTTGACTCTACGTAGTGTGTCTTGGTCTTTCCTCTATTACTAATTTGCAGATTAGTTAGCTTTATGAGAGTTACTATACAAAATGATATCTTTCAAAGTGATTTAGGTCTCATAGGCTTATTGGTCATATTATTCTCTAATAATGTAGGCATAACACAACCTTCGTAATCAAATAGGTCTTTTGAGCTTGTAATGTATGGCTAAGGCACTTGGGTAGATAACTAGGAATTTTAAGCTCAATCTTACCCAAACTACATACATTTTCTCAATATTTTGTCTTCACTGCTCATGATCTTTTTCTACTAAACTAGCCTTTCAAGCACCACCAAACTTGTTCTAGTGCATTTTTCTATATTTTCTCCTCCGTGGCTTTTTTCTTTTCCACTACTATTTTCAATTTTGCTCCAAAAGCTCTTTTCTATCATTTTGTTTCATGTTTGGAGTAGTGCAATGTCTTACCTTTTTAAGCTTTCTACTTCCTCTTAACAAGCTTTGGGTTAGTAACTCCCATACCAGTTGGCATTAGGGTACTAGGTGTAGAACTCCCCTAAGGACTTAATTGCTCAAGGTCAGTAGGCTACAAAGCAAAACTCATTCCTTGAAATTGTCATTCTTTTTCAGCTTCTCAATTTTCTATTCTACATCTCCTTTAGTACAACTTTTTCTTAATTGTCTTCCTTTCTCATCCTTAATTCCCCTCCTTCATTTCAATTCAAATTTGTACTCCCCCAAACTTATCCTCTTGATCATTTATCTTTGATCAGTTTGGATAAATTAAGGGTTCCTAGCATAGGTAAGACTTAAGGAAGGTTTAAGGCTCTTCTTTTTGTCTATGATGATGAAACTAGCATTAGGCTCAAAATAGGTACTAGGTATATGCATATAGCATATGTCGAGGCGAGCTTTTGAGAGTCCCCAGTTGTCGAGGATGCTAAATCATTTTTCTACTTCTTTGTGATGCCTAGGATTTCGCCTTGAATAATAATGCAAAAAGTTGTAGGACACTTTAGAGATTTTTGATGGTAAGTCCCATAAAGTTTTTCTAACCCAAGAACAATCAGTTTTTAAGGTACTTTTGACCAGTGTGTTAGTTTAGTCATTTTCTAAACTATACTGTTCAATTTGACTAGAATTAGTAGCTTTATTAGCTTTGATTTCAATTTCAATTTTTTTCATAATCTAAAAATTTAGCTTCTTTATCCTTGACATCACAACTTAAAATTCAATCTCAATTTTCAACCCATTTGCATTTCAGATTTCAGCTTTGTTTGGTTTAAAACATATTGTTGTGTTATTGTTCAACTTTATAGTTCATTTTGATTAAACAATTCAGCTTATTTGGTCAACAACAATAACACCAACATTTCAACAAATTTTCTCACAGTCCTTAAACAAGAAATTGCAACATCCCTTCAGAAAATATGCAATCAACATCCAACAATTTTTCAACTCTACAGCATTTTTACATTCTACATATTGAATTCTCATTTATTCAGAAAAACAAACTCAGGCTCAAATTTATTATAATTCTCGTAATTGTAAAATTAAAAGAAAATAAAAATAAAAACAAGAAAATTTTGTACACAAATTTCATAAACTGCCTTTATATTTATAGAGGGAAGAATTACATTTTATAGATTACGAGAGAGAGAAATACGGAGAAAATAGAGAGATGGAGGGATAGAGAGAGAGAGAAAGTTATTTCCTCTTTTTGTGGAATTAGGATTTTGAGGGCTTGAGGTTCACTGGTTCATACTAGTAACTAGAACTAGAGGGTGTGAACTCAGGGATGGATGGTTTTGGTTTTCTAGTTGAGCCACTTCCACCCTTGTTAAAGAGGTACCATTCTTTTGTTCTAATGTGCTGCTTGATGAGCTCATTTTGCCTCTGCCCAATGGAATTCAGGGACTGCTCAAACTCAACTTGGGCTTGATACATCTTTATCATGTTACGGTTCCTGAGATCAGTATAGCATCCTGTTCACGTAGTTCGGTGGACTCTAGCTCTTCATCCTCTTTTGGATGGTAGCCTTGATTTCAGCCGGTGTTCCTTGTAAAGGTACCCCGAGGCTTAACCTTCTAGAGCGAGAGGTTTGTTCCATTTCTTTTCTGGCCTCATGGATCGACTCTGATCTCGTGGGTGTCGTTCTGATGCCCTCTCCCTCGCTTTCAGCTCTACCTTTAGGACTTTATCCCTCTGTGCTAGTTCTTCTCTCCATTCTTCATCCCTCTATTGGACAAATGCTGCTACGTTTCTTCTTTTATTATGTTTTCTGCAACCAGATTTTCATCTCTCCATCTCAATTCTTCCCTAAACTACTCATCTTTGCTCTTCATCTAATCTCTCATCTTTGTTAGTAAAGAGAACAACTCAAAATTGTTGCTTTCTTGCTCTTCTTCTCTTCTCTTCCCTTTTTCTACTATGTTCTAAACAGGCACAATTTCTTTAGCTTTGGGGAGAGCCTTTGATTTTTGCAGGTAGTCTTGACCCCCCACTTCCCTTCCCAATTTTCTTGAGTTTCTTATATGCTTCCCTTGCACGGGGTTGCACTCCTTGGCAATTCTGTAGCTGCTCTCTTCCTCTTTCTTGCTCTCTTTACCTCTTCACCTTGTGTTTGTGTTTTGAGAACCCCAGTGAGAGTGAGAGGAGAGGATCTTGGGCATTTATCCTCTATCTCGTTGAATGTACCCTTTGATGCACAAGAGAGTGATCAAGGCACGGTGAAGCGAAGTTCTGAAATTTGTTCTCGGCCTGAACCAAAATGGAGTACATTCCTTATTTCCCCACATTCAGACTCCTTCCCTTAACCAGTGCATACAAGAGTATGACACGGTCTTGTCTCACTATTGAGACATGCTTCGAGGGGGTGAGAACATAATTGAAGAAAAAAAAACATACCTTATTCGCCTCTTTCAAATCTCCTCTGTCGATGTAGGCGTTGCGGATGGTTTTGGTTTTCTACCATTTGTAAAACCCAGAAAAAATTCAATTTTTCTCAACAAGGGTAAAACTGTAATTTCGGTTGAAACCGAAAATTTTCTAGATTTTGGATGACAAAGCGGACTTCAGTTGGTCGTCTGGAAGTGAATCTAATTACCTCATCAGTTTCGTTAGATTCAGGAAATAGTCGAGATTTCATGTTTCGGGCATAGGTGTAGTTGTACATGGCATGGTCATGTGGATGTCACATGGAACCCTAGGGGAGTGACACATTGCATAAGCCATGTGGTGCACTTGGAATAAATGGCTCACATTGAGCCATATGTTGAATGATTTAATCAAGGGAAAGAAAAATAAATAAGAAAATAAGGAAATTGTGTGATGAAGACAAGTGGCATGTGAGGAAAGTGGAGAGAAGTTTCCCTCACTTTGATCAATCCAGATAGAAGGAAATAAAAAGAGATAGGGAAGGATGATAAAAGAGAAAAAGGAAGAAAATAAAAAATGAAAGAAAAAGAGAAAATGGAAGTAAGGAGAAAATGAAAAAGGGAAGTGATAATAGGAGCAAACAAAGTAAAAAGCAAGGAATTCGGAGGGATAAAGAAAAGAAAGAGAGGATGAAAATAAACAGGAGAGAAATGAGAGAAAGAAGCAAAGGGATAGGGAGAGAGAAAGAAATGGGAGAGAGAAACAAAAAGGGAGATTTTCTCGACATTCTGACGGTCGAAGCTCGACGGTCCGAGAAGAAAGGTCGATCCACGCAACGCGGGCTACGTGTGGGTACCAAAATCTTGGAGTTTCATCAAACTCCATGAGGTAGGGAATTTTCCTACTTTGATTATTTTCTAGCCTAAAGGTCATTTAATGTCATGGGCGTTCTTTGGGGCCATAACTAGCCACATGATTTAGTCCCAAGATTTTGGGACTGAATATTGAAAAAATTTTGGACTGGTTCCGGGTAGTCTCGGACTGGGTTGAGGTTTGGTTTTAATCCGGAGACTGATGTCTTCGGGTTTTGTTGAGTTTTCAGTATCACTGTAATTTGTTGATGAATGGAACCAAAAATGGTTCATGGCCATCTGGACCGAGGTGCCATGTTTTTATGTGGAATAGAGATTTTAGTCATTTGTCAATGTTATTGTTGGAAAAATAAATAACATGTTGTTGTGTGTAAAAATTATGTTTATATATACTTGCTTTATGTATTAACATGGAAATTGTGATAAATAGAAATTATATGTAGGAAATATAATTATCCAGAATTTATAAATTGTGTATGTAGCATGACATCGCATGAAATTACATGATTGCATTTCATATGCACGGTCACATCACGTCGAGTCGAGTGTGGGTGCATGGTACTGTTATTCACCATTTTTGGTGAATGTGTGGTGAGCTTAGAAATGGGACAACGTCCAAAATCGAGACTCACGGTTGTATAACATAATAATAATAAATTTCGTCTATTTGGGTGAAGTAAGATGGGGTAGATCCCCCCCTAGAGTGAAATACCCAAATTTTATTCTTAGTTAGACATATGCGTCCAGTGATGTAAGTTCGCGAAAGTGTCAGAATGTGTGCAAAGCTTGTGGTGAGACCCCGAAAATTCGCCACCCACGAAAACACATGGGATTTGGTAAAATTGAATAAACATTGGAGGGTTGTCCAATGGGTTAAGTCATTGGGAGAAACACCAATGACTGGTTTTCACACTTAGTATTGCAGGTGTAAGGGAGTTGGTCGGGACTCGGGTTGTGAGCATGAGGTGTCTCATCTCATGCATGACACACAATATTCCATATAGGATTGCATTATTTTTATGAAATATGATTGGATGTTTTATGTACGTCATTGCATGTGCATTTTAGGTAGGGAGTAGCCCTTATATGAGAATTTTCTACTGGGCATTGCTCACCTCGTCGTGGGACCCCTTTTTCGGTGCGGGTGTACGGAAGCGGCAGCTCCTGAATTTATTAGGTGTGAAGTGGCCCAGACATGTGGCGTGAGTAACATTTTTGTAAAAGTGTTTTGTATAAAATTCTTTTTATAAAATTCTTTTGGACTATTGTATAAATAGTCGGGTATGTAATTATGGTAAAAGGGTCGTGATTGGACCCCTACGAATTGTAATTATTCATTTTCTTTTCATATTTTAGATTTAAATATGAATGAATGGGTCTTGGTGAAAAGACGTATGGAAGTAAGTCTTAGGAAGTAACTCGATGTCCATGGGTAGTTGATGCGAGTCCCGATACGAACTTAGGTGCGAGACTGACCTAAAACAAAACTGCGAGGGTTGGCTGGGTTGTCACGGGACCTCGATGGGGCATCATAGATTGCCCTAGACCGTTCGTTAGCTCTCACGGCCAGGTGCTGGAAATTCGGGCTCTCTTGGAGCTAATTTAGCCTCTGCACGCTCCTGCTAGTCGACTCAGAGTTAGGAGATATTTTCTCCCCCAGGGATCCATCTCCCCACAGCATAACACATTAGGTTCTTTCTCTTTAGATTAGCGTAGAACTCTTTGACGAAAGCCCTTACCCCTAGCTCCCTATGCTAGCTCACCTTCTCCCAGCCCCTTTGCTCGATTTCTTCCTTAAATGGTGACACCAACTGCTTGAAACCCCTTTCCTCCACGAAGCCCTTCTTGGCAAGATGCTTCTAGAAAAATTCTACTCCTTATTGGAGTAGAAGGCCTTGGCTTCTCCTTCCTCCACCATAACCTCTATCTCCTTAGGCACCCCCTCGAGGGTAGCTTCTTGGTCCCTTTCATCTGCCCTTTCTCTCTGAACTTCCTCAACCCTCTCTCGTAGAACTTCCTCTACTACATTTTCTATCACTTTGTCGAGGGTAGGAGAGCTAGGGTTCGACATTTTGGGTTTTAGTGAGATTTTGAGAAGGGTAGGGTTTGAAAGCTTGAGAAATTTGATTTGAGTATGAAAATTTCTCGAAGTGTTCTTTTTATAGGTGGGTTGCCCTAACTGTGATGTCGCAACATTAGAGTTCTAATGTCACAACTTTGAATTGATGTCGTAACGATGTCATGTTGATGTCGTGACATTGGAAATGCAATGTCGCGACATCGACTTAATTCATAATTTCCCCAAACTTAGTTATGCATAATTTCCAAAGAAGAAGAAATGGAAGTAGATTTCCCTTTGTAGTTTACTCTGTATAACTCAATCTGGTTGGAGATGCTTCAAAAATGACCTCCATATATCCTCGCAGCTTCATTATTCGACATTCAGTAGATTGTAATTAACTAAATTGCAAAAACACGCTAAACTATTCAAAAATTCTAACAAAACTACACTACTTCTAAACTATTCAAAACACACTAAATAAAATCACACTAGAATAAAATGGAAATTACTTGGGTTGCCTCCCAAGAAACTGCTCCTTTTTAAGTCTTTGGCTAGACTTTGCTACCATATTTTCTCTTTTCAGCAATTTCTTCCTTTCTCTTCAAATCTAAGACTACTCTTCATTCAGATTACCTCCTAAATAGTGCTTCAATCTTGGGTTGTCTTTTTTTTTGTCCACCATTAGGGTGTCTAGGGCCCTCTTGCCTTTGCTTTGGTGTCCCTTTTTGACACTTTTAGGGTCTCCTTTTTTTTGATAGAGTTCATCTCACTTTACTCACTTTTCACACCTTCGTTTTTCTTCATTGTTCGTGTTCATGACACTCGGGAACACTATCGAAGATGGGCATATTTGTAGACCCCAAAATTTGGAGGCTTAGGATGTTACTTCCTTTGTGGGAGGCAATCCCACATTAGAAATAGACAATGAAGAGAGGTCTCCCTTTCCCTATAAAAAGGGGTCTCTTCCCTTGGTTTGTGAAAGAATGAAGGGAAGACCATGAGCCTCCCCCACCAAAGAGTGGGAAGCCCTAATGACCCTTCGTTAAATATTTCTTGGGAAGAAAGAAGGGAAGACCATGGGCCTCCCCCACCAAAGAGTGGGAGGCCCTAATGACCCTTAATTAAATATTTTTTGGGGAATAAATTGGGACATGGGCCTTTATAATTTAGGCACTAATATTCCCTTAAGTTTATTTTTTAAGGAGATCATAGGCCTCTCACATTGAATGGGAGACCCTAATTAGTCTCAAAGTTTAAAGTTTTTTAAATAAGATGGTATTTGGGGCAATCTTGACTCAAGGGCAATCTTAGGAGACGATCCCGACTTTGGAAGCGATTTCAACTTGGGAGGCGACTCGGCTCGGAGAGCTACCCGTCTATCAGGTAAGTTTCCTTGACTTTATTTTTATTTAGAAAATTTTCTTTTATATAGTTATTTTTTAATTAATTATCTTGTATATATATTTAATTTATTATTGTCTTTAATTAGTCATTTAATTTATAGTGTTATTATTTTATTTTCCTTATAAGTATATTGTTGCTTTTAGTTTATTTAATTAAATTGGTGGTTGATGTTCAATTTTTTTTGTTTAATAATTCAATTTATTTTTCCTTAGCACATTAACCAACATCGACCCTTAATTTATTCAAATCCCCAAATTTAAAAAATTCAAGTTCTAAATTTTCATTTCTCAATTTTTAAAATTCAAGTGTCCAAATTTCAAAATTCAAATTCTCAATTTCCCATTTTCTAAAATTTAATTTTAAATTTTTAAAATTCAAGTCCTCCAAATCCCAAATTTAAAAAATTCAAGTTCTAAATTTTCATTTTTCAATTTAAAAAAAAATCAAGTGTCCAATTTTCTAAAATTCAAGTCTTCTAAATCTCAAATTTCAATTTTTTAAGTTTCCAATTTCAAAAATCAAGTGCCCTAATTTAAATTTCAAATCCCTCAATTTCTAATTTCAATTTTTTAAGTTTCCAATTTTAAAAGTATCAATTCTCAGTTTCAAAATTCAAGTACCCTAATTTCAAAATTAAATTCTCTCAATTTCCAATTTCAAAATTACAATGCCCCAATTTCAAAATTCAAGTATCTTAATTTCAAAATTCAATTTCCAAAATATCAATTCAAAATCATCTTACTTCAAATTCATTTCAAAAGTCTCAATTTTCAAACTTCCAATTTTCAAACTTCAATTTCAAATTTTCAATTTTAAAATAGTTTTCAAAAATTTCAATCACATGATTAATTCTACAATTCCTATAAAATGAAATCTTGTGAAGTTAATTTGTGGTAACAGATAAATGGACTTAGGTGGGACTCGACATCCCATGTATCTTTTGAATAAATAATTTGACTTTTAATCTATAACCAATTTCCAATTAAATGTGAATATTTTGTTGTTTTTTTTATTATTATTGATCTAACATTGTTTCCTAATTTATAGTGTTTTTGTTATGCCGCCTAGGTACACATTTTTTTTCATCTAACTTTACTTATTTATATATATATCTTATGTGTTGTTATATTGTTATTGTTTGTCTTTGGTATCCATTGATCGATTAGCCAAAAGTCGTATTTTTCTTAATTTGTTTAGTAAAGACCTGACTTTATGGGCTTAGAGGGAAGCTATGGTTTGCTACTATACCTTTCTAATAAGTAACCTAACCCCCGAACCTAAACTCGGTTTTTTCCAGACTTTCCTTTTCTTATGAGTTACATTTAAGATTTTTCTTTCTTATTTTGTTTTCTCTTTTAAAATAAAACAAAAATAAATGACGACTCTAAACCGTTTTTAAAATGGTTTTTCAAAAACATAAACGAGTCTCACATTTTAAGTGGGAAGCGCATAATAGCAAAAAATACGGGATCCATAGTTGATTAACATGAATTTGAGCAAACACGATTATAATCAACCAAAACCCTTAAAAAATATGGTTTGTGGGTCATATCAAATTTTGTAAGGCCTATTTTTCACTTTGAACTAAAAAAAAAATTATTCTTCGTAGAAGAGGACCATTATAGAAAGCCCAAGATTAAGCGAATTGGGCTCAAACCAAGGATCCAGCTAGGCCAATATTTGTCATCAAATATTGTAGAATAGGAGTATTTACAAAAAATATTATTCCACGAAAATGGCATCAAAATAAAATGTAACATCCCTTGACCAATTACTGAATGCTGTATTACTACATCTTACGTTCTTCCAATAGGCTTATTAATTTTGAAACATCTTTTTCATTAATCAACAACGTCTTGGGCAGTATAAAAATCAAAGAAATTTGCAATATGCATGTGGGTGAATCAAAACAATGGCTACTCTCCTTGCCCCCGAGGACTTTTCTCCCGGCGAAGACGCCATGGCTCTGAAGAAGGCTTTTAAAGGTACTTCTTTTTTGGTAATAATCCTATTTTCTTTCATATATTTCCATGTTTAATGTCTGTAAATCCATAAAGATAATGAAATATGAGCATGTTTGGTTTATGCTTTTGAAAATTGTTCTTTGATAATAGTTTTTGAAAACACAGATAATACTATTTTGGTGTTATCTCAAAACTGGTTTTGTTATCTGAATTTTGTATTTTTTATGTTCTTTGTGTTTTTCTTATTCTTCTTGTTTTTCATAAACAAAAAATACAGTTTTCAATCATGCATGATTCTATGTAATATAATTGGTTTTATAATCAAAGCAGATTAATTAATTTGGGCTAACATTTTTTTCAGGATGGGGTACAGATGAGAAGACCATAATATGGATACTAGGTCATAGAAATGCAGATCAAAGGAAGCAAATCAGGCTTGCTTATCAAGAGATTTATCTAGAGGATCTCATCAAAAAACTCAAATATGAGCTTTCGGGAGACTTTGAGGTGTGTGTATTAATTCAACATATTATTACTTAATTTAATTAATCTTTACATGCATACAGGACTTCTTCCATATATCTATCTATCGGTTAATGCTAATAATAAAAAACATACTCTCAAATCTGATAGAGAGCAGTATGCCACTGGATTCTGGACCCAGTTGAACGCGAGGCTGTCTTAGCTTACGAAGCAATAATAAAGAATTACAGATCTGATTATCGGGTAATTCTTGAAACTGCATTGACGAAATCTGCAGAAGAGCTGTTGACAGTGAAGCGCACTTATCAGTTTCTGTACAAGCGCTCTCTTGAAGAAGATGTGGCCTCCCATACTGCTGGGGACATGCGAAAGGTATATTGACACTGATTATAAATAATGGATCGATCGGAAAATATATATATATATATATATATATATAGCACATTATTAGAGTTATTATCATTAACATTTGGGGATGATGGGGCTTGGCTTAGTTTCTAGTTGCGGTAGTAAGCGTGTATAGATACGAGGGGGAGGAGATAGAGGAAGAAGTGGCACATTCAGAAGCTAACATTCTCGGAGATGAAATACAAGGTGGCGGAGGAGGAGCTCTCAAGGGCGCGGAGGAGATTATCAGAATCCTGAGTACAAGGAGCAGGGCGCAGCTACTCGCCACTTTCAACTACTACAAACAAATTCATGGCACATCCATCACCAAGGTATATATATATATATATTTATTTATGAATGAGTTTTAGTTAGCTGTCATTTGCTGTATTTTACTTAATGTTAAATATAAATTTTTGTTTTGAATAAGGCCCAATAGAATTAAGTGTTTAATTGTTCAGTTTCTCTAAAAAAAATTTAAATTTTTAAATTTTTATACATGAGAAGATAAAATTGCAAATATACATGTGATTTTATTTATTTATTTATTTTTACAACCGTTTACTTCTCACTGCATCATTTTATTTTGTTTCTCCTTCCCTTCTTATGATAACTTGAGCTCTTAACCATTTCAATTAGATTTTATTTACATATATACATTTATTTAATTACCATGAAACTAATCATGAGATTTTGACTTTTTCTATTCAATTAAGAATTTAAAAAATTCAATAACAAGCCACGGAAAAATTTAAAAACAAACAAACAAACAAACTTTACCTTAGTGTAGGACAAAAATAGAGATGCATATGTGAACTTTGAACTTTGATTAATATACATTTGCAGAGCTTAGATGGTGATCCAGCAGATGAATTCTCAGAGGCATTGCGTGCTGCTATTCAATGCATCAAGAACCCTAAAAGGTACCTCCAAAAGGTAAGAGAGGGATTGTTTGATTGATACATTAGTTGTAAATAATTAAATTAAGTTGGTTGGAGTGGATTGAGGTGCAGGTGGTGCGTAATTCGATAAATAGAGTGGGAACGGAGGAAGATGCTCTCAGCCGCGTGATCGTCACGCGCGCAGAAAAGGACTTGAAGGAGATGAAGGACGTGTATTTGGAGAAAACCGGCCGGTCTCTTGATGATGCTGTAGCCAGTGAGACCACCGGAGATTACAAGGCATTCCTTCTCACTCTCCTCGGAAATCAAGACTACTTTTAACTTTTAAGGCGAATTCCTCCTTCTTATTATTCAGCTCAGCTCTCTCACTACTACTCAATATTAATGAATGCATGCATGCATGCATGAGAGGCATGAGAGACTACTCTTCTTAATTTGTTTTGATTTCCATTTTTCTACTGTCTGTTTTTTGTGTTTAATAATTTCTCAGAGCACCACTGTTTCTTGTTTTTAGTATTGTTGTTAGCAGTGGGAAACCCACTTCCCACAGCAAACTTAATAAAGCTATCGACAGTACTGTTTATATTTATGATCAATCTGATGCATATATAAGAAAAGAAGGTCAATGATCAACTATGGCTTATGCCATGTGGTAATGAAAACCAATTGATAGACAAAATTAATTGGCTAACTTGTGTTTCAACTTTCCCATTGATTTGAGGATAATTGCAAATAAAACATACAAAATGTAAAATGCGATTTCATATAAAATAAGTGTGTTTCAAATATGATAGTACCTTGATACCATCTTAATAAACTATAGGTACTATATTCACACTATTCATTATAATAGTACTTAAGACATTAAAGTAGTACCTATAATTTATTTAAATAGTACCTACAGTTTATTCATGTGGTACCTACAGTTTCTTTAGGTAGTACCTAGAGTTTATTCAAATAGGAATTAGGTACTACCATACATGAAACATAATCAATGTCTATGAAACCGTATTGAACTACGTATTTTGCATTTTTTATGTCTTTTTTGTAATTATTCCCAAATCAATCAGTTGAAGCACAAGTTTCCCAAATTATTATTTTTTTATATCTATTCACTTTGCATTACATTTATTATGTTCCTCACAAATATGTCCTCACTAGGACTCGAACCTAGATTCCTCCCCTCTTAAACTCTTAACCAATTGAGTTAGGTTTTATTGGCCAGTTTACCAAATTAATTTTCAAAATTCTCAAATCAAACTAATTTTATCATAATGAAAAATTGTATTACCAAATGATTTATTTTGGTTGATTATGTCTTAGTATATATTCATTATTGCACTTAATTGTTTTTAAATAATACAAATTAAAATTCTTATTACAAAATAAAGATGAAGATAATAATTTTTATTTTTAAGAAAATAAATAAATAAATAAATAAGGTTTATAAGCTAGAATATTTTATTCTATTCTATATCGTTCAAAATTAAAAACTAGAGTATTTTCGAATGATATATTTTTTTTATAGGCAAGGGCATAAAAGTTCATTTAACACAAACATGAGCCACCTAGATCCCAAACGTATAAAGGGAATATACAAAGGGGGTCCATAGACCAACAAAAAGAGCAAGGCAAACAAAAAACTTACCAGCCCCAAAACTAACTCCTAAAAAATAAAGACAACTTCCTAATATACAAAAAATCCTACTTCAAAACTATGTTAGCCCAAGACTAAATGGTTAATACAAAATAATTCTTCAATCTAGGAAGGGAGAACTCTACATTCTCAAAAACAACTTTGTTCCTCTCATTTCCAAATTGCTCGGATTAAATACAACGGGTACATGACAGTTTTTACGCAAGGTTTTTTATGGGGATGTGCTGCAACCATCGACCAGTCTTTTGTGCTAAGCGAAAAAGAGTGGGGACTAAAGCAATGCACCAGGTATCAAGAAACCACTCCAAAGTTTCCAAACCTTAGAGCAGTGTATTAGGAGGTGGTGCAAATCCTCTTCGGTCTCTCCATAGAGTGGACATCTACTAGCTAGGGGAAAACCCCTCCTCTTCAGCCGGTTCATGGTTAGCACTTTGTCCCACTATACTTTCCAAGCAAAAAACCTCACTTTTGAAGGGACACTAAAGTTCGAAGAAGAGAGCTTGTGAAGGGCGGGAATAGCAGCACATATTCAGAGGGGCAGCGAGGTTTGCTAAGTAGAAACCTCCCAGACCTCTTCCAAACCGTCGTCACCCGATATTGGATTATTTGTCTTATTTTGGCCCACCAACGATGAGTCTGAAGCCATCAAGTGCTCCATTCAGATAATTTTCTTCAAATCTTGGGTTCCAACCTCCATCGTCTCCTAGAGAATCCCAAACTTCAGCCACCTTAATTAGCCCCTTTTGAATTAGCTATGGAATAGAGAGCCGGGAAAGTGATACACAAAGGATTTTGGCCACACCAAGCATCCTCCCAAAATCTTACTCTTTTATCATCCCCGACCGAAATCAACGTAGCTACCTCATTTGGGCAGCCTCTTTTTCAATCCCTTTCACGAGCTGACACCATAGGTTCTTTCGGGGTCTTGAGAGAACCAACCACCCTCTTGAGCACCATATTTTAATCTAATTATGTCTTTCCAAGTGTATTTATCTTCTGTTGCAAATCTGGTTCGCCCAGGAGGGCTCTATTGAGGTTAAGCAAACCTCAAATTCCCAGAAAAAGTCCCTTTTAAAATTTTCTAATCTCTTGATGACACCCTTTGGCATGCGGAAAAGGGACATGAGGTAAATTGGCATGTTGAAGAGGGTGCTACGGATGAGTGTGAGTCTCCCCCCTTTTGAAATGTCTTGTCTCTTCCATAAGGCTAACCTTTTCTAGGAGCACTTTCCTGTATCGGCCTGTGGGGTTGTGTTTGCACCCCACGAGGCAGCCCTAGGTAGGTAGTTGGGAAGAGAATCGACGTTGCATCCCGGCTTTAGTGCTAGTTTTCTGGGTTCTCACTCCCCATGGGAAGTAAAGCTGCACACCCCCGTGTGCCAGCCCGGACCAGGCTTCCAGTGCGTGAATCCAATTGAGATAGATCGTACTCTCGAATCTTCCGAAACAAAGGCGCCGTACGCGCGCGCCGCGCCGCTGCGCCTGCTGCGCTCTGCGCTTTACGCGCGCGCGCGCGCGCGCGCGCGCGCGCGCGCGCGCGCGCGCGCGCGCGCGCGCGCGCCGCGCGCGCGCGCGCGCCGTGGACGTCATTGACACGGACCTTCGCGGTGCCTTTTAGGTGTTCAAACGACGAGCTTTGTTGCCGGAATCGGCGATAAGAACATGCGGTAGTAAAAATATATATATAACTGTATTTGAGCGCATGAGTTCATGGTTTGATGAAACTAAACAATGAATCAAGAATCGGATCTTACCTCTTGTAGGCCAAGATCCTTTTCGACTAATTGCAAATTTGCTTGATCCGCACATGGCCCGAAACATAAATGAACTCCTTCGGAAGCGATCCGGCGACAACGAGGACGAGCGATGTGTGAAACGCCTGCAGAGAATATCCCGCACGAGCGGTAATGGATGGGATGGATGTGCTAACGCGCACATGGTAGGTCTTGTGTAAATGGAGCCGTGTGGCCTTCACTGAACTCTAAAAGAATTCTCTGAAAACTACCCACTTCAAAGAACCACCTCCTTTTAGATGACCCCATATTTATATCAAGCCTCAGAAACCACTTTTATTAAGCAATTTCGCCAAATTCTGAAGTACAACTGTGCAGGCAGAAACTGAAGCTGGCTTAATCATGGGCTAAAGAGGAGCCTTTCTAACATCCATTATAGCTCATTCTTATGTGACCCTATGGGTTCACTCGATGTTGCGACGGGCCCACATCATATTCTAAGCCCACAAGTTATAATTGGTCTCCTAGCGAGACATTATAACTACCTAAATCAAGTGGTCGATGACTTAGAAAAACGCCCACCATGGTATGATATATTGGTCCTTTGTCACACAGTAATAAGTTAAGCCTGGCTATGGATGAAGTCATCTTTATACAACTTAATCGTTTCTTGATTCTCAAACAAATTACATTATAAACAATGATATTATTAACTCCTATCGATCTCATTCGAGTACAACCAACATTTCTCAGTCTTCCTTATGAAGGCGATAGACTATCTCCCACTCCAATTAAGAAGCCCGGGGATAAATTCCTTCACTATCACTCACATTCCTCCACATGATTTCGCATGCCGCGACCATAGCCTATATTACCATCTGTTAAAGACATCGGTGAGCCTCACGTCGAGACACGAAGTTTCTCATGTAGGAATCCATGGTGAATTCAGGTCGAAGGACTCAAATACCACTACTGCAATGAGAATTACTGATGACATACTCCATGTAGTATTTCTCATAGCGGGTTAATCTAATAACATGAACTTAACATGTATTTATGTTTTGAGTAACATCTTATGTTTATGACTAGCAAAACGTGGTCTTTTCTCATAAAACATAGCCAGTCACTTCATTATTATTCCCGCGATAATGATCGACTATGGACTATTTAGGAATAATAGTGTTCTTATACCTTAGGTTTTACTATCAAGTCACATACTTGATGACATAGTAGACCAACTATTCAAGGATCTTATTTTATCAAGTTGACCACAATTTTAAATAACAAGATAAAATGATAAATGCCTCCCATGTATATAAACATATATTGACAATGCTTATATGCCAGCACAGGCTTGTCTCCGAAACGAACGGGCCTCCGTGCTTCATTAATACTAACTGCATTCTGACAAGTAATAATTGTATCTTTATTTTATGCTAAAATAATAAAGAGACACACATGTTGTGTCAATAAAAGCTCTGTGACACGTGGCGGTATGCTAATATAATGAAAAAGAGACACACATGTTGTGTCAATAAAAATTAACGACATGCATGTCGTATTTAAAAAATTACAAACCCATAATTAATACCTGTCAATCACATTGAACCAAGGGTCATGACATGCACCATGAAAATTGAATATAAACACATTAAGCACATAATCAGATTATGAATATGGTCTTTCAATTGCAGCGTTAGTCACATAAACAAATTTTAAGGCTAGCATGGTGAGTTCTTGCTTTGGAAATTTCTCTTTGGATCCAATTAGTATATTGTAATTACGATTATTCACCAATGTTGATTATAATCTAATATTCACTCTTAATTTGGAACGATCCTACTTATTATTGTATTAATGTAACGATCAATCTTAATGTCTAACATTATTAGCAATAGTCCTATTGATTAAGAATAATCAATAACAGTCCATTCTTAATGTCTAACATTAATGTATATGATCCTACTTGATTAAAGAATAATTTATAACGACCATACTTAATATGTGATCCACATTGATTAATAAGAAATTTGCACTTGACCCGTACTTAATATGTACTTGATCCACATTGATTAATAAGTATACATACTTGACCATACTTAATATGCTTGAGTCCTGCAATTAATAAGAATCTTTCGCTTTAGTCTGTCCAGTTAGAAACGCGAAATTACGAACTTCGGAATTTGGTCCCGATCATCAAGCGATCCCTAAACTGTGACTTTTATGTAGAATCATTTTTCAGTTACGATATGATGTTACGAGACTTCATACGAAAAAAACATGACTCGGATTATCACGATTATAAAAGCGGATGAACTCATGGATCATGGCATATCACATATGGAAAAAACAAATACCTTACATGAATCCCACGTTATATCCGCATATAAAAATCGGTTTTGCGAAACGTAGTTGCTACGATACCCTTTATTTGTAATCCGATAAGAACAGCGGCGGAAATAAAAAAAAATTTAACGTTGAACTGCATTAGGATCCAAGCAGCTTGATGAAACTAAACAATGAATCAAGGAAATCCGGATCACACCTCTTATGCTTAAGATCGCACCGACTAGTGCGATTTTCTTGATCACACACGCTGAAACACAAACGAACTCCTTGGAAGCGATCCACTTGACAGGCAAGGCGATGCGGAGTGTAGAAAACACCCTCTAAAGGTATCCACACGAACGACTAATGGATGGGATGGATGTGCTAGCACCTTATGGTAGGTCTTTGTCCCACAAAACCAAAGACACCTTAGTGTCTTCCAAAACTTTTTAAAAGAATTCTCTTTCAAAAACCACCCACTTCAAAAGAACCACCTCCTTTTAGATGATAAACCCCATATTTATATCAAGCCTCCCAAACCCTTTTATTAAACCGAATTTAAACCAAATTCCATTAACTATTTATGGGCTTGGGCTTGGAAGCAGGCTTGGAAGCTTAATCATGGAAATTTAAAGGGAGCACTTTACAACATCCATTATAAGCTCATTCTTATGTGACCCTATAGGTTCCTCCAATGTTAGCGTGAGGCCCAAATCATATTCTAAGCCCACAAGTTATAGGTGGTCTTTGGCAGACATTATAACTACCCAAATCAAATGAATTTGATGACTCGAAAAACCTTACCATAGTATGATAGTAGTCGCTGTCACCGCGATGTCTTGATTAAGCACAAGCATGGATGAAGTCATCTTTATACAACTGTCGTTTAGCGATTATAAAGTAGTACATTAAACAAATGATATTGATAACTCTATTAATCTCATTGAGCATACGGCCATGCATTTCTCAGTCTCACTTATCGAGGCGATAGACATCTCACTTTCCCGATTAGAGCGGGACAAATTCACTATCACTCCACGTTCCTCCCACATGATTCTTTGCCTTTGACCATACTTTGTATTACCATCCTGTTAAAGATGTCATTGAAGACTCACGTCGAAACCACAAAATTTCTCATATAGGAATCCATGGGTGATTTGAGTCATGAAGGACTCAAAATACCCTTTGCTACTTGATGAGAATTCACCCGATGACATAATCCGTGTAGTATTTCATGGCCCGAATTCGATTCAATAACATGAGCTTTAACATGTATACATGTTAAAGTAACATCTTGCATGTGCGACCAATAAAAAGCGTGAGTCTTCTCATAAAACATAATAAGTCACACTTCATTATTATTGCAATCAATTATGACTATGGATTCTTTGAGAATAGTGTTCTTATGCCTTAGGTTTATAATCAAGTCACATACTTGATGAAAGCGTAAAGCGAACCCTGACCTATTGATGATGATTTTATCAAGTTGAAGCCACAATTTAGTAACAAGATAAATGATAAATGCCTCGTATATAAACATATAATGGCGATGTATATTGCTTGGGCTAAAGCATATCCTTATGACACCTCCACTTGTTGCCTTGTTAGTGGGTAAAGAACCTTCCATTCGACACGAGATAAGGAGAGGGGTCCCTTGTCTTAATCTGTGCTCTTGAAATGACCCATTTGGGCTTCCATTGTGATAGTAGAAGGAAACAGTAGTGATTCACCACTTAATCCACTCAATCCATGTTTCACCAAACCTTATTTTTTGCAAAGAAGAGAGACGAAAATTCCAGTTTAGGGTATTATAGGCCTTTTCTATGTATAATTTGCAGAGAATTCCTTTTTCTTTCTTCTTCGTGATGGAATCAATTACTTCATTTGCAATTAGAGAGGCATCAGGTTGTCTCCCACGCCCGCAAGCATTTAGAAGCGATCTGTCAGCGGGATTTTTACAATGGAAGAGCTTCTCTATATTTATTCACAGGCTAATTGGTCTAATGTCTTTAATGTCCTCATCTCCTCCCTTCTTTGGAACCAAAACAATAAATGTTGAATTCGGACTACGCACAAACCTTGCTTTCTCATGAAAATCCTTGAACATCAACAAGACCTGCTCCTTGACTATGTCCTAACAATACTGCTAAAAAGCGGTTGTAAAGCCATCAGGACCAAGGGCCTTATCCCCATTCATCTATGTCAAAGATGCTTTCACTTCCTTCTCGATAAAAGGCTCCTCTAGGCTAGCGGCTTCTACCTTAGTAATTCTAGAGAAACTTAGATTCATTAAACTAGCTCTCTAATCCACTTTGGCTCAGCCAATGAAATTTTAGCCAGCCAATTCCTATAAGATTCTGAATCTTTATTAAGCGCTCTCCGTTAATTTTTATTTTATTAATAGTGATCCTTCTCCTATGAGAGTTGGCCATTCGATAGAAAAAGCCAATGTTTCTATCCCCTTCCTTTAGCCAAATTTCTCTAGATTTTTGTCTCAATTCTCTTCTAACATTGTTTTGTATAATCATGCTGGCTCTCACTCTCTTCATCTTCTATTTGTAGGTTATTTGGCCTTCCAACTCCATCAAAATCCTCGCAATGGTTGTTTTATTCTATCTTCTACCTTGCCAAACACTTCTCTATCCTAGATTTTGATTCTAGATTTGAGAGCTTTTATTTTTTGTAAGATAATATAGCTTCTAGTCCCATTGAACCTCAGATTCTACCACCAGTCTTTGATCAGATCCTTGAATCTTTCATCCACGATCACCTTGTACTGGAAACCTAAGGCTAAAAAACAATCCAAACAAGCCCTTCTTTGGTTGTTTAAGCCCCCGTAAAGTAAAGCAGCCCCCGTTAAGAGGGATATCTTTAAGATTCAACTCATCAATAAGTTGGGAGAATCTCCTCATGCCACCCGATATGTTGCCTTCCCTATTTTGTTCACTAGGGAATCTAATCATATTAAAATCCCCTCCATATGCATCAAGGGTTATCCTAGAGCCCTCTAACAGCCCCCGGTTCTTCCCAAAACAACTCCCTACTACCATACGGCAGGACCGTAGAAGCCCTTATATAAGCTTCACTTAAAATTTTCATCGGGATTCTAAAAGCATGACAGAGATGGTATGCGACTTTCCTCCTTTCAATAAGTTTGGAAAACCCTAGAATCCCAAAAACTACTTTACCTTCTGAGCTCCTCTTTTGCCCAGATAGAAGCCCGATCGGATATCTACCCGCTCGAGGCCCACATTAAGCCCTCCGGTCGTTTCGCTAGTTTTGTATTGCAGAAAGCGATGTCCACCTTTTGGATCTTATAAAGGCTTTATGATCCTCATAACTCATGTTCATTGCACCCTCACCGTTCGAGAAGGATTCTTAATCTCATCGTGCTATAACTACATCTTGCCCCCTCTACCCTCTTCTCGGGGCCCCACCCTTATACTTTCTATCCCTTACAGTCCATTCTAGTTTTTGATTTGCCCTCCTTTTCCTTTTCCTTTCTTCCTTCTAGAACTTATCTTTTTCATTAGAACCACAATTTCATCTTCGTCACCATCTATTGGGAGACCCGCTGAATTTACTAAACCTGCCTATAACTAAGCAACCTTCACTCACTTATCTCTGCGTCTATAAGCCCTCTTCCTCACATCCAGTGCCTAGGTGAACAACTCTTCTACGAGCAGTCTCCTTCCCCCTGCCAGACCATGCATCGATGCTGCCATCCTCTTATCCTAGAGCCACTCAAAGGTTTTGCATACATGACTCATCCTCTAAAACTCATTATCTACCTTCCATCCAGCCACCTCGACCAAGAGTACTCCACGTGGTTGAGTTGGGACAAAAAGTGCAGAAGGTGTGAAGAAAATTCTTGTCTTCAAGCCACTTGTTAAAAAAGAATCATCATTACTGTCTTTGGTGGGGCAAGGACATCTTTGTGTCGATGGCTCTGGATTTCTCCATTCCCTTATCCCCCTTCCTCCAAAATGTTGAGACTTCTCGACTCGTAGAGTGCTTTAGGTAGTGGTTCCCTCGCCTCTTTAACAATGAGGCTAGGCACTTCATATATTGGATCCTCGTAAAAGCTCGGTACATAACACCTTCCAAATATCTTCCTTTCCATCAACATTAAAACTTTCCTTAGAAGCGGTAAAGGCAGGGAGAGATGTCTGGGCTTTAATGAGGCCTCTGAGCCTTAACTCCTTTTGGTTGAGGACCCGGGAAAATCAAAGCCCGTTTTCCCTCTGACTTTTCCAGCTCCTTTCCATCATCCCATCTCTCATTTGTGATATGATCCCCTCTTTGTTTCCAAGACAAAAGGGACCTTAGAGTCAGACTTTAGGCGGTCCATTTTTGCCACATCTCCCCTTACCCCCTAACTATATCATTACACAAGCCTCCTTCCTCCCACGTGCTCCTTCCCGCACGTGACTTACCTTCATCTTCTTCCTGAGTAACCTTTCCCCTTGAAGTTGGCAATTCCTTTCCAGGATAAACCCTCGTAACCCATGGTTGAATCTCCCACCATATTTGGAGTGCATAACTCCGGCCTTGAGAATATTAAGCGGTCGACTTGGCCTTTTCCATCTCTTCGAGGACTCTTGCTGTTTCGATTTGAAAGAGCCAGTATCCTCGATGTTGCTCTGAAAACCCCAGCGCTCGTCGCCTATCATTTTCCAGCGACATCTCTTAGGTCCACAAATGCAAACAACCAACAACTCTACTCAAGCGTCACGCAAGGATCTTCTTGCCGCTCACCCACGTGTGAATTCCATCTCACAGCTTTGTGTATTCCTAAATCTTCTCTTGCAATATCTATCTACTATCTGCTTCCTTAGAACTCTGGGTGGAAGGCATTCAGGTTCTTTTGAAAGAACGGCTTAGTCCCTTTGGGTTCTGACACTAATGCCCATGTCCTGCCTCTATTTTCAAATGGGTTAGAATGGAGGCGACTTCCTACCATGTCCATTTTTAATTGTCCTACTCTTTGTCTATAGATTTTCTCTTTTCTGCAAATCTCATTCCTCGACCTCCTGTACTTTTCATCCGACCCACTTCTGAGCGTAGATTTTCTCTACTATTCCCTTTAGAAACCCCGGCCTCCCCTCCTTGATCCTTTTCTCTAGTTGCCTCTCGATTGTCCCTAGCTCCAATAGTTTCTCCCCCAGCACCTCCCATCCTCTTACAAGCCCCTTGCCTTCCGAGATGAAAATTTTGTGCCTCTTGCCATCTCCATCTCGTACTGAGCAAGTAAGATACCTTCCAGCTTTGTTTGACTAGAATTCTAACCTAAAAATCCTGTCTTTTTCCTTCCATTCTGAAAAACATCCCTCGGGTACTCGCTCCCTACAACATTTTGTCACTCGCTGGGTAGAACAGCGATATCAGAGCGGATAAGAGCAGGGCTCAGGATAACACCGGGCGTGCGCGGCTTTTGCTTCTCGAACCTTTCACCTTTATCTCGAGCTTTGCTTCAATCATGTAAACCGACATAACTGCCCATATGTTCTTCCATTATGGTATTTCAAACAATATAATATATTTAGTTGTCCAAAATAGTTTTCACTTGTTTTTTAAAGACTATTTTAAAACATGATTATATTATCTCATGAATTAATGATTAAAAATAAAGCATTAAATATAAAACTTATCTTTAATTTTTTTTATTACTAAATTTCATTGATTATTAACAACTACTAGATGTATAATAAAAATATTTTAGGTTCAAAATAAACTTTTAGTATCTGTTTAACTGTTTTCAAAAATAGTTTTGAAAGAACAATTTTTGAAAATGTTATATAATATATTATAAAATAAAGTTCCATTCGGAATACTAAAACGATTTGACCCTAAGTTTTTCCATGTGTCAATGCCACCCCTTTATCACTTGAACCAACCCTTTTCAAAAATAGTTATCATGCACATGTTGTAACACCCTAAGATTTGATCACATTGTTTTTCACTTCAAACAATTCCATATAATTTCTTAGGCATCACACCAAGACTTGGTTTGATAAACCTATAATGTTTTCTTTTTTCATTTTTTTAATAACTAAACACTTTAGTTACAATATAGTAGATTGTCCCAATTGGACCTCGATTGTCACAGGCCTACCTTTTCACAGCGGCATGACCCGTGTGGAGGCCCCTCTCAACACCTTGTCAAGGGACCTAGCCTTCCACATCTCCATCTTCATACTTCATGCTGACTGGTTTTGCCCTACATCAGGCTCATCAAGAAAGTGATTCCAACTTCCGACCAATTTGTGCAAGGTAGGCCAAGAACCTTCTTCATAGTCTAGTCCCAAACTAGTAACAAGCTCCTTGCGCTTGCCTCGCGATCACTCAGGTATGCATGCCTCAACTCCCAAGCATCTCCCCAACACTCCTGTGTGCACCTCTTCAGCGCACCACCAAATCCTGACACACTCACCCATAAACAAAGTACTCTCCTCACCTTATACGCACACACGCCAACCAACATAGCATTCCTTGTGCGCTCATCCGCTATTGTCCCAGACCTAAAGTAGAAGTCCGTAACAAACTCTCCCCCGCTTAAAATCTTGCACGCCTTCTTGCAAGGCACATTTCACCCGACGTCACCCTTGAAGATTGCTAGCTCCTCCTAGGCCTTTTTCTATACCCCTCCCATCCCTATATCCTACATATTTAAACATTGAACGTTCTACCACATGAGTTAGACATAGATTTGACCTGCAACCACTATACCAGATGGATTTATTCATAAATAAAGGCACCAAACCCTTAATTAATTTAAGTTACGAGAAATCAATGTTAATAAACATCAAAAACCGTGATTGCGCTTTTAAGAATTCAAGGCATAAAACTTGCTAAAGTTAAAATAAATTAAATCTCGTAAATGATTATTAATGAGATAACTTTCTGCTTTTTGTTTAATTTGAAAGTAAACTCGAAGTCACAAATCATAAATTTTTAAAAGTAATGTGGGTATTTTAAAATTTTATTGAATACGGAAAAACTTATTGTATAGATCGAAATAAAGCTTTTGCTAAAAGTAATATTTTTATAATTTATTTATTTATTTATGTAAGTTATAAACCCTTAGAACAACATTAAGAATCACAAAATATCATACATTATCTTCTCGTTTTTTTCTTCTAGACATATGTGAAATCATAACAAAGAACAAGAATTTAGCCTAAGTCGTAGTTGACAGATGTGTTCAAAATAACATATAAAATTTAATTTATTGATGTTAAATCTTTTTTTTTTTTTTTTTACATTTTCCCTCAAACCCATGAAATGATGACCTGACCCTTACATTTTTCTTGTTAGGGTTATCCTAAATTTTTAAATATTATAAACTTAAATATACTATAAGTTAAACATTCAAAAGTCACATAAAACAAAGGCTGATAATAATTTATCCTAAAAAAATAATGACTTCTTAAACCCATTTAAAAGCATTGAGGTATTAAAATATTTTTATTACCTCAAGTTTTAAAAAATTTAAAAATAATTTTAAATGATTCATTATTCTTAATTCTCATTTATATAAAATGTACTATGTTTATATATTTATATATTTTGGTTTCTCATTAATTTAAAAGCACCATATCATGAATAGGTTAATTTAAGTATATGGATGAAAGCTTCTCCTCAACTTCTTCATGTAATCATCTACATTTATTTATAAATATATGACCAAATACTGGTTGATGCTGTTATTACATACCTTTTTTTCAAGTTAGAAGGACAACACACTTCATATTATTATTCATCAACATTATGGGTGATGTTATAAACGAAGTGTGAGTTCTCTTGTATGGATTTAGAAGAATATGTTATAATGCTCGAGCAGTCAGATGACAGTCTTATGGGTTGTAGAAAGTTAGAATTTATTTTGGGAGTTGAGAGGTAAATTTAAGGATGAATCAGTTGAATTTTGTTTGTTTCACACATTCAGTTTTGGGTTAATGTTTAATTGCATTAAGGAGGTGGCATGAATAATCCCGATCAATATTCTTTAATTACCTAGAGTACTTCTGCGATTAACTATGAATAATCTCGAGTTTAGAGTGCTTTATATCTAATGGTCATCCTTTAAAGAGTGATTGACAACAATGATTAAGTACTTTATATAATATTTGTTGAATTATAGTTTTTGTTTTTTGTTTTTCAAAAATCAATTTGATCCCTACCTTCTCTCCTTCCACTGTCACCATATGTCCCTATATCTTCAAAAATTTTATTTTTATTTTTAAAAGATCAATAAAAGATCAGTGTTATCCCCACTTCTTCTCTCCTCCACCTTCGACCTTTGCCATTCTTCGCCTAAAATTTGAAGACAGAAAAATGGCTCTCTCAAAGACAATTCCTTCCTCTCCTTCTCATCCTTTCTCTCCCAGCTTTCTTCCTCTACTCTTATTACCACTCCTCTCCCCACCACTCCCTCTCTTCCCACTCTTTAAACCCTAATCCTGACCTAAACCTTCCCTTAAATCTCGATCCCCCCTCTAAACCCTATTCCAAAATCTCTCTAATTTCTCTCACTCTCAAGTTTCTCTCCTTCGACCACCTCTCCTTCCTTTCCACTGCTTCCGCTCCCTTACCACCACTCATCATAGTCGCGACACCATCCACCTCCACATCCATGTTAACCATTTTCGCCACACCGACAATGTCAGCGACTTGTTGGATCATAAATTAGACAAATCGGGCCAAATTCAGGAGTTAGTCGATGGGTTCGATTGGAAGAATGGGGCGAGGAAAAGTGAATTACGGATAGGGAATGTGGGGTTCACCCGATGCGCAATGGTTGGAGGCATGGTAGCCAACAAGATCAGTTTGCGCCGGTGTGGAGGATGATTTGGAGCTTCGCCTCTTTATTACAAGTTTTGAGATCTTTGAGATTGGGGAGTGTACTCTGGTTTCCTTTGTTTGGAATCTACTATTTGTATTTTTTTTTGGAAGCTTGGATATTCAATCCTCCCTGAAACAATCTCTCCTTCTCCACCATTGCCATTGGGGAATCCTACCGTCCACCTCAGTATTCCATCAATTGTGTGTTGGATTTTAATCCTTTTTTAATGAAATTAATTGTTGGTTTGAAATGTTTGGATAAAGGATTTAAAAATCTTTATTTCCTTTTATGAGCCTTTTAAATTCCTCTTCCTTGATCATGAAACCGTAGAAAGCCAAACCTCCCCTTATCTATTTAAAGAGAGCTACTAACTCTTTTTGGCAGAGTGGGAAAAGCACATATTTCATCTTTCTTTTTTTGTCTTCTTCGTGATAGAGATACGAACATCTCCATTCCGTCGGGAGTAACTATAAGTTAGGTGTTGTTATCGTCATTCAGGAACCATTGTATCTTAGGAAGCATGCTTGAAATTCTCAAGCACCTTTGAGAAGACAAATTTGCTTTAAGGAGATTGGGGATGCATAAGACTCGGTCTAATTCCATATTTTGTACTTTCTTTTGTTTTCTTCATTTCCTTCTTCAGATATTTGGTTTCAATGTATTTATCGTGTAATTTTTGTAACAATCTTAAAGCAAACTCGTAAGAGAAGGAAAAAGTTGATCGAAAAAAGAAGAAGTTGATCAGTCGGTCTAGAAGGAAAGAAATAAAGATCCAACAATTCTCTTGAAGGTGATGAAAAAAAGAAAAAAAAAAAGGAAAAAAAGGGATTGGATAAGGAAGAAGTTTAGGAAAAAAATGTCTTTTCTTAGAAAAAAAATGGTTGAGAAGGGAAAAAAGGCTAGTTTTTTTTAAAACAAAAAAATAAATTTTTGTCCAACTCGTGTACAGTTCGTTTCTCAGGAAAAAAAGGAAATTTATTTTTAAAAGGAATTCTTTTTGGAAGAATTTTGTCTTGTTTAAAAAAAACCAAAAATGGAGGTTTTAAGAAAATTTTGTTTTTGGTCAGTTGTCTAATAAAAATACCTTTCTTATGAATAGGAGAAAAGTTTTTGTTTCCTTTAAACTTATCCTTTTGAATATATTTTTTTACAATTTCTGTTTGAACAATTTGGGGGATCAAAACATGTGGACATAAAAGTGTTTAAGTGGTTTTTAATGGAAAGTTTTGGGGGAAAAAAAGGGGGGAAAAATGAGGTTTAATAAGAAAGGAAAAGAATAAGCTTTAGTTTAAGCTTTTGCAAAGCTTTTTATTTTGGAGAAAAAGGAAAAACTTTAAAAACCAAATAAACAAGGTGGTTTGTTGGTTTATTAAATTAAAAACCAAACAAACAAGGTGGTTTGTTGGTTTATTAAATTAAAAACCAATACAAAAGTACATGGAGGGGTTTTGAACCCATGACCTAACATTGAAGTGGTGAATGCTCTACTACTAAGCTACACACTTAGTTGTAATTTTCCTTGCGAGGATGATAAGAAGATAAGCCCCAATTCTTTTTGGTCTTAGGAAATTAAAAGTTACAATACATAGAAGTTCTGTCTAAGGAGTTTAGATCTTAAGTAGGACCGTTTGTGACCCCTCCAATCTTTCCTAATAACGAAATATCCTGTCTAAGGAGACTGGTTCTGGCCTGAGTTTTTATACCCCACTAATCTTTCATGGGAATACTCTGTCACATGTTATTTCCAATTATTCTGATAATTGATTTTGGAAATAGAAAATTAACACATTTTCTACAATTTTGTAGAGAAATGGACTCGAATTCCAACAGTGTGGTTCCACCTGCATCTACCTAAGTGGCGACCCCTATTGTGGCACAAGTGCTAGCGATGCCTATTGTTGTGCCTATCTATATCTTACTTGGAGAAAAACCAGAAAAGTTCTAACTGGACTTAACTTTAAAGGTAGTAACTTTTTTAGATGTTGTCATGGAATACTTTGAATCTTGTGAGATTCAACACGACACAAAATCATCCTGAGCTCAGAAAGAGACTGAGGCATGGTATCGAGAGTCGCCATTGATGTGGATGCTTAGAAACGGTCGACTTTACGTGCGAGGACTTCCATCATCAGATGGGCACTGCTTCTTCTTTATACAGTAATGTATTCGAGATAGAAAACAGCAAAAGAGCTATGAAAATCTCTAGATCAAAAATATAAACCGAGGATGTTGGGGCCAAGAAATTCATCGTGGCATGTTTCCTCAATTATAAAATGGTAGATTCGAGGCGTGGTCGGTCGAGTCCCCAGAACTTGAGTCATCGTATGAGATACGTCTTGGGGAATGATCTTTGAGTGAAACTTCAAGTTCAGGCATAATCATGAAAAGTTGCCTCCCAACAGGAAGACAAGGGAATTATCTCAAGCACTGGAAAGGAAGTGAGCATCGAAGATTTAATTATTAGACTTCGCATCAAAGAAGACAATAGAGGATCTAAGAAGAAAGGGGTAAACAATCCCAACGAGGCCAATGTTAACTTTGTTAAACATGGTTAAGGTTCCAAGTTCAAGAAAGCCAACAACAAAGGGAAAAGCACTAAGTTGAGACCTAAAGGGAGAGTCTCCAAGAAGTTGAAGTTTCCAGAAGCGCTTGATTGTGGGAGCGAGGTCTAAATCTTCTTATTACGCCTTTACCCGAGGAACAAATCGAGGAAGCGATGTGGTTGATAACATACTCCAAGGATGTGTTTGACGACCTCACTCACGGTAATCTTGAGGTGAACTTGGTGGGATCCAATCCCAAGGAATGGTGGATTGAAGTACTAGTGCTACCCACCATGTATGTGAGACCAGAAGATGTTACTCCACCTTTGAACCAGCGGGGGCGGGAAAAGGTGTTCATGAGAACTTTGCCACTTCAGAAATCAAGGGCCAAGGAAAAGTGGTCTTGAAGATGGCGGTCTGCGGAAGGGCGCCTTTCGACCAAATGTCACGTATATGCACGAAATCGAAGAACTTTGTATCTAGCTCATTGTTAAACAACCATGGATTCAGGTTGGTGTTTGAGTCGAACAAGTTTGTACTATCCAAGAGTGGCATGTACGTTGGGAAAAGGTATGTGAGCGATGGTATGTGGAAGTTGAATGTAATGACTATGAATAAAATGAGTACTTCTACTTACATGCTTAAGTTGTCTAATCTATGGCATGGTAGATTAGGACATGTTAATTATTATACATTGTATAGATTTATTAATTTAAATCATATACCAACTTTCCAAATTGATGCAAAGCATAAGTGTGAAACTTGTGTTGAAGCAAAACTGACCAGGCCATATTTTCAAAGTGTTGAAAGGCACACTGAACATCTTGACTTAATCCATAGTGATATATGTGATTTGAATTTCGTACAAACAAGATGTGGTAATAAATATTTTATTACATTTGTTGATGATAGCACCAAGTATTGTTACATGTACTTACTCAAAAGTAAGGATGAGACGATAGAGAAATTTGTTCTCTACAAAAACGAGGTTGAGAATCAGCTCAACAAGAAAATTAAAGTGCTAAGAAGTCATCCAGGTGGTGAGTATGAATCACTATTTGTTGATGTTTGTGCTCAACATGGTATCAAACACAAAACCCACGAAACACCTGTTCACTTCAATCTAATGGAGTGGTGGGGGGAAAATTACCTCAAAAATGATGGATTAATGTCGATAGTTACGGTCTGCCACAAAACATGTGGGAAGACATTTTATCTGCTAATTACCTTTTGAATAAGGTACCTAAAGAAAGCGAAAATACTTCATATATGAGTTATACGGAAGGCAATGATCATCCTATAAATGCTTGCGAGTGTAGGGATGTTTGAATTGAGAGTATTAGTTCCTCCACCTAAAGAGGTGAAAATAGGACCTAAAACTATTGATTGCATTTTCATTGGTTATGCACATAATAGTACTGCTTATTGATTTCTTGTCCATGAGTCGAATTATCCCAGATATTCACAAGAACATGATAATGGAATCAAGGAATGCATCATTCTTTGAAGATGTATTTCCTTGTAAATCCAAAGAATAGCCAAGCTCATCGAAACGAGTGCTTGAGACTATTAATGAAAATAATCTGGATTAAGATAAAGACGGTGAGGTAGAACCAAAACGTAATAAAGAAGCAAGGACAGAAAAATATTTTGGTCCGGATTTTTTGATATATGTGCTTGAAGGGAAACCTCAGACTTTCAAAGTGGCAGGGAACTCTACAAAGAATCTCATGTGGAAAGAGGTCATTCAAAGTGAAATTGATTCCATACAACAAAACCATATATGGGAACTAGTGGATCTTCCACCAAGTTGTAAACCTCTAAGTTCCAAGTGGGTTTTGAGGAAAAGGAAAGTAGATAGATTAATAGACAATTACAGGGGCAAAGACTTGTGATCGAGGCTCTGAAAACAAGCGAGGGCCCTAGATTGCTGACATATTCTTCGTAGCGAGAATAAACTTCATAAGGATGGTGCTTGCAATTGTTGCACTAAGAAATCTTGAAATACATTAAATAGATGTAAAAATAGTCTTTCTAAATGGAGATTTAGATGAAGAAATCTACATGAAGCAACCTTAGGGTTTTTTTGCTACAGGACAAGAAAAGAAAGTCTGTAAATTAGTGAAATCCTTGTATGGATTAAAACTAGAATCGAAACAATGATAAGAGAAATTTGACAACGTTATGATGTCACATGGATTCGAAATCAATGAATGTGACAAGTGTGTCTATGTCATTGTGTGCTTGTATGTATATGGCATGCTTATTGTTGCTAGTGATGATAAGATGATTACATCTATTAAGAACATGTTGAATTCAAGGTTTGACATGAAAGATTTAGGACTTGTTGATGTTATATTGGGGATAAAAAGCAAAAGAACGTCATATGGACTCATTCTAAGTCAGTCACATTATGTTGATAATATTCTTGGAAAGTTTGATAAATACAATTCTGGAATTTTCAGAACACCCGTTGATGTAATACTACATCTATCCAAGAATAAGATAGTGTTTTTCAAGTAAAATACTCTAGAGTAATAGGCAGTCCGATGTACCTAATGAGTTGTACAAGGCCAAACATAGCTTATTTGGTTAGTGAATTGAGTAGTTATACGAGTAATCCTAGAGCCAAACATTGATTTTACTCGCGATTATGGGCTACACTATACAAGATATCCTACTGTACTTGAAGGTTATAGTGATGCAAACTAGATATCAAATGCTAAAGACTTAAAATCCTATAATTGTTATGTGTTTACACTAAGGGGAGGAGCAGTCTCATGGAAATCCTTAAAACAAACAGTTATTACCAGATTCACAATGGAATCTGAGTTTATTACCCTAGACAAATGTGAGGAAGAGACAGAATGACTATGCCAATTCCTAGAGGATATTCCAAGATGGCCAAAACCTATGCCTCCAATATACATACATTGTGATAGTTAATCTGCTGTTGGTAGAGCATAAAACTGTATGTACAATTGTAAGTCTAGAAATATTCGTCATCGACATAACACCATTAGACAACTACTCTCTACTGGGGTTATCACTCTAGATTATGTAAAATCTAAGGATAACACCGCGGATCTGCTAACCAAAGGGTTAAATAGAGAGTTAGTTAAGAAATCATTAAGGGGAATGAGACTAAAGCCCATAAAGGAATAAGTCGATACAATGGATACCCAACCTAGCTAATTGAAAATCCCAAGATCTAGGTTAAAAAAGGACAACTAATTTGTAAAGACTTGATTTGCTCACTGTGGGGATCTTCCCGTGTCCATTCCTATGATGAAGTAGTGATGCTCATACGAAGAATGTTAAAGCATGCTTTCAATGATCTCTATGCTTTGAAAAGAGTAATATGAACTACTCTTATTTTAAGAGATCGTCTATGAAAGAGTGAAGTGGGGTCATTTCAAAGGGAATTGAATAAAACGCAATTCCTATTAAACTCTTACAGAACCAAGCGCATGTTCATGGTCAAAATGAACATAAAAGTGAGAACTGAAAAATGTTAGGAAGTTTCTTGTGTGATGTATGTCATCATCTACACAAATGATAGAAAGGTTCAAGGACATAGTGTCTACTGTTTAGTTAGTAGAATAAACATACTTCTACAAGGGAAGGTTCAAATAATAACACCTACCTCTCCTATGTAGGTTTCAACCGTTGTACTCTACACATGTGAGGAATCTTTGGTCTTGTATCTAGGTGTCAATTTCATAAATGTGGGGAATTGTTGGATCTTAATCCATTTTGAATGAAATTAATTGTTTGTTTAAAAAGTTTGGATAAAGGATTTAAAATCCTTTATTACCTTTTATGAGCCTTTTAAATTCCTCTTCCGTTGATCATGAAACCGTAGAAAGCCAAACCACCCCTTATCTATTTAAAAAGAGCTAATAGCTCTCTTTGGCAGAGTGGGAAAAGCATAGATTTCATCTTCTTTTTTTTGTTTGTCTTCTTTATGGTAGAGATATGAACATCTCCAATTCATCGGGAGTGACTACAAGTTAGGTGTTGTTGTCGTCATTTAGGAAATGTTATATCTTGAGAAATAGACGCTTCGGAATTCTCAAGCACCCTTGGAGAAGGCGAAATTGCTTTAAGGAGATCGTGGCTGCACAAGACTCGGTCTAATTCCATCTTTTGTACTTTCTTTGTTTTCTTCCTCTGCTTCAATTATTTGGTTTCAGTGTATGTGCCGTGTAAGTTTTGTACCATTATTGTGGTTCAAACTCCAAAATGGTTCCGGCACATTGACGACTTGTTACCGCGCTCAAAAGGGGGGTCATCTGTAAAATGAATTTATTAGAACAATGAACATTGCTATTTGCTACGCTCGTTAGAAACCCAATTTCCACCATGTTCTCAAGAACTCGTAATCTAGCATTTCTCCTATATATCGAATTCCATGTTGTTTGGTTCTTCCTTAATGGGTCTGACTCCATTTGGGACAATACTGAAAGTGCTTTCTGATTGATTTCTAGCAGAAAATGAGAAAGTGGTGGCATGGAGAAGCAGCTTATATTGTTGGGTTTTTGTTGTGGTTGTTTCTCAAGAAGGAGCTACTAAATATCAAAGGGTGGGATCAAACTGATTTTTTTTTAAATAAAAATTATGGTGGCCAATCAAACGGTGACACATAGTCACATAGAATTATTTTAATTTCTTTATTCAATCGCTGATGCTCAGGACAAATAACATTTGGGATCCCTTAAACTTGGAATTATTCATAGTTAATCAATATGTGAGACTAATTGAAAAAGACCGACAAAATTGGAGATTATTCCTATCAATTTCTCCTCGAAAAAATGACTGTTAACACTTTTTTCAAACTTATATTCTGAGTTAACTTGTTTTATAAACTTATGTTCAGTCCACCCTTTTTATATTTTCAGTAAAATCATAGTTGATAATTACTGTTTTATTTTTTTAATTAAAATCATAATTCAGAATTACGATTTCATATTTGAATTAAGCGATAATTGATAACTACGGCTTTAGTTCAATAATATGAAGACGCTAGATTGAACATAAGTTTAAAAAATAGAATAACTTGAATATAAGTTTGAAATAAAGGCTAAATTTATTTCTATTTCTCAATGGTACATTTAGTATTCTTTAACAAGGTTAACGTATATTCTTTTCAAAACAAAAACAAAACATGATTAACGTGCATATTACTAGTGTCCTTTTTTAGGCCTCATTCCCTTGATCGCATCAATCCTTACATATTTGTTTTCATGTTTTATGGGGCACTTGTCTTTTTAGTCTTACTTTATATATTAATAGTTCTCTTATTTTACCTTATTACATAGTCAATGGTCAATTTTCTCGTTTTTTGAAGTTTCATTTACCCTTAATAATATTTTTTTGGGATAATGGATTAAAAGGACAAATCCAAAAAAAAAATGCAAAAATGATGGCTTCAAAAGTTACCTTAAAAATGCCACCATTTCCAATACAAATGTTTTTTGAGATGATGGTCATTATTGTTGGGTTATGGGCATGGGTTGCCCATGTGGGTTTGACCCTACCCAAGACCCATTAGATGCTTCCCCTGACATAAGACATGTTTCTTCTTAAGAAACGTGAATAAGAGCCTATAAGAATAGGACTCTGATTCATTTCTGAGTTTTTAATGTGAGAAATATAGAAGGAGAGATAACATTTGTTTTTTGGGTATTCAACAAAGATAAATCATCAGCTCATGAACAAAGGTGTTCGTCTTGTAAATTGAATACATATTCCATCCCAGTGATATGTTTTAAGCCTAAAGCATTGAAGAAGTCACCGAATTCTATGCTTCAACAAGTGAGTATCATTTATTTCCGTTGTGAACCAGTGTTTTCCAACAGTGGTATCAGAGACAGAAATGATGTTCTTTGTGCTTTAATTTTGTTAAAGGAAAGAGAAAGTTTTTTTTTTTTGACCATTCTTTCTTGGTTTTTTCGAAGCAAATTTGGTATGGATGGAAATATCTCTTAGAGAGCTTTCCAACGCATTTTTTTGGGGTTGCAATTGAATTATAGTGATTTTTTAAAAGTTTTATGGAATTTTTCTCTACATTTTTCGGTGATGGAGCCAGCATCTGTTGACCAATCGGATGACGTGGGGGTTGACCGGTCGGTGTCGTGGACAATGACATGGAAACATTTGATTGTGCCACTTGGCATGCTTTGAGGGAGCCAAGTGTCAGGATATTGATTGGTCCACGTGACACCGGCGTTGACCTATGTTGACCGGATGACATGGAAGTTTACCTGCATTGATCGGATGACATGGTAGTTGACCTGCGTTGACTGGATGACATGGAAGTTGACCTGCATTGACCGGGTGACGTGGCAGTTGTTGTGCATTGATTGTTGACTAACAACTTTAACTGATCCGTTTGACCACATCCGGACTCCGTTTTGATGAATTTTTTTTAAAAAATTCTCTATTGAATAGGCATCATTTCAAAACCTTTTGAGGTCATTTGATATTTTATAAAATTATGAATATATATTAGTGTGACTTAGTGCATGTTGATTGAACCTTGGCTTAGATGAAATGTTGAATGATTTATTTCTTCTAATTGTTCAATACATGTATGGAGCAGTAGTTGTAGAGAGAAGCAAATAAAGCTAGAGATACTGAATTTTTCCTCCACTCTTTCAATGTAGTGGGAGAACAAATGATGATCACTTTGGAGCGATTATGTGAATATAAGAAAGACTCAAATCATTCTTTGGAAGAACACATTGGTGTCGTGTATGACAAGCTCTGGAACTTTCAAGTGATCTTCAGCGAGCACTATGAGTTGTTAGTTGAACAACAGATGGGGATAGTGCTTGATTCCTTGCCAGATTCATGGGAATGTGAAAGAAACGCACAAGTAGAAAAAGCAAGCGACTTAAAATATAATGAGATTATACCTAAATTAAAGGAACAATTGGAGAGCCAAATACAAAGCGGTACTAGGCAATCTGGAAAATCCATGAATGCACTTCCATGGATGAAGAAAATGTCTAGGACATTAACTGAAAGGGAATCTTTTGAAAGAGAACATAGAAGGCCACCAGAGAAATGAATAAAAATAAAATACATATAGGAATGTATAGTTTTTCCTTCTTAATGACATCTTATTATATGATGTAATACAAATATTCGTTCCACATGCAGTGATATACATGTTTTTTATTTATTTATCTTAGGAATAAGAGCATATGTGTTTTTGTGTGTGGGATATTAATGTATCTCTCCTAAATCATTGGCGCAAGTTTAAATTTAACCATATCAACTATGTTTTGTTAAGAGAAATTGATTGGTCTCGGTTTGATAACCTTTTGTTTCTCCGACAAGAATAAGTTTTATTGTTTGATTTAGAACTTTGTGACATGTTATGGGTCACTAGATTGTGAGTTATGCTAAGTCTGTTTTTTATGTTTAGTTGAAATGGCTGCTACTAGAAGCATAGTTGCTGATTTGAACCAAGGGGACAAACTAGATGACAAAAACTATGATGTTTGGCATCGTAAAATTCAATACCTCTTGGAAGAGCAAGACATGCTGGAGACAATCTTGCAACCGATGGGTTGAGCCTCAGCATGGAAAGACTGCCCAACACAGGTGGGATATGGAAGCATATCAAGCCTATAAGCGTAAGGATAGGGTTGCTCGCATTTTGATGCCGAGCAGCATGAGAAATGATCTAATGCTACGCTTTCAAAATAATCACTCAGCCATGGGCATTTGGGACGCTGTCAAGATACTATTTGGTGGTACTTCAACCACTAGTTTGTGTTAGCTAACTCTGAAATTTGACGCTTACAAGAAGCAATCAAATCATACCATGAGGCAACACTTCACTATCATGTCAAACATGATAAGTGAGTTGAAGGGTGCTATCCACGAGTTAACTGATGAACAACAGTGTAATTCGCTCTCTTCCAAATGCTTAGCAGCATCTCAGGATAAACCTTACCCATAAAGACAATATCAAAACTTTTGATGATGTTGCACGACATGTAGAGTTAGAGAGGAGGAGTAGTGCTTCTCAGCGTGATAGTCTAGTGGATGAAACATATGAGCAATCCAACAAGGTTAGATCTTCCGACACAGGATGGAAGAAATGAAAAGGGAAAGGTTTCAAGCCTAGGAAGAGAGGAAACAAGACCAATCTAAGTGGAAATAAGCGCAAGCACGAAAAGCGCATAGGAAAGCAAAGCAAGAACATGAATTGCTTCAACAGTGGGAAGCCATGTCACTTTGCTCGTGATTGCACTGAGCCAAAGGTAATATATGACCAAATTCATCTCCATAATGCATTTGTTAGTAGTTGCTTAATGTTGATTGAGACTGTTCCTTATTGGACTGTAGACTCAGCAGCAACCGACCACATAGCACGAGATCGCAATGCATATGTGGATTTCCGCCTAATTCCGAAGGGAAGTAGGAGCATTTACATGGGAAATAACACATCAGCGGATGTGCTTGGAATTGGCACCTGCAAATTGTTGATGCGGAAGGTCCATACTCTCTATCTCCATGATGAGCTTTATGTGCCAGAAGTTCGTCGAATCTTGTTTCTATTGTAGTTTTGCTTAAGATTGGTTTTAAATTGTATTTGAACAAGATTGTGTTAAGGTATTACTGGACAACATAGTTTATGGGTATGGATTTCTGTCAGACGGGTTTATTATATTAGATACTATTCTAATCAATAAAACCACATCTATTTTTGTCACTGGAAATTCAAGTAGTAGTTCTTCTATGAATGATGTTAAATGGCATGCCAGGTTGGGACACATAGGGCAGGACCGTCTAAAGAGATTAGCTAAAGGCTGAGTGCTTGGGATGATGATAAGATAGATTTGTCGATATGTGAAATGATACTGCTTGGGGAAAGCGACTAAGATTGCCTTTTGGTAGAAACCAAAGGCATGTTTTCCTTTTAGAAACTATTCACTCCAACATCTATGGCCAAATGAATGTGAGGGCAAGATATGGAGCCCAATACTTCATCACTTTTATAGATGATTTCACTCGATTCGGTCACGTTAATTTGATCTCTCGTAGATCTGAAGCATTGGATTGCTTCAAAAGATATAGACATTGGTTGAGAATCAATAAACACAAAAATCAAATCTTTATGGACCGATAGAGGATGTGAATATCTATCTGACCTATTTAAAGCATATTGTGATGAAAAGGGTATAACTAGACAGCTGACCATTCCTTACATGCCACAACAAAATAGTGTGGCTGAGAGAAGGAATAAGACCCTTTTGGACATGGTAAGGTCAATGATGGTGCAAGAAAATTTGCCACTCTCTTTTTGGGGGGATGCACTAATGACTGTCACCTACATTCTAAATAGAGTTCTATCTAAGTCTGTTCCTTCCACTCCATATGAAGTATAGAAAGGTGTGATGCCTAATTTGAACGTTATGCGCCCATGGAGGGTGTGCGACTAATGTTCATAATGTTTCTCATGAATATGGGAAGCTTGGTCCTAAGGGGAAGAAATGTATCTTCATAAGATACTCAGAGTCCTCCAAAGGATATATCTTCTTAGGGGAAGATATAAATGGAAGTGTAACAAAAATTGAGTCACGAGATGTCGTATTCTTGGAAGAGGACTTTCTAGGACGAGGTGAGATAGATAGGGATACTCATTTTCTACTATGGAAATATGGAAGATCCCGAGTCAGTGAGGAGTTGTAAGAATCATTTATTCAACGCTACGAGGGACCGAGACAACATATAAAGTCTTACTTAGGCGAGTGGGAGTGACAATTTGCTAGATCGTGTTCCTATGGAGTATGATCATGAACAATCTCAACATCAACGTAGTAATCGTGAGAGAATTCCCTATCGTTGCTTTGAGATTGGGTGGGGGAAGCTTTCATGATTGCTTATGATGAAGAAGAGCCGAAAACAATACAGCATGCTCTTTCTGGTCCTAAAGCTAAAGAGTGGTTTGAAGCTATGAAAGAGTAAATGAATTCAATGGATCAAACTAAGTTTGGGATTTTGTTTATTTTTCGCTAGGTCATAAGACCATTGGGAACAAGTGGGTTCTCAATATTAAACACAAGGCGGATGGGACAATTGACAGATATAAGGCTCGATTAATGAGGTTACACACAATGAGAAATTATTATGAAGAGACCTTCACTTTATTAGTCGAGGTTTGCATTAATTAACCTCATTCTAGCTATTGTGGAAAGAATGGATCTAGAATTATACCAAATGGACGTTAAGACTGCTTTCCTTAATGGAGAGCTCAATGAAGAAATCTATATGGATCAACCTTTAGTCTTCGAACTCAAATGATAGGAGCGCAAAGTTTGCTAGCTCAAAAGATCCATCTATCATCTTAAATAGGCCTCAAGACAATTGAACCTCAAATTTCATCAAGTCATGTTGAAAGATGGTTTTACAATGATGGAAGAGGATCATTTTGTGCATATTAAACGTTCAAATAACCACTTCATAATTCTATCCTTATATGTCGATGACATAGTAATAGCTGGAAATGATAAGAAATTGATAGATGTGACCAAGAAGTGGTTATCATCAAATTTCGTAATGGAAGACATGGAGTAGGCTAGCTATGTACTTGGTGTTAAGATCCTAAGGGATCGCTCAAAACGCCTCCTGGGTTTATCTCAAGAAACGTATATAAAGAAAATGTTACAGCGTTACCATATGCATGATTACAAGCCTATGGACACCCCTGTTGAGAGAAATTTGAGCCTTAATCTTGATATGTGTCCTAAGTCGATTGAAGAGAAAGAAAAAATGTTCAAAGTACCTTACTCCAGTGCTATCGGAAGTCTGATGTATGTAATGATGTGCACATGTCTAGACATATACTATGTAGTTGGGCTAGCAAGCAAATTTCAATCTAATCCAGGTATAGAACTGGATAGCAGTGAAGAGAATTTTAAGATATCTAAAAGGAACAGCAGATTATGTGATGTGCTACTAAGGGAGAGATTTGTGATTGATTGGTTATACGGATGTTGATTGGGGAGGCGATCCTGATAAATGCAAATCAACGTCTAGATATGCTTTCTTACTAGATGATTGTGCAATATCATAGGGTAGCAAGAAACAGTCTTGAATAGCCTAATCAATGATGGAAGCAGAATATGTAGCTTGCTCCTGAGATCTGAAGCGGTTTAGGCGAGAAAGATTTTTACAAGACATAGGGGTTGATAAGAACAACACCTTTCGTGACTCTCTTGTGTGACATGTTTGCATTGGCTTATGCTAAGGATCCAGAAATATCATCGGAAGACCCGAACTTATATCCATATTAGATATCATTTCGTCAGAGATATGATCAAGCAAAATGAAGTGGTTCTGAAACACATTCCTACCAATGAGATTGTAGCAGACCCATTTACTAAACCAATAGCTAAGGATGCATTTGTGAGGCATGTGAGATCCCTAGGCTTATATAGGATGTGAATGAATGGAACAAAACACTTGTGATCTTCATACAATGAGATAAAAGGCATTTCACATGGTTCTCTTGTTTTTTTTTGTTTTTTGTTTTTGTTTTTTTTTTTTTTTTTTTTTTTTTTGTTTTTTGTTTTTTGTTTTTGTTTTGTTTTTTTTTGTTTTTTTTTGTGAATATGTTGAAAATGTCGTTTAGCACAATTCAAATAATCTATGTCGATAGACTTGATCGACTCCCTTACATGAGTAATCATCACCTCTAGCGTTGTGGGAGCGAGTAGAGAAGAGACCTTAATTTAGAGGACCAAGGCGGAGTGGGAGCGACTTTGGTTACTAGGTCACCTTGATGAGAATCAAGATGAGATTCTTTGTTTGAATCGACATAAATGCCTTACCCCACCATTCATTTGTCTATTTAGAGGAAGTTGAGTGTGGAACTTGTTTAACATCATGGAATGTGGAAATAAAAAGCTTCAGGTTTGACACTTTTGGAGCGACGAGACTAAGACTCATATGGTGTTATTTGTTTTACAATTTAAAGCAAGACATACACTCTTTCATCTTTTCTAAGTAAGAGAAGCTCCACCATAACATGCATTTCATACTGTATGTGCGAGACGACCAACTGGGAAGCAAGAAAATGAATCCATGCTTGTTTGCTATGTGAGTCCCATAAATCTTATATATGGATTTCATCTTTCCTTACCCTTTGAGACTTTTGACTATATCGTGATGTAATGAGTTGATGTTGGCTATCTTAGGATGTATCCCATAGTCATGGAATGATTCGACAAGCATCCACCGCGAGTTAACTCAAATCGATAAGTATGAGGCGAAAAAAGTATTCTTTGTTTTATACATTAAGATTACTTATATTATTTGGCCATAGTTATTTCGGCAGTAAAGCTTGAAATAACTTAGAGTATTGAGTAATTGTAAGAGAGATTTGAGTGTGGATTCTTGAGGGATTGAATCATACTTGATCATGTGTATTATGAAAGATACTTGGGGTAAATAAGCACTACCTTACCCTTATGAGATTGTTGTCTCCTATATGGTCGATAGGTTTATATTGGAGCCCCCAGCATCGATGTGCTTCGGTCACACGATCCGTTCACCTATATGAATAATACTCTCTGCTTGAGTTGTTGGGATGATGTGTGAAATAAACAAGCCCATCATGGGCGAGTGGGAGTGTGACACCCGAGCACAGGGGGTCCATTGACCAAGCATCCAGCGCGAGGAAATGCTCGTGGATATCATTATATCTGAAATCTTCATGTTGTCTAATCGTTAATTGGGATCAGATGTGAGTCATAAGGTAATCACATACCCTACGCTGACACCAAGCATTTGTGAAGCAAGGGTCGAGAATTATAATGGATATTGTGTGTCCTCGATGCCACAACATCGATCCATTCTGGGATCCGTTTAGCCACATTCAATAAACTTTTTATGTTATTTTCAAAACATATTACTATGAGTTTAATTACAAACTCTATTACATACACAAGCATATGCCATAACTAGTTCTTTCCAAAGATTTCAGGAACTATACCCGACCAGTCGACTTTCTTGACCTCCGTCCTTGGAATGGATCCATCTCTTAGGTGTATACCCTACACTTGAAATGTTTTCCTATCAAGGGTGAGCCACGCCTAGTAGAGAGACTCCTACAAAGGCTATTACCCCCTTTAATGCACATGCAATGTTCACTTAGACACATTCACATATATATCCACATTCCAATATAATGATGAAATTCTAATGGAATACTACATGTCATGACATGAAATGAGATGAAACTCACTCAATGCATGAAAAATCCTAGTCATCACAGACTCCCATCACACAATGCATAACCAATGTGTGATAACATCCATCGTCAATGAATTTCATCCAATGATCACTTTGAAACAAAATCAAGTTTTTAGAAATCAAAACTTATTGGATGTTTCACTTCCAGGATCATTTTATTAACAAAGCATGCACATGACGCCATGCAGCCTTCCTACCTCACGAGCTTTCTTGCTTGGGTTGGACATATATGTATACGAAAATATCGGGGCTTTACCCGGGGGGTATCTATCACACTTGCTACTACCCACATAAGTTTTCATACTTTGCACGACAGGTGGAACTCAGTTGAGCTTAGTTCGGCGTATCGACTTCATTTCATCGACCCGCCGAGAGATGGTGTGTGATGACACCATTTCATACTCTGCGAACAGCGGAACTCTGCTGAACTTCGTTCAATGTATCGAGCCCACTCATCAACCACCAAGGATGGTGTGTGATGGCATCATGCACTTACACCCATGAATGCAATGCCTAGTGCATATGCAATGCATTATGCCATTGTATGTCACTTCCCTGTCACATATGTAATGCATGTCATCTAGGCAATTTATCATGTATCATGAACAGTTATATCAAAAGCATATAACTTCTAAATGTTAATATATTAGAGTTCATATATCAACATTCAATTAACAATTATCACTAAGTAAGGCAATCAAAAGCAAGCAAAGACAACTTGGTTCTCAAGATCGATTGTGGCATAAGAGATGCTCACAAAAGTAGTCACACGTCACCGGCCATCACGGGCCACCTGAGCATACCCGCGGCTTCGGTATAGAATAGTCGGATCCGGCCTCAAGGCTGTTTAAAATCCGGGCTAATACCGGGCCATAGACTTGCCCATGCTCGGGCCACACATCAGGCCCCACATCCCGCAGACAATCACAAACCTCGATCCCGAAATAGCGATCCCGGCGAATCCCTTTAAACACTTGTCCAAAAAGGAAGGCAATCAACCAAAGTAGGAAAATCCCTACTTCTTAGAGCGTAGCCCTCGTCGAATAGACGGACTTTAAGTCTCGGCTCGACGAACTCCTACCGTCAGAACGCCGAAAATCAGAGGAAAAAGCCGTCGGATCTTCCTTCCTCTCCCTCTTTCTCTCTTCCTTTCTTCTATTTCCCCCTCTCTTTTCCTCCACCAATCCCCTTTTTATAGGTTGGACATATCCACATGGCATGCATGCACCATGCCATGTGTCATCCACATGGCATGCTTGCATCATGCCATGTGTCACCCACTCATTTGGGTTTCTTTTTGCCTCGAAAATCATGAAAATTTCGATCATTTCGAAATTCAACAAAATTCGTCTTGGTAACTAAATTTCGCGAGACAAATCTAATAGTGAGGTCCATTTCTTCATCCAAGATCTATAGAATTTTTAGGCTTTCAACCTGTACTGTAGTGGTAATTTACCATTTTTTGTCCCTTTTTCGATAAAGTTGAAATTTTCCTGGGTTTCATAGGGAGATGTTGGGTTTATGGCATGGGTTGCACATGTGGGCGGCGGGCCAAGACCCGTTGGATGCCTCCACGACATAAGAAATGTCTTTTCCTAAGAGCGGTCAGGCTATAAGAAATTAGGGCTACGATGCATTTCGGCCGTTTTGTAGAAATATAGAAGGAGAGATAACATTTGTTTTCTGGGTAAAATCTTCAACAACAAAAAATCATCCAAGCACTCACAAACAAGGTGTTCATACTGTGAAAACTGAATACAGATTTCATCATAGTGATCTGTTTTAAGCCTGAAGCATTGAAGATATCATCGAATTCTGCGCTTCAACAAGTATCATTTATTTCCATTGTGAACCAGTGTTTTCCAACAATTAGAATGCGGGGATTGAACAAAATGTTCATCAGAGATTTAGTTATTATGAGGTTTATCTTTACAATTTTAGGATATATTTGTCTGAAATAGTAATGCTCTCAAGGGGTTGTTCTTACAAATATTTTCGAGATTTATCCATTTTAATCCCATTTCTCTATTATTTTTATATCTTTTTTTTAATACATTTATTTTTATATCTTAAAACTTGTTTTATTGGCTTCATACTTGATATAAATGTTGTGTTGAATTGTTTTCCTTATACAAAAACCATATATCCTTATTTGCCAAGTGATTTTACTCCCAATATTATTATTATTATTATTATTTTGACAGCAACAATATTAAAATAATTGAAAAACGTTTTTAGAATCATGTTTCTAAAAATTATATTAGTTCGCTAAAATAAACTTTACTTTAAAAGTCCATAAAAATGATGCACTATGATAAAATTAAGATATTTCAAGAAAATTATTGTGAATCTAAACTCTATTTTGTATGATGTAGGCTATTTCTCAATTAGACGATATTTGTAACTTTACATTTTTGCATTTCCCTTGCTTTTTATTAGGTATACACTAATAAGGTGATGTCACATGTGTATATCTTGATGCTTTGTTTGATATTGGAAAATGAAATGAAAATTGACATTTCTTGTATTTCTCTCATAAATTAAATGTTTTTTAAATATATGCTTTCATAAATTTTATTTTATATCTGTGAGACTCCAAGCCTCTACCTATCCATTAGTGTGAAGCGAAGACGTTGTTTAATCTTTATAACTATTATTAAAATGAAAGTTGAAGATATAAAAAAGCATAGTGTGAAAATTGTTATATTTAAACGGAAATTTTGTGTTCGTGATTTAAATGCAGAAGTTATGAAATTTAGGATTTTAATACTAATTTTTTCTAATTTTAAAAAGATAATGTTAGTATTTTAAAATTTTTATTAACTAAGGAAAAACTTATTATATAGATCGAAATGAACATTTTGCTAAAAGTAATATTTTTTTCTAATTTATTTATGTAAGTTATAAACCCTTAAAACAACATTAATAATCACATAATATCATACATTATCTTGTTTTTTTTATCGTATAGACATATGGGAAATCATAACAAAGAAAAAGAATTTAGCTTAAGTCATAGTTGACATATGTGTTCAAAATAACACATAAAATTTAATTTATTGATGTTTTTTTTTATAGATAAATTTATTGATGTTAAGTCTATATTTTATTTTATTTTATTTTTTCTTTAAATTTTCCCTCAAATCCATGAAATGATGACCTGGTCCTCACATTTTTCTTGTTAGAGTTATCCTAAATTTTTAAATATTATAAACTTAAGTATACTATTAGTTATTCAAAAAAAAGTTTACTATAAGTTAGAAACATTAAAAGTCATAAAACAAGGCTAATAATAATTTATCCTACAAAAATAATGACTTTTAAGCCCATTTAAAAACATTGAGGTATTAAAATATTTTATTACCTCCAAGTTTTAAAAAATTTAAAAGTAATTTTAAATGATGCATGTTACTTATAATCTATTTTATATAAAATGTACTATTAATTTATATTTATATATTTTTGGGTTTCTCAATAATTCATAACATCATGAATAGGTTGATTAATCATATAGATGAAAGCTTCTCCCTCGACCTCTTCATCATAATGTCTACATTATTTTATAAATATGACCAAATATTAGTTGTTTCATTCACATACTTGGTTGAAGGACAACACTTCATATTTATTTATTTATTTATTTATTTATTTTAGTATCTGTTGCCAACAACCATGATACTAACCTTGAACTAAAAAATATGTTGTAAATAATTAAATTTAGTTTAGTGGTTCTTTTATTTTACTTTATAGGATGGTCAAGGTTCAATTTTAATTCGTTCCCCACCACCACATGTTTAAAGAGTTTTTGGTTAAAATGACCCATTTATTTTAAAATAATTACTTTTAACCTTTTTTTTTGAACTTATATTCATGTTACCCTGTTTTATACGCTTTTGTTCAATTCAGTTTCTTCATATTTAAACTAAGGCCATAATTGATAATTATAGTTTTATTTTTAATTAAAGTCATAGTTGATAAATACGATTTTATATTTGAACTAAAACAATAGTTGACAAATACGATTTTAGTTCAAAAATATGAAGATGCTAGATTGAACATAAGCTTATAAAATAGAATAACTTGATTATAATTTTGAAATAAAGGCTATATTTATTTCTATTTCTCAATGGTACATTTAGTGTTCTTTAACATGGTTAACGTCGTTTCTTATCATACGGCAATATAGATGAGATGTGGTAGAGTTCGAGTCTTGGCTTGTCTTATGTTATATGATAGAGTTTTATCGTTAAATGGTCAAATGCGATTTGAATATAAATTAGTTTTGGATATGATATAAGCTTAAAGATATTTTCGATATGTCATGGCTTCCATTTCCATTTCGGGATCATAATCTTTATCAAAAAAAAAAAAAACATGCATTTTACTCGTGTCTTGTTTTAGGCCCCATTCCTTTGATTGCATCATCTTTACACATTTGTTTTCACTTTTTTATGGGGCACCTGTCTTTTGGAATCTTACTTTATGTAGCCGTTCTCTTATTTTACCTTATAAAATGGTCAATGAATCCAATTTCTCCTTTTTGAAGTTTCATTTTCCCTTAAACAATATTATTTTGGGATAACATAGTAAAAGGGATAAATCCAAAAAACAAAAAAACAAAAAAATTGCAAGAATGATCCCTGAAATAATTACCTTAAAAAATCCACTATTTTGGATAAAAATGTCTTTGAGAAGATAGTTATAATGAGGGAGATTAGACAAAATGCCCAATGAATATTGATTATCATTGTGTGGATTTATGTCTTTTACATTTTTAAGGATTTTTTTGTCTGAAAATATGATGTTTTGAGATTACTTTCACAAGAAATTGTTCTTACCCAATTTGTTTTAGTCTTATCCAATTTTAATCAATTTCTAGTATTTTTATATCTTAAAACTTGTTTTATTGGCTTATCGTGATATATATATTGTGATGAATTGTTTTTGTTATACAAAGACTATATATCCTAATTTGCCATGTGATTTTACAACCAATATTAAAATAATTGAAAAAACGGTTTTTAGAATAATGTTTCTAAAAAATATTTTAGTTTGACAAAATAAACTTTGCTTTAAAAGTCCATAAAAATGATAAAAATCTTATTTTGAAGAAAATGTTTTTGAAAAGGTTGTTTATTCTTTTGTTTTTATCTTTCATTGACAATTGTGAAAAATCAAGAAGCCACCAAGAAGGGAAAACATCTTACATTTTCCAAATTTAAATTATTATGAAATAAGCCCATAAAGAAACAAAAGTTTACACAAAACGTTTAGCTTTTCTGATTGGCCCACTGAGGATATCATTGGATTCTTCTTTTCTGGGGGAATATTCTACTACACTCCTCCACACAGAATCTGACTGTATTCCCCTCACCTGTCATCCCATTTATCACCGTGCATCACAAACCCAGGTCAGGGAAATTCCCATGTAGAGTATTAGAATTTAGAAGTCATGATTAACGGTTCCGATTTAGCCACCCATAAAAATCATCGAAAGTTTTGGCGTGGTAGGAAAAGGATTGGAGGTTAGATTTTAGAATTTATGGGGGTATTCCAATACAGTGGCGGACAGGGAAACTGTTTGTGTTGTCTACATCTGTCAACCCATTTGCCGCCTATCATCACTACCCCACTTTCGAAATAGCCAACGTGATCTTTGGGATGATGGTGGACGGTCCTGATTTACAATAAATAGGTGTAGTGAATTTAAGCAAAGGATTTTCTCAATATGGCATAACCAGGATTACAGAGAGAGAAGATTCATGAGGTGATGATGAGCAATAAGGCTGTGGTTGGGATATTTCAATGAAGAGAAGGAGGAGGAGGAAGAAGAAGTGGAGGAGAAAAGAGAGAGATTCAATATGGGGGGTTTCTCGAAAAACAATTTGAAGGGTTTTGTTTTGGCACTGTTATCAAGTGCGTTCATAGGCGCAAGCTTCATAATCAAGAAGAAAGGCCTTAGAAGAGCAGCTGCTGTTTCTGGGGTTAGGGCCGGTGAGTTTTCTTGCCTGTTTTGAGATGGGTTTTGGGTTTTCTTAATTGGGTATGTGTTTGATTGCTTGAATACTGCAGGAGTTGGTGGGTATGCTTATCTGTTGGAGCCTCTATGGTGGTTAGGCATGATCACAAGTAAGTGTTTTCTATTGGGTTTATTTGAATTTTTGTGGGTTTTGGTATTCTTGTTTTTTCTTGGTTTGCTTTAGGTTTGGGACCGCTATGATCATATCAAGAACTTGCACTGTCTGGGTGTTTTAATTTGGTTTCCTAATGTACAATTTAGATTTGTTTTGAATTGTACTTGCTCATTTGATTACGCATGTCATTTTTACTTTTTGTTGCCTTGGTTATGGGAAAGATTGAAGGGAAGAGGGAAATGCTTAGACTTACCTTTGTCCCTTTGTATCTGTCTTTCTATCGGTGAAATAAATGGACAAACCAAAAAGGTTAGAATGTCGTTTTGTGCTTTATTTTTGCATCAATCATTGGCAATTCTTAATTGGTATGATGACACATAATTCACCATGTACTATTGATCTTGCACTGACTGTTCTTAGAATATCTCTTGTTGTATGTATGATTGCTGATATAGTGATTGTGGGGGAGGTTGCAAATTTTGTGGCATATGCATTTGCCCCGGCTGTCCTTGTTACTCCTCTTGGGGCATTAAGTATCATTGTCAGGTACTCAGTGGTTCATTCTGTTTATGGGGTTAATGTTTGTATAACCTTGTTGGTTGGTGAATGATGTTTTAAATGGCGTTTGGTTGCAGTGCCGCATTGGCACACTTTATCTTGAAGGAGAGGTTGCACAAACTAGGATTTTGGGCTGTGTTATGTGCATTTCGGTTCTGTCATAATTGTTATCCATGCACCACAGGAGCTGCTATCTCATCTGTTCAGAGATATGGAATATGGCAACTCAAACATGTTAGTTTTGCTCCATATTGAAATTCTTTATGGGCCGTATTGATTTCTCTTGATTACAAACTACATTCACAATTTTTCATATCAGCTTTTCTGCTTTATGTATTTCCGTGGATCGTGTGTTTTCGCCCTCATCTTCCACTGCACCACAATGGACACGCAAATGTCCTAGTTTTCACCGGCATTTGTTCATTGATGGGTTCTCTCGGTAAATGAGAGATGAAATTACCGTGGATTCTTATATTATATTCTATTTTTCTGACCTAGCTTTGGATGATTGATACTTCAAAACCCTTCTTGACTCCTGATTGAACTTGTGTAAACTTCCACAAACTTGTGGCTATTTTAACGTTGTAGCTTATTTTTCAACTTTATGTTTTTTAGCTTTGAAATGATTGGCTTTTTAACATTCTTAGATTTTGACATGGTAATTCTATTTCTCTGGTAACCAAACTTTATTTTATCTGGGATTTGACCTTCAAAATCCTGCTTTAACTTTGTCAAAGGCCAGTTGGCGAGGTATTTCTGGAAGTGGGGATGCTTTGGATGAATGAACTGACCTTTTGTATTCTCATTCATCTGGAGTTTCTTATTTATTTATCCTTGCGGTGATATGTTAAAGCGCTGGGAACTTCACTGAACTTGACCTTTGAGGGAAAGAACCAGTTAATCTATCCAGAGACTTGGTTTTTCATGGTGGTGGTGGCTATTTGTGTCATCACACAGATGAATTATCTCAACAAGGTTGGTTATGAAGTGCTAGTGCTAATTTCTTTGATGATTTAATTTGTTATTTCTGTGTCATACACAAGCTTTGTATTTTTCCCTTTGTGGTTATAACTGCAGTTTGGCTTCAAAAGCATAAGCCGGCACATCTGTTGTGAGTTTTGGAGAAATCTGTAAATTAGGATGACTGAATAGTTTAAAAAAATTTTCACCTCAATCCCCAGACAAACAGGTTACTAGCTGAGTATTTTCATTTTCTTTTTCCTAATTTTCTTTTTGCATTATATTTGCATAAGCTTACATTCAGGGGCTGGTTTTTCTCAACTTCATTGAAAAAGGTGTCCTTGTACACTTTAATTAATCTAGTCGGTTCTCTTTAGGTGATGAAGATTTTGGATGCAGATATGACATGTTCAGATCAACACCCTCCCTTACCAAAAATTACAATAGTGAAACATCTGTCACGTTGAGAGCCCTGTATGACCTTATAGTAACATGTCTGGTGATGCCTGAGTTTCTCATGGAAGTTCCCAGGCACTATTTGTGTCATGCTTCCTCAGATACCTGAACTTTTCATCTTTATTTCTAAATCCTCGTTCTCACATCAACCATGGGCCTGGATGCAACCACTAATGAGTTTAAAATTTTCTTTTATACCTTAAACCAAAGCATTACAGATTCCACGTGAACAATCGATGCTTGTGTCATCAAAACCTCTGCTGCACTAGGTTTCCAAATGGTTTAGGAGAGCTAACCACTTAATTTGTTAGTTACGTATTCTTTTTATACCATTCTGCACAAATAATATCTGACTTCACTAGAACTTCAGCATTCCCATCGCTACAAGCCATAGGCACAAAAAGTTCCTTCACAACTCTTTTGTTGAGGGAGAATAGAATTATTTGATTTTTCATTAATTAAAAAGATGAAACATGCAGATTATAAGTATTAGAGCAAACAAAGAAGCAAGATAGTCATCATTAAAAACTAAAAGCGATGAAAGAAAAAAGATTCTAAGCGGATAGAAAGCCATGCTGCACTCCTCAAGGTTGGTATTGGTCAAATCTTACCCAAGTTTGTCCGCATATCGCATCAGGCGAAGTGCTGGTGAGAATATCTATAAAGTTAGAGTCATTGAGTTGACAGAGTCAAATCAGTGTGTCGGATGCAATAATTCCTCTCACGATAAAGTGGCAATTCACTCGAGTGTCAGCCAGTCCCTCTCAGCGGGAGAATGGAGTTAGATAAATATACAATGGCTTGATTAATACATATAAGCTTTGTCTGTTATCCCTTCCCAAATCACCAGCTCTTGGGGGTGGCTGTCACCTGGATTAATATGTTGCCAGGCCATAACTCATTTTCGGCTTCAACATTGAATGCGCTCGATCTTCTTCTTCAGGGATGATGATTACCGATGGAACAGCGTTACTAATGTGGGAAAACTACATGTGGTGAGGCCTTTGCCCATTCTACATCAGCAGATTTTGGGTACTGACCTGGGTTCTCATACTTACCCTTCCCATTTGTTCCTTTGAAATAACGGAGAATATAGATGAGCTCAGACTATCCTGCAAGGTGATTAGAGCTTATTATGGCTCATAGAAAAAGAGGAAGTATCGAGGTGGAGGTATAGTGAGATGGATTCGGGTTCTGGTGTCGATATCTCTGATATCGTGAAATTATATTAGTAAGGGTTTGACATTTGGATCTGGCGGTCTACGTGCTTACAATCGGCAATACTGAGTGAAGCTCTTCCGATATATTAAATTGTACTTCCTCACGAGAAATAACCACATTTGAATTAGATTAGGCTACCTCGATACCTAAAGTAACCAGTTTCTAAGTCTTTTGTCCTGAAAGTGGTTGAAGAGATGGTAGCCCCAGTTTTGAATCATCACTGTGCGAATCATGCCTTAAATGACAAATATATTATAAATAATTAAACAAATACATTGTCCTGGGGCATGATAAAAACATAATGTGCAGTGCTCGAATCGTGCCAAACTCTGAACCAGAACTAAGCCGGTGAACGCCAAACTTAGGGGCGCTGGCTCGCATAAGGAACGACATACCACATATAAATGGGGAACTCATTGAAACAACAAAACCGGAATTGAAGTTGCTCAGTGCCTCTCCTACTCAGCCCGAGATCGCGTGAAGGAAGACATTCTTGATATCAGTGGCGTGCTTGAAGCAACCATAGAGGAAGGAAACAAGTGAAACCGGGAGGCAATCTTGGCCATCAGAAGAAAAGATATCATAATAGTGAATCCACTATTGCAGGTACTCTCAATCATGTAGCAACCAAATGGACCTCGGCGGGATCTATGCCCATCAGTCTATTACTATAGTAACCCAGAGCAGCTTGGCAGGAGACTTGCCAGAGGAGTGATAAGCTCACGTGTCGCGGTGGGTGAAGCGTGTTCGCGAATGTTATGCTGGCACCTTTGAATGAAGAGTCTGCGTAGTACTCACCGGGTGAGGCAGAGGCGAGTAGAAACAAAGTAGTGGGGTAGATAAGCGATGATGGCGAAAATTATGTTGGATCACGGGTTACAAGTGACCAAAGTACCCTTTCCAGGAATGTATGGTGACAGATCATGTCCGAGGCGATTGTGGGCGGCGGAGTGCGGTGGCGCGAAGATGAATGCCGGCGAGGCTGCCGGGAGGGCCGAAAGCGGCGATATCGACGAAGTCGATGAATCGACATCCGCGGGGTGGAGGAGATAAGGGACATGTAAGACATTCAAAGCATTGTGAGGATGCTCTGGAATGGAGAAGAAAAGAATCTCAAAGTGACATCCATGGAGATGAAATACTTGGACTGTGATGGTTGAATAACATTTCTATAACCATTCTCAGAGTGAGAATAACCCATGAAGACACATGGATTACTTTGGCCAGAAAAGCTTGTCTTACCAGGAGGAGGAAGTGGGACATAAATAAGGAGCTTCAGGAGAAATGAAAAGAGAAGTTTAAATTAGGAAAAAGAAATGATGAATGAGGACTGATCATGGAGGATGGCATATGAATTAATCAAATGAAGCATAGTTCAAGATAACATCTCACAAAACAGTTGAGGTTTATATGATGGGTAGGGAGTGTGAAGCAGTTTAAAACTAGTAAAATGGTTCTTCTTTCAAATATCAATTCAGTCATAACGAGAGTGGTGAAAATCCCGTTTAGGGGACACTGGGAGGAGAATGATGCAGGAAAGATATTGATGACATTATCACAGTAAGATCGAAGAGATAGAAATGGTAAATTAAGGTTGAACTTGAACTTTGGAAATAAAAGTCTTCAGTGCAGGGTTTTAATTAAAAATAGTCAAGTACATGGGGATGAAATCATCCATCAAAGTAACAAAATATTGGAACCCTGGTAGACTCAACAGGGAAGGTTTGAAACATTGAGTATTGAGATGACTGAAGAGGAACTTCATCCCAGTTGATGCTGGTCTTTGAGGAATGGGACACTCTGAGGTAATGACACAGTTGGCTGGCTGACTGCGCATTGTTGAGGTGTGTAGAAAAATTTTCTTTGGAAAAAAAGAGTTCGTGGTGCTTTCTTTGCAAGGTTCTAACAACGGTGAGAGGTGACTTGGCATTACTGCAACCTGTAACAGAAAAGTGGCAGGGAAGACAGATGTTGGTGATTATGGAATTGACCTACGCATTCGTTCCCAGCATAAAATTGCGATATCTTACATTTATTTCTGATACATATTGAGAAGAGAATTATCCTGTTTCATTAATTAACAGAAGTGGAAGAATATCACAGATTGCCTCAAAGTGGTCAGACAATAAAGAAATAAATCTATTAAGAGGAAGTAAAAGAGAAGAAAAGGAAAGAAGGAAAAATTCCCTAAATAGTTAAGGAAACTAAATACTTAACATATTAAACTTGAACCGTAATAATAAATGAATCATGTTGATCATGAAGCTAAATAATCACCAATTCTATTTGATAAGCCATTTTCAAACTAAATTTTCACAATCATGAATTGTTTTTGTAAGTATAAAACATTGCTAGCAAACTATATTTAAAATGGGTTCTCAATCAAATAGCCATATGATAATATTTAATTTTGGCAAAGAATGAGACTGATGGATACTCAGGTAGTCATGCGTTTCAGATATAAATTAAACTTAATGGCTACCGCTGAAAACAAAATTCAAGTCAGATGGGTAAAGGTGGTACGATATCAGTGATCTATTTCAGATTCAGATGTTGGGATCTCACAGCCGAAGAGGCACCCCAGACATCAGCGGAAATGTCAGAGCCACTGTTATTGTGTAAAATTCAGGAGAAGATCTTGAAATTAACTCAATTTCTGTTGCAAGCACTTGGGCCTCAATTGTGAATTCTGCTTTGCGATTGGATATATTCATATATTTTGTTGACAATTAATTTCTTTAGGACTTTATTTGAGTTTTTCTCTACAGTTCAATCACCAAGTTTGAGTTCCATTTGCAGTATAGTAGCATCTTACGCCTCATTATTAACTTCCTTCATATTTTAGATTATATTCTTAAAAGTTACATGAACTACATGAATTGATCTTGCCACTGGACACTCAGAAATTTACACAAGACAAGTTTTCCTCTAACTGTTCTTGATAACAGCTCACCAAACCATATAAACTTGCACTGTAATGTCCCACCTGCTCAAGCCATATCTTAATTCCCCATCAAGCACAATCCTTTAGCTATCTATATATTAAAGTATTATCTTTTATAATCAGTAACCTTAAAACATCACCTTATTTCTGATTCTTCTGTTTCCTCTTCTACTTTATTTTTAACTGTAGCTAAACTGTTTTAGTTTGCTTTGGTACATAAGAAACTTAGGATGGCATTGTTCTGATTAATAAACAGAGATTAAGTTAGTAGTTGTTTGTTTTTAAGAAAAAATCAACTTTTGAATTTTATCTAAATTTTTTGAGACAATAAGTTTTTAAATAAAAATTTAAAAATACATATAATTTTATTTAATTAGTAAAAGGGATCATAGGGTTTCAATTGGATCTATAAGAAATATGTGGATTTTCACCTCGCACTTTAATATTTAGTTTTTCAGAAAAAAAAAATTCCAAAAAAAAATTAAAAAAAAGCTAAAAGTCAAATATTTTGGTTTTTTATATTCGAATTGGTTTAAAAATTCAGCAATAGGTATTCAAGATTAAAAACAAAATAGCTGAATCTTTGAGAAAGCTATTTTAGCTTTTCGGCAAAGTCAAAAAACAGACACGATTTTTTGTTTTTAATTGAAAAGAAAAATTAACACCATCTTAACTCTTTATTTTTAACTTTCTGTTTCTTATTCATTAATTTTGCTGATAATAAATTTAGTTTTAACTTTCTTAATCTTTTATTTTTTAATATTTTTCATTAAGAGAAAAGAAGCAGATATTTAAAATATGAGAAAATAAATCTTTATGGTAGTGACTGCGCATTAAATTTAATACTAGTTAAATAAAACATATCTTTTTAAAAATCTTTTCTTAAGAATTTAGATAAAATCAAGATTCGATTTTTTTTTTTTTTTAAGCACTACTAAGCCTTGCCTTCCCTGGCCAAAAGCAACTCAGGACAAAGATTATATTTAATATTAAATAAAAAAACAAACACCACCCTTGCTTCATCTTGTTGAGTTGGTCACTTAGGTTGTGAAGAGTGACTATCAGGCTTTGGGCCAAGCAGTGGCTTGGACTCGGGTTTTTATCAAACTGGATTGGAGTTGGGTTCAGGATTGGTCAGGAGATATAAGTTTGGAATCAGATAGAAGAAGTGTGAGGTTTGTAAAGCAGGTTAGAAGTGGAGGTACCACCTACCTACCTACTTCATGAGGATTAAGTTAGTATCAATGGTTTATGGACACTCCCAACCTTTTGGATGGGTTGGTTTTCTTTCTGAACCTGGCTTTCAAGAGAACCCAAACAAACATGGTTTATCTTTGAACAAATCAAACTAGTTCTCTATACTACTTGTCTATAACTACAATATGTTGACTACTGATTTTGGAGCAAGAAAAATATTGTTTCCAGGACTGGGATATTACAAGCTTGGAGGAAGCATCATATGAAATATAGGCTTTATTAGTGTCCTTTCTGGGATATCTTATTGAATATACTTGAGACTACAGGGAGTTCATCTTTGAAATTCTTTCTGTGCATTCCCCAGCTATCCTTTTCTGCGTTTCTTGCCATAATAATACTCTGAATCTGGAATCATTTGCATAGTTTCATTTAAATTTTGTCGGAGCGATGTATCATCCACTATCTTCGATTTGTCCGGCCAAACTTACGAGTGGAAGGGACGTTCTTCCAGCACAAGCATGATGAGAAGAAATTCAGTATCTGGTTGCGAGGCAAAAATTTTATTGACAAGAAGGGCGAAATCCAGCAGTGAAGTTGTAAGGACTGCCTACTGCGCTCTGACATGGGAAGTGATGAGGAAACCAATCGTGACCACCAGAAAATCATGCGGAAGGGGAAGAGGAAGCGGTCAGGGCCAATTCCAGTTGGTAATCATGGGTTGGCAGGAGCGGGGGAGTCAGGTGTGCGCCAATCTTGTGTCTTGGGAGTTGGCAAATTAGTAACCTTGTACTTTATATGGATGAGTGTATTATTATGGAAATTAGGTGTGGGGGTGGGGGAGGCATAGAAAGAGAAGTAAGAATCAAGTTGGCTGAGGAGGGACCAGACTTTAGAGGAAGAAAACATTGTCATGATGGTATAGTTTAGTGTTGTAAGTTGTTTGTTTCTTACTTCTTAATTGTTCAATTCTTTCTTATGAGAAGAAAACAGTTTCAGATGTTAGTAAAGTGTATCTCTCTCTGGACTTTTGCCAGTTCATAAAATATTGTTCATTCCACTTTATTATTTCTGTCTTTCTAATAATCTAGTTTAGACGGCAATTTTTTTTGAAAAAAGCGGAATTAAATTAAGTTTAAATGATCAAATTATAGAAATAATCATCTAATGTATTTGTAAGTAGCAATGGTAATTGAAACCATAAAGTCATAAATCGCTAAATTTAATCATTTTTGATAATCAAATTAGGATTTAAATAAATCAAATAATGAGCTTTCAATAGTATCTGTGATTATAGTGGATAAATAAATTAGTTTAAATATTAAATTGTCATATTAAAAGTAATATAGTGAATGATGGGTGTTGGCAATTATAAAATTTAATTGTAGTTGTTTATGTGAATGAATTATATTATTTGTTAGTTTTGTTTAGAATTAATTTTAATAGTTTTTAAAAAAATTATTAATCAAAACTCTTGTAATCTATGTTTCTTGTTCCATATCTTTGTTTTGTTTTCTACTTTTATTTATTTTTTTAAAAGCTCAAGATCTTTTGGAAGAAAGAAAAATATATTGAAAATGATTTTACCATGTTGAATTTTAAATGAAAATATATAAAAAGCATTAAATATAATCAAAAAATTTTGTATTATTATATAATGAGTTAAAAGAATAAAATATATAATTAATTTATTAAGCTTACATCTATTTTCCTTATTTTCTACAAATTAACTTTATTTTCACTTTCTTAACACCTTTCTAATTTTTACCAGACATGAAGTTGTTTCTAAACTAACATGTTTTAGAACATTTTTTTATCCCTTTTATTACAAATCTAACTTGTTTTTATAGAGTAGTATATTTAAGGATTAGATGAGACGATACTTATTTAATAAATAATCACATAAATCCTTAAATTCAATCCAAAGACATGTTTTTTTATTAGACAAAAATACCATCTTTTCTTCTCGATCCAACCTCTTTCTAACCATACATTCCAACCCCACTGGCACACATGGTGTTCATTATTTTTATCTTTTCTAATTTAATTATCAAATTTTCCATTCTATTAAATATGAAATTAATTTTATGATTTTAATATTGTTCATTATTTCATTATTTCAAATATTACAATATTAAACTTTATATTAACTTAACATATAAATACATTTATCTTCGAATAAATAATTAATAATTTTAAATATTATTATTTTAATATATATTCATAACAATTTTTGTTTCTCAACATATTTAAATGGCTATATTATAAATCTTTAAATGTTTCACTTATTATAATCTTATTTTATACTTTAATATTATAAATTTTATAAAGCTAATTTTACAAAATAATAAAAAATACTTTAATCTGAGTTAAAATTTTTTTTTAATATAGATAAAATAATACAAAATAATAACTATTTACTTTCAAAAAAATAATGCTGAAAATCATTGTATTTGAACTTTTAAAGTAATACTAATAATATCTTCAATAACTTTTAAAAAAAATTAAGATTTTATAAATATTAAAAATTAAAAAAAATAAAGATAACCACACTCAATGTATAAATAACATAAAATTAACTATTTATAAGAAATGTCTCCATCACTGAATTAAGAAATAATATTTCAAGTTTTAAAGTGAGTGAAATCCTTGCAGAGGCTAATTTATTTCCCTACATTTAATTTCATATCTTGTATAAATTATGTAAAACACTTTATTACAAACAGTGTTCACCTGCTCCTTCTCATGGGTCTCACCAGCCACTTAAGGAAATGTGGTTGGTGATATGTTTTCATGTGTATACTGCAAAAAGGGAAAAATAATGAGTCTGTTTTCATGATGTTCGGTATTTTATAAAATGAATATCTTCAAAGTTAAAAAAATGCATAAGATGGAACAATGAGATCAAGCAATATTTGCAGATAATATTTGAAATTAGTTAAAAAATAGTCATTTAGTCAATTTTAGGAAATCAGTTGAAATCCAAAATTAAATTAGGCATATACACCCACTTATACCTCATGTTTAGCATGAAGGCGTTAGAAACCAGGGTCAAGATTTGTTTAGCAACTTTATGTAACACTTGGAAGAAGAACTATGAATATCAGATAAACTTGAGCACACACCATAATATACCTTTTAAGGGACATGAGTTTAACGAAAATCGGATGAGTATCATTTGTAATGCGTTTCTGCCTAAAATCTGACACATACAAAACCCTAGTAACATTGCCTAATACTCATTTTAATGACCTCCACTCGGTCCAATTATGGTGGTGGCTAAACAGGACGAAACATCCACTACGAGGATATCTGGGACTGATACATAGTGCTCAGAGTTTAATTCACGGCATTCTTCAGTATTCGATTAAATTCAAAGTTTACGAGTACATTTTTTAATTCCTTTACTTAAGGCTGAAGCTAGACCAGTTTGTTTCAAGCTTCTTCTAAAGGGTGGTGAGCCTTATGACCAGGCACTCCAGCTGCCAAACTGGGCTTGGGTGGGGCGCTAAATCACACCTCCATGGGGTTCATGGCAGACAGAACAGTGTGGATGAGATAAAATCTAGTGCACTAATACAATCTGGGTGTTCTGATCGACATTCTCAAGTAAGATCAGTTTTGCTGGTGTGTGCCATGATAAGTGTCACTCACCATGCCTTTTAGCTTCAGTCTCGACGCACTCACGTGCTTATGTCAAAGAGTGCTAAACACATGTTGATGTTTTTTACCGATGACCCTTTATCGAAAACAAAACGTTTTTCAAAACCTATTGGACATCCTCGGTGTTTAACATTGAAGTGAAACTAGACCGATCTCTGTAAGCGACTTTTATTCAAAACGTTGAAGCGATCTCGATAAAACAAAAGCATTGGCGTTGGACAAGTCTGGAATGTGCTGTAAAAACGTTAAGGCGATCTAAGATGGCGAAACATTCGCAAAACGTGGGCGATTCAGATAAAACATCTTGTTCGAAGCTGATACGCGTGGAGACTCGTTGGATGTGATCGAAATGCGAACTCACCACCCGCCACCGAGAATGATAGAATGATTGACCGCGCTCACGCCCGTTAATGGTATAAGGTGCCGTGAAATACAATTATAACCATTCATGCCCAGTACCATTACATATATCATGATGAATACTATATGTTATTTAAACAATAATGCGTAATACATGTGCATTATTTTGGACAATCATATCAATTAACACTCATTCTAAATCATTACACATTGTAATAAGCATATTATACACATATATTGACATCTACAAGTCAACTTAATAATCAAGCAATGTAAACTTCACAATTACTTACCTGAAACTAATTGAAGCGCCATGTTACATAGGCTTAGCCCTCTGACAAATATACCGATGACTAGTTCGCCTACAAAACCCCATAGTGAGTGACCAAATTATAAACGCTTTTGATTTGACTTCCACATGGGTACTAAGCCCGCATTATATAACAATCTAAGCCTGTAGCCGGTCCTGAAAATCGTTCATAACTTGGAGTTATAAGTTTTGATTGGTGGTGAAAACTGCTCCGGTTACCGGATAAACTAATTTAATGAAGGAATTTAAACAAATTCTCACTTTACCACATAAAATCGTCCCCAAAAATGCAGGACGATGGTTGACCAAATAGGCGACACCTGGCGGTCTTAGGAAAAGCCGGGCCATGCGCGAGTAATGATGTCCGAAGCACCATAAAATTAAAGCACCGACCAAGCGACCACATAGAATGGAAAACGCAACCAGTAGCGAAGGATCCTCTTTTGAGCGTGACGCATTGCAGAGAGTTCATGCGAACACTTTACCAAGGATGACGTATTTTCTCTTCTAACGAGGACCCTCCGCGCTCCTGGTTGAAAACATTTGGCGCCAAACGCTTTTAAAGTGATCCGTTGGCGAACTCGACATCACGGATTTTTTCCATTCAAAACCGCCATCAAATATGGTGGAAGAATTCTTTTTCTTCCATTTTTCTTTTTATTAAACCATGCATAATTCAACATTCTGAAAATGAGGCATTTCCTCTGTTGGGACATCTCAGTTACAACACTTATAATAAACTTATTTTACTGCAATGTTCCATTGCCACGTAACTAAGAAGGACATCAAATTCACCACAAAAATTTCAAATCAAAGAATTCAAATCTTTTTCTTTCATAGAAAACATAACAATCATTTTAAAATATATCATATACATTACAAACCAAAGGAATTATCTCAGTAAGGTATTAAAAATTTAAGATCCCTGCCCATTTTAAAAAGTGGGTAAAAGTAGCGCTAAGTGGATGTAATATCATTAAGGCGGAAGATGCTCATTTGCTAATTGAGTCTCTGTCACTAAAAACATTTATAAAACAATTGGAAAGAGGGTGAAGGTAAAGGAGGCATTGGAAGTCGATTCGTAGGAAAATAATGTTTCTGGATATGGTTCAAATCGATATCGTAAATAAATTATATAGTAAATCTCATTCGATAACATTTAACACCTTCTTTAAGTATAGTTCGAATCTGATGTATAAATGTTATATAACATTATGGTTAATAAACATTACTATATTTATTTTTCTTTTGAATCATTATCTCTAATAGGAACTGCCTCACCATTCCTTACCAGGTATCTATGAAGGCATAATTAAACGGTCTTCAGATCATCAATGCCCAAAACCTCCGATAAATCCGTTTCTTTCAAATACCATTGCTATGGAATAAATCCATGATGTTGATATGTTTTCGTCTTTTTCACATGGTGATATTATCACTTTTCCTTCCACTATAGGGGTCACATCACTCTCATGCGTATCATGCACATTAAAAACTTTAAGTGGCTTTTCAACTGGCTTCCATCTTTTGTAACATGGGGTAACATAGATTCAAAATCGTAAAGCATTTTCTTATAAATATGTATACCATAAGACCTTATTTAAAACATTTCATTTCATGTAAAATATAAATCATCTTTCTAAAAACTGAGCGTAATGTTATATTTTCTCAACATAATTTAAGGGATAAAAGAAAACCACATTTCCTTTTGTTTAAACATTTATTCATAACATTTCATTCAATATGAACTATAAATCTTTATAAAACTATGAAACCATAATCATTTCATATTTTCTCAAAGCATAAAATTAAAATCAAAGAAATCATTTCTTTTTTATTTAAACATTTATAGCATGGAATGTGAAAACATATTTAATTGAAACATTAAACCCTATATATATATATATATATATATATATATATATATATATACATACTCTCTATATATATAACTATCTGTATATATATATATATATATATATATTTTTTTTTTTTTTTTTGCCAAAACATTTACGTTTTTCTAAAACCGGTTGTTTAAAAGTAATTTTCCTCACTTTAAAAACTTCCAACCTCCACTTTGTCCTTAATACACTTTCCTCACCACAGATCACATTATTCATAAATATTAACATTCATACATGATAAACGCCAATTAAACCATTAACTATAATATACTTTCCTTAAATTAGAAGCAATCTTAAAAAACATTTTCTTATTCTTGCTTAATCTGTGACTTACTCAATTTCCTTCCAATTGAAATTGAAGCTCTATGGCAACACCTTCACAAGCACTTAAAGTCAAACCATTCACTACTTAAAGTGAAAATCCATAATATTACTTGCAAAGATGCAGATTTATACTTTTAATCAGTGCATAATTAAACTTTGAATTCTATTATCTGTTCATTAGAACATTAATCCTTCGGAGACCAGTTAAATCAGAGACCAAACCTCAAACTATGCGCCACCCTTCTGAGGTTTTGGACTTCTGCATCACCATTCATCATTATTTCTTCCACATTTCTTTGTTTTTCTTCAACAGTATATTTAACATTATGGTGCCAGTGGATTATTACTAATCAAACCAAATTACCATTCTAGTCTAAAACCTCTGTAACTTCAACCCCTCTATGCTATATGTTTTCTTTTCAACTTTTAATTTCATTAATTCCTTCAAAACATTAAATAATGTCATTAAATCTAATTTAAAAACAAATCAAAAACAACATACTTCATTAACATCCAAGGTTGACCTAAATTTACAATATATAACCATTCTTTCTTTTTAATTTCTTAACAAGAATAACCTATAATCATCAGATTTAATAAAGATTGAGGCGCAATATAACTAAATTGAAGGTTTAGATAAACAATCATAAAACCTAATTGCTTACCTTAAGAGTTTTGTCTTGATGTAAAACTGATTCAATGAATCTTAATTCAAAAATCACCAGATAAAGGCGTGAAGGCTTCGTTTAAATCATATAGTCATTTCTCATTGGCTTTCATATTCATAAACTAGTAAAGTGATCTCACCTTCAAAACTTGATTTTCAGCGGGAGCTTTGATTTGAGGCACTTCGTGAAGATATGATGAACCAACAGTGAACGTGTAATAGGAGTTCTTAGAATAAGCTTGGAAGGGCTTCAGAATTCCACTATCTCCCTTGCTTCCTTTTTTCTCCATTTTGCCTGTGTGCTTTTCCAAGTTTGTTCTCTCTGTAGTACCAGAGCCGAACAATGCATAAATGATCATTTTTCATGCCCTAATTTGCCCTCAATTATATAAATTAACCTCATGTCATTAGTTGACATCACTGCATTCTCATTGAATTAAACTATGTAATCATATAGTCAGAAAAGCAGTAAGTCAAAACTTTTTGCTCATCAGAAATTAATTAATATATGGTTAAAGAACTTAGCCACTTCTGTGGTTTATTAACATAATATCATATAACCAATTTAACATTTACTAACAAAGTTCAGTTTGACTTTAGATTAACTTTAACTCAATACTAATATGATTAAGTTAACTAATTTGTGATAAATACGAAATTTACAGAAACTCTCATAGATTCCATTTTTATTACAGCCGGATCTTAAAACACATGACACTATTCTATTGGTTTTTTACTATAACACATAAATTAAACTACTGTGTGATGACAAATACTCATGAAATAATACTATACAGAATGGAAATCTCAAGCCATTCCATGGTAAAGTAAATCATATAAAATTGGCCATGAATCTCTAAGTGAACTTATTTCTATAATGAAAATCTTAGAAAAAAAAATCTACAAGGTTACAAGGAATATTTTTTAAAATTATTTTAAGTAAAGGACATTTTAAATCATAATAGTTGGCTTCAAACTTATAAAGCAAAATTCCAGTTTTAATCCGTTCAATTTCTTTCAGACTCTCGTACATTATTCTGAACATTTTGATGTTTTGGGGCTCGTTTTCGAAAATTACTATTAGTTTGACATTTCTAATCAAATATGCAAAAACTTATCAAAAGCAGGAGAATTTATTATTAACAGACTTGGTAAATTCATGATCTTTACATTATTTCATTTTATATTAATAGATAAAGACAATAAAATAAATTTTCAAACTACGAAATTAATTTTGTTAATTTAAATTTATTACCACTTTTATTGTTTTGCCATTTCCTATATTTACTTTTAATTTCATTTTATATTTTTTTTTGGAAATGCCACTAATCATCACCTGAACAGTGATAATAGCACCTCTAGATGGATAAAAAAAACAAAGGAAAAAAACATATCTTTCAAAAAGTGATAATAAATGAAACTATGAGTAACATTTTGGTATTTTCAAAAAAATATCGTGTTAAATTAAATTTGGCATAACATAACATTGTATTAATTCAAAAAATATTGCATGCTGGAATTGTAAAAAATTTGAAAGAGAAAAAAAAGAAAAAAATATAAGGAGAAAATAAAAATGAAAAGTCAAACCAAAATTTATTTTTATATATTATTTTTAAAATTTATTTATTTTATATAAAAGATCAATTCAAAACAATAATTTAAAATGAATTTAGTTATATTACTTATGATGAGATATTTTTTAAATAAAACTAAACACAAAATAAAAACAATTTACCAATTCAGTATTTTTAAAATGAATGATTGGTGAATGGACTTTAAAAATATAATAGTATATAGCTTAAGTTAATTCATAATTTAATATTCAAATATTAGTTAACCCACCACCTGTGGCCCATTGGATTTTTCTTCTGTAACCAATCCAAGTTGTTCAAAACATTTAAATGGTTTCCACTTTATGGACTTGGGCCTAGATAATGGATGCTTGAGCCATTGTCAGTATTCAGGAGAAGCTTGTATACTTGATGGAGGGATAATGGCCTTGATGATTTGAGACGGTTGGGGGTAACGGGGGTGCATCTCGGCGCATGGAAACGCGAACCGGTTGCTGCGCGGCGCGTCATCGCGACTCGCTGGTGTCGCGACGGTTTTGCGGGATCTGCGCTGGTTTGTCATTGATAAGACGCAAGCGGTGTCGGCGCCGATTATGATCGGACGCTATTGCTCGGGAAACTGGAGGTGAACTCGGGTTAATAATATTAGTGACCGGCTCAGCCCGTACCTGTATCGATCAAATCAGGTCAGTGACCGGATTACTCTATTAATCAAATCGTTGTTGTTACTCTTGGATACAACCAGTTTTCTAATGGATCGTGCGTGGATGGATGACTGTGGCGTGAAATCTTTGACATATTAAGAAGGAGGTCATTTGTTGAATTCGTATTGTTTGTTCGTAAATCGAACGGTCAAAACGATATGATGATGGGGGTATTGCGGTGTTTCGAAATAGACACTGTGTGACGATCAAAGGCGATAAATCGTTTAATCTGCTATCATAAACCAGGCTGGGGTTGGAAGATATTAACGAGAGTATTGGCGGGTTTATTCAGCTCGTTTGCTTTGATAGATCTGCTTTAGTCACTATCATTGCAAACATATCAATTGCGTAATATTTTTATCGCGGCGGACATTATTATTCTTGGATTGATTATTCAAAATGACGAATCTGACTGTTTTAATGATGCCGAATCGGACGAATTATGAACTTCTTGGTCATGAGCTGTGAACGTCGTTCGCCATAAATCGTATACTTCACCTACCTCCCGAATTTATTGAACCCTCCTGCTCTCAGTGGCCTAACTGCTGCTGCACTTCTCAAGCGTGTATGGTGGACGGACTCATAGCCGAAGCTCCCAACCACATCATGGCATTGCGACATTGAAATCAAACCACAGCGCGCCAAAAACGAAGTGACCGTTTCTTAACGCCCCGCCTGATCCATGACATAGCTTCGGCAAGGCCGATATCTCTTTGCCAATGGGCGTATTGATTGCCGGATGGCAGAAACGACCGTAGCGCCTCCTCTCGATGTTATGGCGAATCGTGACCGCTCTCTCGCATGTTTTGTTTTCGCCAGCCACCTCAGTTCGCCGGGTAAATGGGATCGTTAATATCTGATAAAGAATAATGTAGATCACGCGCTCAGTTGTCGCCGATCCGGAAGAACTGCCCGACCACTCTTGCTTGCTTTTGTGCGGGCGATCTCACTCAGCAGTTAGCGGAGTAGAAGCAACGCAGTTGTTTGTTTGCTCCTCTGACAATGACTCCACCATTTAAATATCAGCTGCTCTCCATGATGGTTTTCTTGTGGAATCAACTCTCCCGCCGGATGATCGCGTATAACCGGTGATGGTTTTCGGAATTCCCGCGAAATCTTCTTCTCCCTCATCTCTCTCTTATTCTCACCGAATATTGGACAGTAACCGCGCAATCATGTTGGCCTCGGATCAGACAGGACTTGTTATTCGATGTTAGTAGCCGTTTCTCCTTTGTTTTGCCATCGGCATATCCGTAGGTGCCATTACCTATTAAAGCAAGTTACATCCACTCTCTCCGTTGCCTGTGGACGACGTTTGCTCCTTAAGAAAATTAGATTTCATGCTGAAGGAATTAAAGTTCCCTTCTTTAGATTTTCCATCTTCGAACCTATTCAGATTACCCATCTATATATGAAGCTTGCAGGGGAATGACCAACACATATTGGAATCACGGTAGAAGTTGAGTTCAGAGAATATAGTTGGCTTCTCCATCTTTCATATCAAGTGCTTTTTTGTAACTAATCCTTTACTTGTGCACCTCTATATCCGTTCGTTGATGAATATCCATCTCATGAGGATTGGGAAAACTACTTTCATGCATGGATCTTTTGTAAAACCACAGTTTAAGTGAGACTTCTCAAGAACCAGTATAAGTTGCAAACTGATCGACTAATATTATGATACGGATGCTTTATTTTCAGTCATAATGGATACTTTTTCAACTACCATGCCAGTATATTTCTTGCCTCTAACTATGGACCCATAAGTTTGCTCATGTGATATCCCTGCTTCAAACTTCACCATTTAAAAAATGTTGTTTGACATCCCATACTTAAATCTCAGCGTCGGACACTACATTCTATTAAAAGAATACGGATGATTTAGAAAGCAATACGGCGAAAAAGTTTCAATATAATCATATCCCTCTTTTTGGTATAAACCTTTTTGCACCAAATCTAACTTTGAAGTTTCTACACTTCCCATCTGATGTCTTTCTCTTATCAAATCCCGCTACATATAGGTTTTACCTTTGGGATTTTCTCAGGCAGCTTAGAGGTACAGGATTAAATATAGACTCCATCTGCGATTATGGCTTTACAGGCATCACCGCCCATCAACATCTCAGATGCTTCTTTGTAATTTACTTGGATCTCTTTGCGCTATAGTAATGGTTGCCAGCTTAGTACGATTAACTGACAAGATATCTGATGGCTTGCGTATCGTTCTCCGTATAAATAACAATTGTGTGTCGTTTGGGAGGAATGTCTCTTGATCGATGCGATTTAGTTTCTGAGTTTTACAGTTCCAGCAGCCATATCACATTGTTCACTATTGGTTCCACTCAGTGGCAGTACCAACGCCAGTACTATTTTTCATTTCCTACATTGAACCCTTTTGGAAACAATGTTACAATCAGGTCAATTCGGGTGGTGTAGGAGTTCTTGAGGTGGTGGAAACACTCAAAGGTGTAACTACTCTTGGGCTTAGGAGGTAGCATAGTCTTCCTCTAAGAGAATTTTGCGTGGTGTACTGACTTTCTTCTCCTGGAACCTGCAAAAAAGTCCACCTCTAGTTCACAGGGTATCCAATATGAAACATACTTGATGAGTTCGACCATGTGGTTCTTTCTAGAGACATGCGCGGGCTTTTGAGATCGATATGGTTTAAACTAGGCTTGCTTTAGTTCCACATTCGGTGGGTATCTTAAAGCGAGCTTAGAGATCAATTAAATGATATCTTCCAGCGATCTCAAGGCATATCAGCTTGACATATAGGTAGAGATGAATAACTGGCATGATCTGCCATATCTGGAGAGTTCCTTTCTCTCTTTCACAACTCCATTTGTGAAGTTGTTCAGGCTGACTGGTGTGAAACCTCCCTCTGATTAGTAAACATAGCCTCTCGGACAACAGTATTCCGACTGTGAGGATCGAGCCCCATTTGATATGGACACCTGTTGCTTTTAACTGACTTATATTCTCAGAAATTTGTAAATTTCAGACTTTTGGTGTTTTATTAATTAAAACAAAACCCATATCTTGAGTAGTCACATCACGTAAAAGTGACCAAAGTGTACTCTTCCACCTACGGCTTAGCGTTTAGCATTGGGCACATACATCAGTGTACCAAATTCATGATTTGGTGCCTTGATATCCTTTAGGCGCGAAGAACTCTTGGTATTTGCTTTCAAACGGATTACAGATTGGTATAGGTTCAAATTCTAAGATTTTAAAATCCCACTTTCACGAAACAATGTATATGGCGTCAAGATTAACTTATTTGTCACGCAAATATAAAGGCGTAAATTTCATTTGATGCTTTCGCACTGTAGCGAGAAAATTAATTGTATTTTATTTTCTTAATTTCAGCTCAGCATTTATATCATAGAATGAGGACTTAAAAATAAAGATGTTTCTTAGATCTGGGTTTCAATAAAGATTTACTTCTTATTGAGTGAGATTCATTGTATCAAATGAAGTGATTAAACTAAACAATGATATAAACCAAGATTCCTCGTGAAATCAAGATAACCAAATGACAAATCTTCTAAACACGCTATTGAAAAAAAAAAAAAAAAAGAAAGAAAAAAATGGCTAAAAAAAAAAAACATTTAGTAAGGAAGTGTTGATTAGGAGATCTGGTATTCTCAAAATAAATAGTTGATTCTTATATTTACAAAGTTGGCTCCAGGTTCCACAGGTTTTCAGTATCTTTGTCAGCATTGATAGGCGTGATTATGTTTGAATTGCGACGAAGTAACAAACATGGTCAAGTAGCTCTTCCAGATAATGTCCATTATAATTAAATTCTCCACTAAACAGCCCTCAGCAATGGTAATCCACCTCTTTGGCACGGTGCCTTCCCCGAACGATCACATTTTCCAGTCATCTTTCGTCGCGCGACGCACTTTAAAACCTTCGAAATGCGACCGTTTGGTAAATGATATCTTCTTCACTTTTCGTTCTTTTCGCGCCGGTTTCGCACGGAAGTTTAACGAACCTGTAAGTCAATCTGCTGGCTGCATGAAACTGTTGACCGCTCTCGACATCATCAAGTGGTAGGTGAATCCATCTTATGCTATTATGTTGACTTTGAGCGATTGAAATGTTTGGCGGTGGCTACAGATGAGATCTATCTTCATCTCGCTTTGATGTTTTGCCACCCATCACTTATTCAAACTAATAGCGAGAAATGATAAAACGTCCACTTCCACCTTACGATCATCTGATATTATTAATCAAATGTTGATAACCAACATCTCTGAAGCGGTCACTTTTAGCGAAACATCCAACCAGAAGTGCGGGCATTTCACTCCTTTATCAGGAGTGTTATTGTAACCTCAATGACTATTCCCACAACGCTATGAATATAACATCAGAGCAAGTGTTTTCTCCCTAGTAGCATATTTTCTGTTTTTTATTTATATCTGGCACCGGCTTCCGAGATGGATTGGCTTAGGGGTATCCAGGACGAAACTTGTTTCTCATGATCAAACGATACATAAAAATTAGATTTTCAAATCTTTAAAGTTATTTCCATCCAAAATGGTTTTGAGTTCAAATCTTAATAGAAAGTTAGTGCCATTTCTGAGAGAAAAATTTTGTGTTGATACACTAATATGTGATGTTATGCAATAAACATATGTTGATAAATCGAAACAAAAATATATTTGTTGTTTTAGGTATTAAAACAATAATTTAGTTTCACCAGTGAGTATACCGCAGTGACGGAACTATTGCCAACAAACAAAACGATCCTTAGTAGATTGATATCCTTCAGTGGGTCCGAAAAATTCGAGGATAACTTACGCGGGTTCACTTCAAAACCACGATCTTGTGAATGAATCTTTTACCAGATAATCACACTTCGTTTCAATACCGTTGTCATATGGCGTAGCAATATTTATGGAAACCCAGTTGGGAGTTCAATAAAATTAACTAGTGGTTTTTTGAATCTTATGTTTGGTACCTAAAGAACCTGTTAATCTCTAGAGTTGACATGGGTGAGTGGGCTTAGATAATCTAATTAAGTTACCAAAATTATTTGATCCAAATCAATGGCAGAGAATCGTGAAGCTATCAGTGGAGACTACGACCATTTATTATTGGACCACAAAAAACTAAAGTTTTTGTTATTATATTTATATAAGATTTAAAAAAAACAAAAATTTAATTATGCATGTATATTAGATGCAAGAATGTATGGCACCACTAGATCTATATGTCATATTATCACAACTAAAGCATGTACAAATATAATTTAATCATCATGAATAAAATAATATATAAGGTTAAACGAGAAAAAAAAAAAAAAAAAAAAAAAAACCTAATCCATTGGTTTTCTAAGAAAGAAGAAGCAAAAAATCACAAACCCGATAACATGAGGCCCAGCATTTATTAATCAGTCGACTTAATTCAGGCGAAGATCCATTTAGTTCAGATTTTTGGAGCTTAGAGGCGAAAATTAGAAAGATTTGAGTTAAGAACCAAACTCAGCTAACCGCTAAACCTAACCGTCAAAGCCATCAGTGGTAATCGCACCATCGACAGCCACCATAAGCCTTTGACGATACGGAGGAGGAAGGAAGTCCCTATTGAATCAAACTATGGCAAAAGAAAAATCCCTCCTCCGCAGCATCACGGCGACCTGAAGTGGAAGCTAGCGTGAAGCTATCATAACGCTTTCGTAAGTCGTGGTAGTCATTGGTAAATTAAAGCTTTAAAATTGCCAGATAAGTGATCTGCCTTGTGCTTCTAACCGGTGTATTGTCATTTGGATATACGTAGCCTCCTTGACAACAAAGATCTCATGTCTGATGTTCTCAAGCGGGTTCTTCATCTTCTTAAAGCTTACATTCACTTCTTTGATATTAAGAATTTCCACAAAAATAATCCCTATACCCCTAATAAAATGGTGTACAAAAATTCTAGATGATAGAGAAAATAAATCAAGAAACCTATTATGATTTAGCCCCTTGACCTGAAGCCCGATGAATACGAAAACTACACCATGGATTAAGACAAATATGATTAGGTAACCATCCATGAACAAAATCATGTCAAACATGAGAACATCAGAATCAACAAATATATGAAAACCTGGTGCATGCACATTATTGAATCTTAGAAATAAGTGGAATTGTTTACCGATGGGTGGTCTAATAAGAAGAACTCTGATGTCAATTGCCATGAATAATCGGTGGAGAGCTAGAATAATAACAATAGTTTAGGTATCATTCCAGTTAAATTACTAAAGTCTTCTGTGGTGGATAAGCACACGTGGATTTGCGGGAGAAGTATGCACAAGAGCGGAATGCCAAACGCTATCACTCGGTGATGGGCGATGTGGCAGTGGCTTGAATCACTAGAAATGATTTCTTTCTGGCTATTCTCTATGGTAATTTAGGTCGGATTTAGGGTGCGTGTTATGTTATTTATAAGTACAATGCAGAATCCTTTTAATAAGCGGAGTTTGGGACGCACCTCACCTCGAGGATAGTTACAGGAGTTGCAGTTCTTTGTAATGTACTTCTTTACAGTGCAGTCGATCGATGATCTCAGTTTGGTAAATTGAATATTCTAAATCCGCATTCAACTGACCAGATATAGTCTTCTAGGAATGTGGAATAAAGTCAGGTAAATAAAAGCCAAACAGTTTTTAGCTTCGATTAAAACTTCCGAAGCTCAATTGAAGCTTAAACTAGATGGGTTTTTTTCACGATATTCAGTCTAGCTGAAGAAATAGTGAGCTACTAAGAACTTAGTTCAAAGAATTGATTCGAGTTTGAGCTTGAGTCAAAGCCAGACCAAATTTAAACTTGATAAATAATAAAATAAGTAAGAATTAAGTTTGAGCTGTGGGAATAAACAGACAGAGTAAGACATTAGCAAATCTCAGGCCCCACTTTCAGCTCAAACTGGTTAACTTTTGAATTGGAAATTCAAGCCTTCTAAGTTCTTTGCTCAGTAGCTCATGATAACTTAACTTGTTTACACCCCTATATTTATCTATAATTCTCTCTCTATATATAATAATGAAGAGAAAGAAAATAAATTAAGAAGCAAAAAGAAAAAAATATCAATCTATGGAAGTTGATCATATAAGTAGGTACTCAGGAGCTTTTAAAAGCAAGGGACAAAAGGAAGGGAGGATTAGATTGGAGTTTCAATGAAAACCAGGTTTATTACGTTGTAAAAGTGTTTAAATAAAAAAAAAAAAAAAGAAAATTTTTATTACAAGTAGAGGCTTGAATTAAGGCAGAAATGTTTGAAAAATAAAAATACAACCAACATAAATTGAATGATAAATTTTCACATTTAATTAATAAGTCAACAATTAGAATTTACAAATTAGAGACCTTAGTGACGAGTGTTAAAAATGGAATCATTGCACAATATGGATGAATTCGATTAATAATCCGTGCAGCCCATGGCTTTTGAGTTTTGGGCGTCAAATTTAAGATAATAAAGCAAAATGAATCAAAATGGTTGATTGCGTTTTGAAAAAAATATAGGTTTTGTTGAGTTGACTTTGATTCAGTTACCAGAGGCATAACTGTTTTAAATGTGTTTCAATAATTAGGATTTTAAATGATTTGTATGGAATTAATATTTTGACTTGTGCATGAGTCAGATCCTGTTTTATAGTATAGAGGTTTAAAATAATAATAATTTATAATATATGGTTGATATATTAAACATTGTTTTTTAACTATTTTTATTTAAAATTTAAATGTAATTTTTAATATAATTTATAAGATAATTTAATATTTAAAAAAATCTTGTATGAAAATTTTACGAATCACAGTGAATTAAATAAATTACTGTTTAATACATTAGATATATTTTATTTATCTCATTAATATATTTAAACTCAACCACTAATTTATTTTTGTATTTATCCTTTAAATTTTTATTTAATCATTTATATTTTTTTATAAAAGGAAATTATACAGTTTATACATTAGAATTCATTTAATAAACTAAATTATTAGCCTATTTAAATATTTTATTACTTAAATTAAGTATTAGTAATAACAAATATTATTATTTTAAAATAAAATTAATAATAAAATTATTACCTTATTTTCTTTATTAGTATGATTATATCTTCTAAATGATTACTAAAAATAAATAGGATTCATTATTATATGGATTAGATGCATTTTTTAAGGAGAAAAAGAAATAATGGCAAATTTTAAGGTGAGAATATAAATTAAAGTTTATATTGATAAGTTAAGAATTTTGATCATCAGCTCGACGATGTATGCGTCTTTCATATGTTATTGAATATAATAAGGCTAAGTGATGAAGATTACCAGCATTTGAGTATTCGTTCGAATCATTTTATGGTTTTGAATGTATTATGTAGAGTTCATTCTTTGTTTTTATTTTTATACTGTTGTGTGGTGCAAAAAGTAACTTTAAGAATCATAGTATTATAATATTATTTATTTATTTGAAGGATTTGTTTGCCAATAAATTATTATATTTTATATATTATTATTATTATATATTTATATATATTTATTTTATTTAAAAATTATCATCAAATTATTTTTTTTTGAATTTTCAAGATTTTGACCCATAATCTATATGGATTAGTAAAAAGCTCTTGATAAATAGTTTAAGATTAACTCAATCAGTCCGACCCGCGTTTCGCCAAAAAGTTTGGCGGACATTTATACCATGGGTGAACTTGATCCGGGAGCAAAGTAGAGATACTCAGCGCACATGATCGTGAGAGAAAAATGGAAACGAAGATCGGAAGAATTGTTGGGTTAAGTGATAAAGCTTTTCTGCCAACGATAAATTCCTTGGTGCGTGCCGAAATATCGTGCTGTAAATTCTTTCTTCATTTTAATTCTATACAGATTATAGATTTTCCACTTTTCTTTTCTTAACTTTTTCCAGAATTGAGTTTCGTTTGGATTTTTGTTTCTTCCTGTGGATTTTATGTTTTTTGTTTGTTTGTTTTTTTTGTAGTTTGTGCTGTGGTCATCAGGCAACCTATGATTATCAGCACAGGAAGATTTTTTTCTCAATATTTTCACGTTCTCTTAATTGATTTAGGTTCTCTTGAAGTTTCAACTACAGAACACCCCACTGTGGCAGCAAATCACATTTTTACCAATTAGGTACACATTTTCGTCCTTCAGGCGTTGGTTTATGAGAAAATACTAGGAAAGAACATTAATATTAGAGAATGTTAATGATGCCCAAGAAAGTATATAATACACCTCAAAGGCTCAAGCCATGAATTACAATCTAGGGACATGAGTCTGTATTGGATAGATCAAAACAGTTTAGGCAAGGTGCAGGATGGTTTTATGTTAGTTCTGAGGTATAAATCATAGCTTTTGAAGGGCAGGACAGTCAGATTCAAAAGTTGTAAGGATGTTGAGGTTATTCTAGTGGATAGGTTCGAAACCAAGGATTTTAGTTTAGGAAAGATTCGGTTAATTTGTTGGCACAATCTTGTTTTGAGAATAGTTTAATAGTTTAGTTTCTAAAAGGTAAAGGCTAGGACTATGTACACAATTTAGGTTTCTCTAGGTTAAGGGAGAGATGGTATTTATGGTTTCTCAGTTAATAGAAATATTTGAAAGTTTAAAGTATCAGACTTAGAAATTTAGAAAGTTTTGGGTTGTGTTGGAGAAAATAGTTTGGAAGAGTTAAAAAAGATGATGGATGTTTGAGGTTATGGGAGGATAAGATACACTTACTTCATCACCTAAGATCCATGAGGATAAATACAAACTACTTATTATAAAGATGTTAAAGATTAGAAACAGAGATATCTTCAATCCTTTGAATATCAGAGATATCTTGTACGAAGGGTCTAAGGGTTAAGAAGCTAGCGAACTACGCCACTCAAAGTTTCCTAGAAGATAAGTTAAGAGGAAACTATTAAAAAAGTAAGTAGTATTAAACTTTCCCAAAGACTACATTAAGGGGTGTATATAGACATATTTCTAAATCAAAATAAAAATACTCTGTTTTGAGCTTGGAAAACAAAGTTTTCTAAATGTAGTATTATCTTAAAAAACAAATCTTTCACAAAGGAAACAACAACTCTATTTACATTAGCAAACAAACTTTCTTATTAAATATTCTTAACGACTTGAAGCAAATCTTTCCAAAATAAACAACCCTCAATCAAATAGTAATAAGACCTTAAAATATTTGAAATAAATATATTTTCATTAATATAAAGGTTTCTGGCTCACAAATCTGAATTTTCATAGTGATTGAATTCTAAGGTTGTTGTAAAGCTCTACTCAAATTAGACCTTTATTACCTTTTGAGTTCAGGAGTTATTTGTCCAGTTTTGACAAAGATTGAAAGCAGTTTTGTTGGTTCTGTGGGAAGGTAGTCGCTCATTGGGCCTGGTTCCCAGAAGGATGGTTCAAGATAAAGTTTAGTTCTCTGTTACCTGTATAGATGATGGCAGACGGGATTACCTGCAGTTGAGCTCAGGAACTGAGAGTATTTGGATTATGTGTATACCTGGAGCCAATAATTCGAGAGGAGTTTGGGACTGGATATCAGTTGTGTTTATAATTTTTAGGTGATAATGGATTTAGGTAGTTTTCTGAGTGAGGGAGGTTTCTCAACGTCTATTATCCTTTATGGTTGAGTTTTGGTGGTAGAGGCTTAGAGTAGGATCAGAATATTATGGACCTTGAATCGTTTATGAGATTATTAGGTGGAAGAATAGAATTCAGTGCAGTTCTCATTTACATGCTAACACAACTAGGACAGCTTTAGTCAGGGGTGAAGTGCAGAATGATCTCGAAAAAACAGCCGGCTTAGGCTGAATGGCAATCTTTGGTTTGAAATTACTCAGCAGCTAAGTGCAGCTTCAATCTTATTTCATTAAAACAGGTTGTTCAAGTTGGGATTTAAGGCTGATCAGTATAGCATGAGGAGATTTAACACATTTTATTTTTCAAGAAAGATTTTTCTATGTATTCTTTTGAAAGTATTTAAAAGATTATTTACTTTTTGATGGATAAGGGTTTAACCACACTTTCTTTATTTTGATATTTTTCATTTCCTCATTGAGACTACCGTAATAAGGAAAAAAGGTGCAGTAACCCTAGTCACGTAAGTGGATAAGAGTGCGATCACTTGATTCTCCCTTCTCCCAAGGTAACATCTGTTTGCCACCACCCCTTCTCTCCTCTTAACATTGTCCAAAGTTAAATCTTTGCTCTAAGTTGCCTCCTAAGCAAAGATCCCTACTCTTGAAGAGGCCCATGACTTCCAAATCTCCTTTGATGGAAAATCCACTTCCCTTTGAGATTTAAATTGCACCCAAGTTGGGTCAGGTCAATGCGCCCAAGTTGCACTCCTATTACAGACAGATGATACTATAGCTTCTATAGGAGAGGAAGTGTAACAGCTCAGGTTTCTGTTTGTATTTTATTGGGTTTCAAGGTGATCTCAAGTTGGAGCATGCTCTTGGAGAAGACTGAGTTGATACTGAAGGGTGAGGGGATTGAGGCTGGATATCAGCATTTATGGGGTAGTATGGGGTGGCTTCCATTTTCTTGCTAAATGGTCCTATTGGGTTTGTCCTTGAAAGGTAGACTAGTTTTAGGTTGCATTTGAGAGATTTTTAGAAAAACTTGCATGATGGAAAAGGCAATATTTGTTAAAGGGGGCCAAAATGAACAGAAAAGCCTATTTTCTTCTTACCATGTATTTTATCTATACTTCCACTCTCAGTGGTAAAGACATTGAAACAGTGTGGAGTTTTTTTCCTTGGAGGATCACTCTGGATGGAAGGAAATTTTTTTTTTTTTTTCTTTTTTCTGTTGGTTGGGAGGAGGTTTGAGTTCCTATACAATTTGTGGGTTACTTTGGTGGTGGCTGGACCAGACCATTGATAAGGCACTGCTGCCTTTTAATATATCATGCTACACCAGGCTCATTTGATGATTGATGTGTTCATTCTGTTTCATATCATGTTTTGACTTTATGCACCATAGGGTTGTGAGAGAGAAGTTGCTGAGACTGGAAAAGGTTCCTCTGAGGAATTAAAGAGTGACTGCATCATGCGTTTATCATGGGCTCTTGTTCACTCAAGACGACCAGAAGATGTGCAGCGTGGCATAGCAATGCTTGAAAGTGTGAATAAATTCAGAATCTCTCTTTCTCTTTCTCTCTCTCTCTCCCTTGCTACTCACCAATTCTTTGTACCACTTGTCTTCTTTCCTGAGGGGTTGGATTCCCAGAATTATGATTTGAGTGTCTTATGACTCAAAATTGTCAATGGCGGCTTCACTGATGGCACTGCCAGTCCCCTGCAGAAGAGAGAAAAGATGTACCTTCTTGCTGTTGGGTATTACAGAAGTGGGGACTATTCAAGGAGTAGGCAGCTTGTGGAACGCTGTTTGGAGGTCTGTTTTCAATTTGTTTGTTCATTCCGTCAATAATTGTTGCTTAATGACGTTTCCTCTACATTTTATTTGAGTTTTCTGATCTTGGCCGGGCTCTATTTTCATCCTTTCAAATCAAACTATCTGATCTCCACAATGCATATATGTTTCATATAAGTAGATGCATAAATCATAATCATAACATGGTGTATATACAGAAGCATCATAATTTGACAGGGCATTCTAATTCTTCTTATAATCATGGTTGCAACATCACATGACTATGATTTTTGCAGATTGCACCTGAATGGAGGCAGGCCCGATCCCTTAAGAAAACAATTGCAGATCGAATTACAAAAGGTAGCAATTCATATGTATCATCATCCTTGCCCTTCATTGTCCTTCGAACCATTGACATTTAACGGTTTTTCCTTTTTCTCCTCAAAAATGCAGATGGCGTAATCGGTATAGGTATTGCTGCAACAGTTATAGGAGTTGTGGCGGGTGGGATTGCAGCAGCATTTGCTCGTAAGAAATGATCCTTGGAATGCTTGAATTATGTGTTGGTGTTGGATCCTTGGAATTCAATCGCTTAACTTGTGGCTCATGAAAGAACTTCCCTTGAAACAAGTATTATTACCAGAATCCAATCTTTGCTGCAACTGTTTTCCCTATAATGGTTATTATGTACAGAACATACTCTGACCCATACTTCTTACTTGTGGTTTTAAAAAAGAAGCCTGAAGCTACATATAGTCACTACTAACTAGCATTTCAATCTGTTCATGTTATGTGTTGTGCATATGAATATTGACGTATGCCTAAACCTTTATCTTTAGGGGTAGCTCAGTTGATCTAAGGTATTAGGGTTTAACCCAATGGTCACCAGTTCGAGTCCCCTCAAAGTCATTAGAGGTTTATCCGATCGTTAACTTAACTTCAGGGTTCCATGGAATTAGTTGAGGTGCTTGCAAATTGACCTGAACATCCATGGTTATAAAAAAAAAAGAAAAAAGAAAGAAGTATGCCTTGGTTTGAAGCTCACTTAGGTATTAACAAGTGAATCTTAATTTGGTTAGAACTTCTTTAATCATGAAATATGCTTGGCAAGGATTTCAGTGAGATGTTTCATAGAATGGAAAGGCAAGAATGTCTATAGAAAAGCAGAGAATTAATGGAACATCTAAAATTTGTTTCTAAATATAACCTGTTTTCTGGAACACAGGACAATAATGGTAGGTCTGGGAAATCCTTATAATATTACACAAACTTGATGGAGAATAATTTTGGTATTGATTTTAAATTTTATATAAGAAAACTAATGGGAAAGGGATATACCATGGTTCCCATCTTGAAGAAAATGTCCAAAATTAATTTTTGAATAATTTTCCATTTAAATAAATGCATGTAATTTATTCTAATGGCATGAGATTGCTGTCCATTAATAAGTCCTCCTTTTAGTGGAAGTGTTTTATTTTTTCATAAAACACTATGAGTGATTTTTCGATATTATAAGTGAGCTTTTTAGATTTTTTAAAGTGTTTCATAAATTTTATAACTATCTCATGTTTTTATAAAAACATTTTTTCAGCTAAAAACGAATCACTATATCAGCATGCCTCCCACAATTGGGATAGGACAGTTTAAAGTTTAAAAATGTAGGACATCCAGGAAGGGTTTAGGTTCGAATCTTTGTAACAAAGTGTTTAGTTATAAAAAAAAAATGTGTGGTCTAAAGTTTGATTTGTTGGACTCTTCAAAAAAAAAGTTTGGTTTGTTGGAAAAAAAAGAAAGAGAAAAGAAAAAAAATTAAATTAATGCGGGCTGGTCCCACCCAAACCCTAATGGGCCACAGTACTATTTGGGATGAGTCAATAGGCCATAGTTCTATTCGGACCATCATTTTCTCAGTCTCGCCTTCAAAAAATGTAGATCAAAGTGGGCTGACCCATCAGACAAGATCAATTATCCTACCTTTACCCAAAATCTCCCTCTTCTTTTCTCCTTATATTAATGTACCACTATTATAAAACTAATGTAACATCTTTATGCTTAATGTAACACGATTATAACAGTGGTACATTAGGAGGGGTAGAGAAAAGATGGAGATTTGATTAGATTATTTTCTTTTTTCTATGTGACAAATATTTGAGGTGCATTAAGAGCAAATTGGTCATTATAAAGAAAGAGTACATATTTTCATTAATTCAATGTAAAAACTAAAAAGTGGAACTTAACATAATATATGTGAGTTAGTTTCTTTTTCATTTGTATTGATCAACGATGGACTTAAACATAATTGCCCAAAAAGGTGGGTGGGCATTCAGTAGGCTATTGAAAAAAGTGAGGCAACACAACAGCAAGCTGTATAATCATAATGGACACATGGTTTAAGGAAAAAAGGGTGGGTGCAGCAGATAGATACAGGTTTTTCAGGATGATATATAATAATAGAATAATAATACAAGGGCCATTGGAAGGCTGAAAAGTTATAAACCACCACCAGCCAATTAAGGTCCTATTAAGCATCAAAACAGTGAGAAAATTAAAAACCCTACACCTAAAAACAGCTGGTTTTAACTTTTCCCAACCCTTTTTTTCTCTCTCTCTCTCTTCTCATCTATACTTCTCTCTCTATGTATTATATATATATACATGAAAATTATCAAACATGATATATCCTTTAAACCTCTAACCAAAACCCCCATTGTTAAGTTTCATGGCATCTCCCGTTCTTCTTTGTCTGAACTTGTGAACCACACACCACTGACCCATATTCTGCAACATCACTGCCTTCTTCTTCTTCTTCTTCTTCTTCTTCTTCTTCAAATGGCAAAAGGGTGGGAAAAAGGCAGTTGAAAAATGAGGCAGCAGAGTACTCCAGTACCATTGTTGATCAAGAACCCAAGGAGGAGATGAGGGTCTCTGTGGAGCTTGTTTGGCCTTAAAATGTTTTGGGTTATGGTCACAGAGCCAGACAGAGTCCTTGTATATGGTTCTTCAACTAGTTAGGCTTTGCTCTAAATATTTGCTATGTAATTTTATTGATCACTTCTTGTTAATCATCCATTTTTCAAAATTTTCTTGTATATCTTTCTCCCTTTTCTCTTGAGTTGATTTTATGGAAGGATGTGGAAAAATCAATGTCATCCAAAAGGACACATGGTAGATTCTGTTGTTGCAGGTGTCATATGAATGTGATTCGTAAGGGAACAAAATAAACATTTCTGTTTGTCAAATGGGAAAAGTTGGGAAGAAAAACCCCACTCCAAGAAGAATACGTTTCCTGTGTGTCGGTGGAAGTGATTTATAATTAAGAAAGATTTTCATTTTTAAAATTTTATTGAGCAGTTTTTTTGTTTCAAAAATATTATTTAAATTAGAAATGTTTTCTTAAAATTAACATCAAACAGACTAATTTTTTCTTCTCCTTTATAGAAAAGATAATATTAGTGTTAAAGAAAATGAGAATATACAGTAAGAAACCCTGAATAAAGAAAAAAACCATGGGATCCACTTTTTCTAATATGATATCAAATTAAATCTTGTGGTCTGATAGGTAAAGGAATCACAAATCTTAAAATAAATAACATATTTATAATCGTATCCATGGTGAGGAAATAAACCTAATAAATTTAACTAAAAAATAGGTTTATTTTACTTTATATAAATTCTGGTTTATAAAATACAAAATCATGATTTCAGTTAATTGACCAAAATAATAATAATAATAATAATAATAATATAGTAAAATTAGAAAATACAATGTATATAATATATAGTTTTAATATAATATGAGAATGATATATGTAATGTTTTCATCATATATAAATATAATATACATAATATATAATATATAATATTAGTATTATATAATATATATATATATATATATATATATAATATATAATATTAGTATTATATAATATATATATATATATATATATATATATATATATATATATACAATCAATGTTTTAGTCATGTATGATTTTGGTTAATAAACATGCTCAACCCTGTATAACGGTACTCTGGTGGGCTATCGGATTGAGTATTGGTATTGGGATTATTGTCCAATTCATTTATAAAACCGCTCTTATATTATTAAAATTATAAAAAAGACATTTAATAGTTAATTATAAAAATAGGATATCTTTAATAAATAAAATTTTATTTTTTTTGAAAGTGTTATAAATATTGTATAAATATCGATTTTCAATGACCATACCTACACACCGATTATGAACGCCATTCATTTACGTAAAGCTACTCAATTATTAACGATCATTTACGAGCGCTGCATTTTCTCACTATGGAAGTTCCTATAAATAGCCTAATCAAGATGAAAATAGGAAATCATCGACTTCCTCGAATTCCTTTGTCTCTTCCTATCTCTCTCTCTAATTCTTTCGATTTACAACACGTACGCGCACGAAAGCCTGCATTTAAAAGGCGTAAAACTGTAAAGGTATATTTCTCTTAATTTATTTTATTTATTTATTTATTTTCGATCAATCTTCCATAAACCAAGCCATACGCCGAACCACTGGCCGATAGCTTCAAAACCATCTTTAACATTAATACAATTATAAGATGATATCAGCCAATCTTCCACGGCCTATCTAATATTATTCCTTCGTACTCGAACTAATATTCGCCCTGCTCAAGACAAAAAAACTGAGTCACTCTGAAGTTCGAAACTCGAGCAAGGCTAATGCTTATTGCGTCGAATACTCGCCCTCAGTTTTTGAAGATAAAATTAAAAAAATAAATTATATATATTCAGCCCTGCCTCACATTAAAAAGAAAAGTCCTCGCTTGCATACTGCTTTAAATAATAATAATAATAATAATAATAATATTTCTGATATTTTATTTGAATATATATATATACATAATAATAATATTATTATTTTATAACTTTTAGAAGGATAGCTTATATACAATCTCGTTTTTATCTAATAAAATAATAATCAAATTTGTGAGATTCGAATCCTCGATCTAAAATTTTGATCTCAAATACCACTTGAGCCTCAATTACTTTATTAATAAATTTTAACTTGTAATTCTTGATATTCTTTACTTTATTAATATATTAATTATTTCGTAGAACGTCTAACATTGCCAAGCTTGAATTTGTCGCCTGACATTTCGGGCAAAATTATTTATCTCGATTCTGGATGTCGAAATCCACTCGGACGCTACGAATTTAAATACTATCAGTTAGCGAAATGTCGCATCCCACAGGATCGCGCCAAGGCGCCTTAATTCATTCTATCATATTTACACGGGGTGTTTCTGTGCGACATCTTGCGCTAAAGATCCATTGATCCTCCGGAATAATTTGAAAGAACGATATGACCATCAAAAGACCGTAATACTCAAAAGCCCTGCTATGATTGGCTTCATTTAAGATTACAAGATTTTAAGTCACAATGACTACAACCTTGCCAAGATTATTTTCAAAATTAGCTCTCGCTGCAATTATGCAGAAAAGATCATCGCATGAGATACAGAAAAACTTTATAATACCTTCATGCTCTTCTAACATGCCCCAAGAAGAATATAGAGAGCGCCGCTTTTTACTGTGATATTCGTAGCGACCAGATGCCTCTCAGACAAATGAGCAAAATAACGAATCGCATTAAAAATCACTAATTCGCCCTACTGGCCTGTGATTGTCTGCCAATGCTACATTAATTTCATCATAAACATGGACGAGGGCGCGATATCATTACGGCGAGGTCGGCGCGCTGGTCTGCCGTAGTCGCATCGTGGTCGACATAACTCTTGGAATCGAGGGAAATTAATCAATCTCAAAATAAGAAACAACCTAACAACCGGTTGGCTCATCTCGTAGACATTAAATTAAAGATTCGTGGCCACATAACAAGCAAGCATATGAAATCAATGCTATACGTGGAATGAAAGAATACTGGTCTCAGATTGTCAGACGGCCAAACATTCATTGACCTTTATCGTGCCCCACAAAGAAAGCAACGTTGAATTGGAGACAAATTTTATTGATGGCAATGACATAATGAATTTTAATGACCTCATCAGTCTCTCCCAGCAGATTCAAGAACTGTGAGTACGCAAATTGGATGATGAGTACTAGCAGCTTTAACTAATTTTTTGATATTTCGATTTCTTTGAGATCCAAGTGAAAATCTAGACCATTTGATTGGTGGTGGCAATGTTTGCTATGATTGACGATAAGACTATTATATTACTTTTCTTATGTTATTTATCTAATGCAAACTTTGATTTTATATTCACATTTTGTTTCTTTTGAAGATATATGGATTTCTTCCAACTCGATCAATTATATATCATCTCGGCCGGGATGCACGTCTTGTCGACCGTGCCACAACCTGCACACAACTTAATGAATAAATATTTTTCAAACTTAACATTAATTTCATCTAATGTCCAAATCCATCTCGCGCCCCGCTGACCTATAATTAAAGGCTCCCGAAGAGCTACAATCGTCTTGGGCCTAATGGTACCAAGTTCCAAATTAATAATGCCCTTATTCTAATAAATCTAATAGGAAACTACTTAGTTTCTAAGGATATTCGCAGAATGGATATCACATTGAAACTATGCATCGTGATGGAAATGAGTATTTACTCATTACTTTATTATTCGTAAGAAACAAATCTTAACAAATGGCTTCTTTATCATGTGGGTTATATCAAACAACTATAAGGCCTATTGAATCCCATGCTATAATAAACCGTGTTCAACGACTTAAAGCATTTATATTATTAAGATGAATCATTGATACACGGGATTCTCCATGATGCATATAGTTACAAATTTAACGGCATCCATTAACAAGCGCATTAAATTTTAACATCTCATGATTTTAATTGCGCCGCTTGTTTCGAAATTGATTGTTAGACCATCTTTACTAAAGTTGTGTCTCGACTCCCCGCTTTCAGAACGTATTCAAGGGATATTTCAGGCCTATTCCCCACCCAGGCCACCCTTTCGCTATTTTTTTTACGGTCTTAATTGATGCAGCCCACTGATGGTCTCATGTATGCCTTCTTTCTACCAGACGTCGCGCTTGCTAGATTACTAGCTCAAATAATTCGACTAAGGGCCCACTCTCCTGATCACCCTATCAAGACAATTCGCCTTGATAATGCGTCAGAATTCTCATCCTCGCCTTCCTTAATTATCGCACGCCAATCGGTCAGACGCGTTCAATACCCAATTGCTCATGTTCATACCGCACGGTCAAGTTGAATCCCTTTATTAAACGCGCCCGCAGCTTAATTGTCAGACATTTACTTTTGAAACCAAATTGCCTTTATCGCAATGGGGCATATTATTCATGCTGGTTAATTCGCCACGACCTTACAAAGAATCAGATTTATCACCATTCCAACTTGTTTTAGGTTACCAACCTAATATTTCACATCTACGTGCTTTTCGTTGTACTGCTTATGTTCCTATTTGCCTCCCACACATCGACCTAAATCCAGGTCCTCAACGCCGCCTCGTATTTATGTCGGCTAATCCTCATCCATTATCACCTATGTCGAGCCTCTCACAGTGAGGTTTTGCATCGCCGACGGCAGATTGTCATTTTAATGAAAATGTTTTCCGCTCTATTAGGAGGAAAGCCAATCTTAAGAATGGCGAAAATTACATGGAATGAATCATCTTTATCTCATTTTGACCTCCCACAAAGAATCTTAACTAGAGGTTCAAAAGATGGTTCATTTACAAGATCTTGCAACCGATTACTCCTGATGCATTTATTGATTCAACAAAGTTACAAAATCACATATACTACCGCAAATATCCTGCGAAGACGAATTGAAATTCCAATGGAAAATTGAAATATACATATTTAACGAGCCTAAGCCATACTGAAACGCTGGGCGAATTCTTGGCTCAAAAAGACACAATTCCTAGAAAAAGAAAAATGTTAAATTTAATACTCCTCAAGAGGACGCTCCTCGAAGAGCATACAAATGAAAAGGATCGACAAATATAAATAATGAACTAATAGCCTCGCAGAGGCATCAATTGATCGCTTATCTCATGAGTTTGTACATGTACATAACAATGAAGAAATTTATCAATTATATACATAAGGGTAAAACTGAATCGAAATACTACCTTTATGATGATGCTTTTTTCCAAGGGCTGGGCGCATCATAAATAATGATGAAGATCAAGAGCCAAAATATAGATGAATGTCGACGTACGAAATGATTGGTTAAAATGGAAAGAAGCAATTCAAACAGAGTTAAAGTCCCTGGCTAAACGAGAGGTATTTGGACCAGTAGTTCAAACACCTAAAGACATAAAACCTATTGATATAGGATGGGTCTTGTTCGAAAGCCGAAATGAGCAAAATAAAATAAGGCGATATAAAGCACGCCTGCGGGCCTAAGGTTTCACAAAGACCTGGAATTGATTACGAGGAGACATATATTCTCCGTAATGATAAACTACATTTCGCTATTTAATATATTTAGCGTCAAGGACTTCATATGGCCGATGAGTAGTCACAAATCTTCATTTATACTGGGACTTAGATAATTAACGTATATACTTAAAATCCTCGAAGGATCTAAATTGTCTGGGTAATGAATTCAAAACCACAAAGCATATATTCAATCAAGTTACGATCTTTATATGGATTGAAACAAATTCGGTTTAATGTATAATCGCTTAAGCCATTATTTACTCAAAGAAGGATATGAATAATTCAATTTGTCCATGCGTTTATCAAGAAAGTAGCAACCGAATTTGCAATTATCATGTGATATGTGGATGATTTGAATTTAATTGACCCTTCGGAGCCTGCTATCAAACGGTCGACTACTTAAAGAATGAATTTGAAATGAAGATCTGAAAATAATATTGTCTCGCCTGTAGACGAGTATTGTTCAAATGGCGATTAATCCATCAATCAACATATACAAAAAAAGTCCTGAAGCGCTTTTATATGGATAAATCACATCCCCTTAGTTCTAATATTGTTACAGGCTACTAGTGACTCAAGATTCACCCACTTGGGTAAAGAAAGGCAAATACAGAATATTAACTGGAAAATTGTTAATAATTTTATGAGAATACACTTTATAATTTATAAATTATACTGACTGCATTGCTTTTTTCGCTTAATTTACTAGCAAGATACAGTTCAGCTCCAACTAAAAGGCACTGGAATGGAATTAAACATGTATTAAGATATCTCCGTGGAACGTGTGACATGGGATTATTTTATTCTAAGACATTGAACCACAATTGTTTGGTTATGCAGATGTAGTTATCTTTCGACCTCACAAAGCTCGATCACGGACAGATATATTTACTTATGGAAATAATCGCTTATATCCCGAGATCAAAGAAACAACCATGGTGGCCACTCCCAATCATTCGTAAATACTTCTGCCATGCATGAAGCTAGCCGAGAATGTGTTTCGCTGAGATCCGTGATACAACACATCAGAGAATCATGTGGATTATCTTCTATTGGGCACAAACCAACAAAAGATTATAATACGGATAACGCCGCATGTCATGCGTTTCAAAGGAGGATATATTAAAGGTGATCGAACTAAGCATATTTCACCAAAATTCTTCTATACTCACGAACTTCAAAGTAGTGGTGAGATCAATGTGCAACAGATAAGGTCCAATGATAATCTAGCAGATTTATTTACAGCACCGCCATCGCAACGCTCAAGAACCAGCGCCGATTGTACGCGCTAACCGAAAGATCCCGTAACGAAGATCATGTCACTATCGTGGGAGCTGTTAAAGATGTTAGTATACTGTACTCTTTTTGCCTTCGTCTATGTTTTATCCTATCAGTTTTACTGGCAAGGTTTTAATGAAAGAAGATTTAATAATCTCGATCATTATTCATGTGGTGTTATAAATATTGTATAAATATTGATTTTGAATGACCATAATGACACACTCGATTGACAATGTCATTCATTTACGAAAGGCTACTTCTTCCTACTATTAATGTATCATTTATGTAAAGGTTGTTTCACTATAAGCCTATAAATAGGCCTAATCAGCATGAAATAGAAATCATCATAATTTCCTCTGAATTCTCTCTTTGTCTCTTCCTTATCTCTCTCTAATTCTTTTGATTTACAACAGAAAGGAGAATAATTTTATTTTTTTTTAAAGGAGATTAATTTTGTTGATTCAAACTAGCAATACATTCGACAGAAACAAATAATCAAATTCGTTAAAAACTATAAAGGATGATGTAACATCCAGTTTAATAACATAATGAATTAGGCTTAAAGCCTACACATTTGATAATTCTATGATGACTATAATACATATAAATCCAATTCTGCAGTATATTGATGACCATGATTTGACTTAATGTCTTGATCGAATCTACTTTACTGTTCGAATCGCCCACACACCAAAAAGCGCTAGAACAAGAAAAAAGAAAATCAAACCATCATACTAAGATGACACAAACCACATGCTGGACAAGATGACAACAAAAACACGCTGCACAAGACGATAACAAAAAAATGAAAAAACAAAGTAAAAATCTAGATTTTTATAGAAAAACCACTTTATTGAAAAAGAAAAATGGTAAAAAAAATAGATGTAGATGGGTGATTTCAGGCCAATAATAGCAAAAAAATCACCCCTCCTTGCTTAATAAAAATAGGCTAAAAAGAACAAGATAAAAGAAAAAAGAGGCAGCTAGGGTTTGTAAGAAATAAATAGCAATACGCTTTATAAAGCTAATTTGGGCAACCTGACCGAGTCATCGGTCAATCATACTGGCGCTCAAAATTGGCTTCTTTTTTGGGCCTAAATATAGCACTCACCCATCCCCTAAATTTTGGGTGGGCTAGGCCAAATTACCTTATAAAGGGAAAATTTTGGCAGGAGGGCCAAATTGGATTTGGCCAAAATTAGGCAAAGCCAAGTTTGGTCCTGCTAAGCAATGTTCAATCTGGCCTAACCTGCACTCTAATTCCGAGTGAATCAAGCTAGCCCAACGAGCCGAGCCAAAATTGCCACCTCTAAACACGCTTTAATTCCCAGCTTATTAAAATCCACATAAATAAAAAAATATTAAAAAATATATAAATACATATAAAAATTTATATTAATAAAACCGAATATAGTTATTTCTATGATTATAAAAAATTTAAAAATATTTACATAAATTTTTAATGAATAAATAACATACATAAATATTTGTATTAATGAAAACCTAAAATAATTATTTTACGATTATAAAAATATTAAATCAAGTGTTTTGGATTTTCTAGGATTCAAATTTTTACGATTTTGGATAATTATAAAAATAATTATTGGTAATATACAAATAATTATTGTAATATGATTTAATGATATAATTAGATTTTTAAAAGAATGTAATAGGTATTATAGGAATATTAAAAAATGTAGAAGTGGTTTTTAAAAAAAAACTCCCAAACTTTCTTTTCAAATAACACTTAGGCCGTTTCACCAAATTTAGTAATTGGTATTGATAGTTAATAGCTGATTATAAATTATTGTTTGGTAAAGTAGCTTATAGTTGATAGTTGATTTAAGGTAAATTTATCTATATAGATATGATAAAGATATATAAAAACAATATTATAGATCCCAAATTTGGGCTCATATTCTTTTTATTTATTTTATTTTACCTTATTTTGATCTTATTTATTTAGATTTTCTTTATATTTTATTTTCTTCTTTTTCTTTGAGGGAAGGTGTTTCAATATTTCAGGCCTTTTTCTTTAGGGCTTATAGAGAAGGAGACAATCATAGAAGGAGACTTGTGGAGGAGCGGCTAAGGGACAACATTTGGAATTTGAGGACAAAGCCAGAGGATGATCAAAGTAAATTCCTTCCTAATCTCTAGGCCTTTTGCTGTATGTATCTCCTAATTTTTTGTACTTTAACTTTGTTTTATTATTAATACTTTTTTTATCTTACGATATTTGGGTGATCCCGCATTTTGGTTATTATGCTGCTTTCCACTTAAACGCGAGACTTGCTTTATATTTCAAAAACCGTTTTTAAAAACGATTTGAGGTCTTTATTTATTTTTGTTTTATTTTAATAAGGAAAATAAAATAAAAAAGAAAAACTCAAAATATGACCCCTAGTAAGAAAAGATAAGTCTGAAAAAAATCGAGTCTAAATCCAAAAGTCAAGTTACTTATCTAAAAAGGTATGATGGAACCTCTCTAGTCTCCCTAAAATCGTCCCATTAAACAAACTAGCGAAAATATTTAATTTTCGATTAATCAACTAACGAATAATTAAGATAGTTAATAAATGATACAAAAGACGTAATTACATATATTAATAAATAATCAATTAAAGTCATATGAGAGAAAATGTGTACCTGGATAGCATATATGAAATGTTATCAATTAGAAAACAATGTTAACGCAATAACAAAAATATAAAATATTCACATTCAATTAAAAATTGTGTCATAAATTAGGATGACAAAATTATATATATATAGTATATATATATATATATATATATATATATATATATATATATATATATATATATATATATATATATATACATTAGATGAAGGGTCTCACCCAAACCCATTTATCTGTTATATAAATTAACTCTATAAGATTTCATTTTATACAAATTGTAGAATTAATCATGTGTTTTGAATGTTTGAAAACTGATTTGAAATTGAAGTTATGAAAATTGGGGATTTTTAAATAAAATTTGAAATTTGAAATAGGTATTGGAAATTGAGACCTTGAATTTTTTAAATTAAGAATTCAAATTAAATCGTGTGACTCAATTAAATTGGTAATTGTTAATTTTGAAATCGGAAACATGAAATTTTGAAATTGGAAATTAAGGGACTTAGATTGTTGAAATTAGAACACTTAATTTTATAAATTGGGAATTGGTAATCTTTAACTCGGAAACTTGAAATTTTCAAATTGTGAATCGGTAAACTCAATTTCAAATTGATAATTTAATCTCAATTGGGGAATTTGTAACTTTAAATTAAAACTTGAAAATTTGATATTGGAAATTAAGATACTTGACTTTTGGAATTGGGATCTTAAATTTTAGAAATTGAGAATTTGAAAATTTAAAATTTGAAACATGAGAATTAGAAATTAGAAATTGGGAATTAGGTAAATTTGAGGAATTTGAATAAATTATGGTGGAAACTTGACCGACTAATGAGTTTATGAAAGGGTATGGTCAAAGGGGCCGAAGAGGTTGGTCAAAGACTTAATGGACTGGTTAATGGGCTTGAGAGCTAATAATAATAATAATAATAATAATGATAATGATGATATCAATAATAATAAAAGAAATATTTTAAAAAATAAATAAATAAACAAAAACATTGTCAAGTTGGTGATGAAATTCTTTCTAAACCCATAATTGGGTTTCAAAATATATACATGGGAAGCAAGTTATATAGAATTTTACAAGCACAATAAATACATATAGAACACTTGACAATAATACACATGATATGGAAATTTACAAAGAATATTAAATTTACAAAGAAAACATACACATGGATGCTAAAATAATGTAACACAAAGATAGTGTGTGACATCAGATGAGAGTGCAAGTAGTATATCTAGTGACTAGTGACTAGTGACTAGTGAGTAAGATGAATGTGGTGAGGGAACGAAATCAAATTAATGAGTGTGGTGTGTATGGTTTAAGTATAAATTATAAATATGGGTTGTGAAAGTGTGAAGTGGAATCAATGGGATTATGAGAGACGAAATGGGTGAATAAATGTGAGGAACCAATTATGGCAATAAATCACCATACCCACAACCCACACAACCACCACTACCTCACTCCATAATCATAATAAATGCCCTCTTGGAATAGTATATATATTACCCACTCCACCTATAAACCAAGAAACTAAAATCAACCACCAGTAATACTTTGATGCTCAAACCCCCCCAAGAGATCTGATTTCAAGACTGACAAAGTCATGAATCCTAATATTCAAAGGAAAGCCCAAACTGCTAAAAGAAAGAAACAACATAACATAGACAAATAAACAAATCCAGATTATGACAATGCCTCCAATTTCCAAAAGCCATAAACATCAAGAAAATACATGTCTTAGGAATCTACCTTGTGCCAGTCAACCCATCTCCCTCCGCCTCATCCCCAAAACCCTAAATGGCGGCTGCTTTTCCCAAAAAAATAATTCATTCAAAACCCTAAAAGATCCTTCTTATTTATTTATTTATTATATATATATATATATATATATATATATATATATATATATATATATATATATATATATATATATATATATATATATATATACACAAGACAAAAGGAAAACCCATTTTTCATGGCTACCACTTGTCAACCATTTGGGGCTCTACAATATTGTTTCTTTCACTTAGTAATAATGCATTGGTTTGAATCTCAGTTTTATCCATGACATAGATAAAGTCCTCTTAATTATTAAAAAAAAAAACCAAAAACAATTTCCCATCTTAAGTCTAGATCACTAACCTAGGGTTTAGAGAGACCCCACACCAACTTGGGTATTCAATTTGGCATGGCTTTTTTTTTTTTCTTTTCTTTCCATTTTTCTTATTATTAGGATTTATGTTTATTATAATTATAGCTACTGGTTTATGAAATTTATTTTCTAAATAAAAAGCCAATTTTATCTTAGTTCAAATCAAAGTCTTTTTTTCTTTTTATAAAATCAAAATTCATTCTTTACTGAGTTTCATGAATCTAAATAATCTTCATTTTCAAGGTTCAAAAAGTACTTTTCTTGGGTCCAAATTCTCTCTCTTTAAGTTTCAAAAATCAAAACTCAGTACTTTTTTAAGTCAATTTTTTTCTTCTTTAAATTCCAAATTCAAAATTCTTGATCTTTTTAAGTCAAATATTATTTTTTTAATTAAAAAAAAATCAAAGTTCACTGTTTTTTTAGTCAAAATATTTATTTCTTTTTTTATTTATTTAAAAAATACTCGTTTTTAGTAAAAAAAAAAAAATTCCTTCAAATTTCAGAATTCAAAAATCAAAGTTTTTTTTATGCTTCAAACATTTATAATTTAATTTATTTATATAAAAAATATATTTTAAATTCAAAAAAAAATCAAAGTTCAGTTTCCTTAAATTCCCTTAACTAAGACTTATATTTTAAAAATTTTCTAAATCAAAACTCACTTTCTTTAAAATCCTTCTAATAATAATAATAATAATAAAATCCCCCAAGTCAATTTTTCTCCCTCCTACTTTCTTACATCCAGTTTCCATCTTCCAAATTTCTACATTTTAAACTTGCTTCTAAATTTTCCTAAAGTTGTATTATATTTTCCAAATCCCATATAAGTATTTCATTTTCCAAAATTACTCTCTTTCAACCTGATTTTCAAAATTCCAAAAGCACGATCTATTCTATAATTACAATAAAATGGATTCACATAAAGCTGACTCATGTGCTAAATAAATGGGTCTTGATGGGGGTCCAACATCTCATGTATGCTTTCAACAAATAATCTGACGTTTGATTTATAACCCAATTTCTTAATTTGATCATGAAAGTTCTCGTATTTATTATTGCATTTGCGAAGATCGTAGCTTTGCAAGATAGAATTCACTACTCAATAGGCCCAAAGATCGCATGCAGTTCCCGCCATTGCCCCAGATTGGCGTAAGAATTTTAAGTCGACCTGCGTGATTAAAACCATACGAATCCAACCATAAGGAAATCCAACCGCACGGGAGGGTTTTAAATCTCGCTTCGATCCCGAGCGCCTCAAATAGCCATCCTACCGCATACATGAGTAAGTTCGTTACTGATAATACAAAATATATTTATCCACGGATCTACGGTATCTGTCCCGTATATATAAAAACACTAAATCATAATAAAGAGAATTAGTCATTGATAAGGAAGAAGTCTTATCACCAAAATTACAAGATTATCTCTCTTATAATCAGGAGAAATTAGTATAAATGAGCTCCCCATGAGGAAGGTGGCAATTTCAACTACCTGACTCCTTTTATCTTCCTCCACCATTTTGTTGACTTAATCATGGAGCGCCAACATACCGTAGCCTATCACCACTTATTTTGTAGGGTTGCCCAGCTAATGATGCCCCCAGGTCGGGCTGACCTGAGTAACGACAATTGGTGTCGTCACGTAGAGATAAAAAAGTCATCAACAACGTGCAAGAGCTTGGCTCTAACGGCTATCCGATGGCCGTCGCTACCGATGTCGACCGGTTCCCCTCCCATCTAATTCGTCGACCTGAGAGTGCAATGACCAACAACCGCATTGATTGAGTGCGTGATCAATTTCTTCATTGGCGTCAAGACATGGAGAAGAAACATTAGGGCGAAATGAGACAAATGAGGAATTGCGAGATTACAGCGAACATCTGCGGCGTGAAAGCGATCATTTGCGGGCGAGCGAGAAAAAGGCATGATCTTGGCAAAAAAGACGTGCAAGATAGCAGCCAAGCAAGGCACTCGATCGCCCGCAATAAAGGAAAGGAGCCTATTATCCCTGACAACGTAGAAACCCCAACGGCTGATGAGTTGTCCTCAGGTAGCTGGCTAGACCTCTCCCTAGCAAAAGGTAGCAAAGTTGGGTCACGCTAGAGCGCTTGCCGCGACCTTGCATTCGGCAAGCGGCGATAGTGGCACGACCGTCAGGCGAAAAGACCGCAGGCCCGAGGTAGAACCCGGCCAAATGGAGTGCGGAAGCGCGTGCGGATTACCCGTGGGCATAATCGCCACGTGTTGCCGGTGTACCGCCTTTGGTATAGGACCTACACTCTACATATCGCCTGGAGCAGAGATTCGAAGTCCCAACGATATGCTCTCTTCTCCCCTAATGCAACACCTCCTAAATTACAAGCCACCCTGAGGGTTCGTCATGCCAACCTTTGCTATGTTCAATGGTTCTAACGACCCTTATGATCACATCCTCCATTACAACCAGACAATGACTCTGAACGCGCGACCATACATTTATGCAAAGTCTTCCGACCATCCTCACAGGGCTGCACTAGCACAGTTACATAAGCTCCGTGGTAATAAATTCATTGATGAGCTTTGGGTATATTCGTCTCTCGATTATCTTTGTTCAGTACGGTAGAAAAGGAATATTGGCTCTTTGCAAACTATTATAAAGCAGGAGGAGGAAACCATACGGGACTTCACCAGGAGGTTTGAGCAAGCCGTCCAGTAGATAGAGGTTTATAGCATGGACGCAGTCCTTCAGAACTTCAGGAGAAGCTTCGCGCCATCCACCCCTTTCTTCCACTCATTGTCTTTAAACCCATCGGCTACAATGGAAGAATTGTACAGGAGGGCAGATAGATATTCAACGTTGGAAGATAACATCTGCACAACAACTCAAAGCTGTCCTTGATCCATAATGGCCCAGGCTATTAGTAAGCCAGATGGGCGTAAAATTTGCCTAAGCCTAGGGAAGGTCAGAGCAAAAACCGAAAGTGATCCCGAGATCAGTCACAAAAAAAGAGGGAGCCCCCGCAATTCACTCCCTTGAACATCACATATGAGAGGCTGCTACCCCTTATTCACGACTTGCCAGATTTCAAATGGCTCGCACCAATCCAAACATACCCCTCTCAAAGAAACCCGTCCGTACGATGCGATTATCATAGAGATCACGGGCATGAGACCAACAAGTGCCGAAGCCTAAAATTCCCAGTGGAAAAACTAATTAAAGTGAGGCACCTCAGAAGATATGTCAGGGAAGTTATTTGCGGAAATTTGAATCAGTGCCTATAGTAGGCAATTACAGTCGGCCGGTCGCCGTCCGAATCGGACCAGCCGTAAACTATATCACAGGGGACCGTTTGTTGACAATGCCGTGGCATGAGAAGAAGTTTACGAGGAAGCGACCGCAGTCCAAGGCAGTAAACCTTGTCCACCTGAGGGGTAGCAAGGAAGAGACCAAGTCGATAAATGGCCCTATATCTTTTCCCCCGATGGCTTGAGCAGGGTCATTTGTGCCCCATTATGATGCACTTGCCTCACCCTTGTGTTAGCGGTTTGATGTGCGCGGTGCTAGTAGATCGACAACGCAACGAGACTTAACACAACGCTACGCGCTAGCGGATGAAACTTTCCTGACAATGTTGAACTTCGGTTAGACTGAGTCTTCTCACGGTTTTGCGTGCAGCTAACCGACCTTTGGGAGACATCACCTTCTGTCTGGCAGGCAGTCCTGACAGGTTTTATTCTTAGTCATCCAAGACCTAGGGCCTTACAATTGCATAGTAGCTTGGACTTGGCTGCACTTGATAAAGGCCGTCTGCAGGGCAGGTTGACCTTTTAAGCAGTCAGTTGGGTGCACGATAATGTTACCAATTATCCATATGGGAACAAAAATGGGAAAAGAGCTTAGATAGTCTTCCCCTCAAGGCTCACATTCCCACATAGCAACCACAGTTCGCCGCCTAGGTCAGGGCGGAAGAAAAGGATCCTTTAGCTGTGGATCCTCTGGAGACAATGGTATTTGGAAGCCAGAGGCTGGAGGGTTACATATGTCAACGCTCTGTTATCCGAGCGAAAGAGAAGCTACGACATGTATTGGGAAGCGAGGACGTATTCGCCTAGAATTTTTCGGACATGTCAGGTGACCGTCTTTGGCCTATCACAAGCCCAGGCATTATCTCCTCGGCAAAACCTATTAGACAGAAAATAAGGCATTTCCACCCGGATCTTCATCGGATTATTTAGACAAGGTGAGCAATCTTCTAGAGCAGGGTTTTATTAAGTAAAGTACCTCTGAATGGCTTGCCAACGTGGTGGTAGATCTGAAGAGTGATAAATGATGTGTGGACTACGGACCTGTGAAGCGTGCCCAAAGATATAGCTTCCCTACTGTCGAATAGATCAAATTATTTAATACCTCAATGGGCGTAGGATGTTGTCATTTTATAGGCCCTTCTCCGATTACCACTAGATTCTATGCATATGCACGATCGGAAAATGGCCTTCATTACACTACAGGTTATCTTTGCTACAATGTGATGCCTTTTGTTTGAAGAAGCCTTGGAAGCATTCTCAGGCCCAGTGGCGAAATGTTCGACCACTTATAGGCGAGAGACCATGGAAATTATCTAATGATATGCTTTCAAATCAAGAACACCTCGAGTCATCTGACACTAAAACTTTTGAGCTGCTGCGCACGAATAGTATGAAACTCAATCCCCTGAAGTGTGCGTTCGAGAGTGTAATTGACCAGTTCCTGGGCATGGTAACACGGAGGGGTTCAGGCTGATCCTATTCAACAGGGCCATTACTTGGAATCTTACTCTGCACTCTAAAAAGGAGTGTAGCAAGCTGATTGGGTAGGTTGTTGGCGGCTCTAGGGAGATTCATCTCTGTTTCAGGCAAGTTGACATTCTTTACCACTCCTAAAAATTCGAACAAATAGAGTACCAGAATATGGAATGCGACTGAGGCTTCATGGCAGTAGGCAGTATCTCACCCGAGCCCGCAATTCGCTAGCCTCGAGGCAGGTGGGACCTTCTATCTTTACATCGTTGTTTCTGATGTTTCAATACGTGACTTTATTGAAGAAGATGAACAGGAAGAGAGGCTATATTCTTTGTAAGCAGTGCAGTCAGGCGAAGCAGATATACGTGTTGGCGGGGCGGCGCTGGCTGCGAAGGTAAACTCTTTAAAAACTTCATCCACTACTTCCAGTGCTACATCCTTTGTGCTCACCCGACCTCTCTAGAAACACTATACATAAGTCCGACCTATCAAGACGAATGGCTCAGTGAGCAATTGAACTGGGTGAGTTCGGTATTCAATATAAACCTCGCCTGACCTTAAAGGGGCAGGTACTAGCTGACTTTTTAGCAGAAATTCCTCAATAGGAAATGGAGCTAGACGGCTCCAACTGGTGGACTCTAAATGTGGATGGTGCCTCATGTGAAGGGAAATTTGGATTGGGATGCAACTTAAAGCCGTCGGAGGAGTGCAGAGCATGCCATACGTTTGGATTTCCCAGCTTCCAACAACGAGGCCAAATACGAAGCAATCATAGTTGAGATTGACCTCGCAATCTCTGTGTCCTCAGAAAAAATAATCATATGAAGCGACTCTCAATTGGTGGTAGGGCAGGTAAATGGAGAATATGAAACAAGAGACCAACGCATGACCAAATATAGTCACAGTCAACTATGATTAGGGGAACCTCGTGGCTTAGCGGCCCAGAGCACATGCGAAGAGATTCAAGCGAAAAGGCGAGGCGGCTGGTAGCTGTGGCTCTCGTCCTACCCGATAAAGAAAGCGGTGCTCTGCTTTCGTCACACTACCGGCGAGTCATCGATTACTACGGTTGGGTGCAGAAATAGGCGAGCGTGTCAGCCTTGGATGACTCGATAGTTAGCTGTTTGAGCTGAAGAAGCTGTCGAATGTGGACGAGGCCCACAAGATCGGTCAACTGACTCGATTCTCCTTTCGTGAGCGATTGACTATAAATGGTCCTTGAATGGGCCACACCTTAAATTGCCTCACTCCTGCATGAGTCGGTATGTTTTGGTAGAGCTCCGTGATGGGGTAAGTAAGAAATCATCGGCGGGGCGTTAGCCACAGGCCCTTTTTAGGGCTACTAGTGGCCAACCATGCGCACAAATGCAATCGCCTATGTGATTAGTGCTCAAAAAGTGCTATTTTGAGTCCTATTTATTATAGGTTTTGAGCACTTTTTGTGTACTAATCCCAACCGAATAACGATTGCACATTAAGGTCCTGCTATTCTACTTATCGCATTTTGTGGCTAATTTGTAGTTTTGCAAGCTATAAATGCAGATTGTTGAGTAGGTCTAGCCTGAAGAATTGGTCGAACTCAACATTGCATATCAGAATCAGAAGGAAAGAAAGGAGGCGGAGAAGCGAGAGAAAGAAGAAGCGAAGGAATTTAGCACCACAGTCTGAAAATTCCCTTCATAGTCTGAAATTCGCACCATGGTCATGAAAATTCCTTCATGTGCCACTGTTCATGCTTTGCCTTTGACATTTTGACTTTCCTGTATCCCTTTTTGATTTTTTCCCATTTTGCCCTTGATGTATAAGTGTGAACTGAGGGCATTTTGTATTTTCCTCTTCTTTGAACCTATATAAGCCTAAATCTTGTAGCAAATAGGAGACGAATTTTAGATTTGGAGTGAAATACGAGCTGGAATTAAACTTTCATTGCTTTAGTTTCTTTCATTTTCTTTGCTTTTATTTTATTTTCTCGGTTGCCAAACGCCCCTCTGAGGATGACAACTTAGAGAATGGTTGGCTAGACCGCTTCTTTCCTTGAAGAGGAGGGCTGTTGGCTTTGGATTTAAGGTGAACTGTTGGTCCTCTATTTTTAACGCATTCATTTGTTGTCATTTACGTTTCTATCTCTCACACTAGGTTTAAATCCCTTGTATGTGCCCTGATTGACCAGTATTTGGCAATCTTTTTGGGTTCAGTGGATGCTTATTGCTAGATCCACTAATATTCGGTTAGTTGTCTCTTATGAGTCACTGTGGGGTAAATCAAAGAGGAAATATTTTCCTTTGCTTGGGGATAAAATATGAATCCTCAACACAGTAATACAAGTTTTATCTTTAGGCAATGAGAATCAGTGATAGCCATGATCATCTCTGACACAGGAGATGTTAGGATTATCCAGTTACAGACTCGAACCAGTGCGCCGTTTTGGGTGACCTCGTGTGCTGCCTTTTTTCAAAGCGGACGGGCCATGGACTTTAGGCCTGGGTGGCGGGCAGACCTCACTAAGGTCCCTATAGCGGCCTCCGCTTGATCTTCTTGAGCAGGAAATGCCTGAGAAGAGCTATCTGGGCTTGACTTACAAAGGTCGGTGAGAACAAAGTGCTCTCCCACAATGAGCTCTGCGGGCAACGAGCGGGGAACGATAGGGATAATGTAAGGAAAGGTGCAGGCGGCTAACTCTCTCAAGTTCCTTGACGTTAACAAAACTCACTGATTAAATCTATACGGTATCTTCGATAATCATCTAATGTTCTACACAGGCTGACCTTCTGATCCAGTTAACTAGATGGCCTCGCCTGCGCTTACCTGGATAGCATTAGGGAAAAACGGGGATGTGTCGATACGGATCATCCCTAACGAACATGAGTTGCAATCGGAGCTAAGACCAACCTAGGAACACAAAGAGTGGATTCACATCAAAGGGAGCCTCGAGAGGCGGGGCATCTAGTACCCGGGCCCACAACCGAGGCCAAACCCTCTTCCTCACTCCTTCTTAAGAATCGAGCCCGGTTACAAATTGTCGGGGGGTATGGTAGAGCATAAACAATTGGCCCTCAGTCCCCAGCTTCAACGTATAGACGAAACATATCTCTACCAGCGAAATATACAACTAGTAGAGAAAGTTAAGCACACTATAACCCATTAAAATCCGAAAAACATTCGGATGAATAAGCGCAGTTGGAGCTCGGGTGACGTGTAGGAATTGCTTCACCAACTACGAAACAGGGAAGCGAAGTTCAGCTACGAAATGCTCCCCGGTGAAGTAGACGACGTTATCCGCCTGTCCTACAGTAGAGAAAGTCGGTCCATCCGACATTTCTAAGCTAATGTCGTAAGGGACTTGGCAGAAGGACCTTAGTTCCTTCACGGACATAAAATCCACAGAATTTGCTCATGATATCAGATTACCACGACTAAGCCTCTATACTGACCACAGTGGCTGATCCACCTCTGACTCTGTCGTTCTACGGAAAACAAGAAAGGGGATCGACTCGAGGATTTCTTAGAAAACGATAAACGGGACCAAAACCCAAAGCGAGGAACTTGAAAACTATTGGGACACGGGAATGAGTACATCCCGAAAACATTGCATACGATTCAGTCCAGGAACCACAGGCAAGCGAAAATCGTTCAAGCGAGACGAAACAAAACCTGTAAAACCCAAGAAAATTCTAATTTTATAAAAAATGGTAAAACGGTAATTTTGGTCAAAATGAGAATACCGAATCTCGGATGAGTCAAACGGACTTATTGTTGAGATCGATCTCGCTAAATCTAGCTACCGTCGAATTTATTGAATTAGAGACAGTAGAATTTCGGGTCTTCAATTTTGGTGTCGGGTGCCATATGATGATAACTTATTGAAGTACACGATATGAGATGCATGTGGTGTGACAAGAACCACCTACTACGTATGTAACACATTATCGCATGAATAATGAGAGGATAAGAGATAAATGGTTTACAGTAAGTCATATGTCAATTGGTCCTTAAAAGTCAGCCCAAGAGGACAAAAGGGAATAAAAGGAAAAGAAAAGATCATCTTCTCCTTTTTTTATTTTAGTATTCGAGTGAGGGGAGAAAATAGAGTTTAGAGAGAGTCTGCCTTCTCTCTGAATCTATGGCGTTGATGTCGGTTCTTATCATATGAGAGGAGAAGTTCTGACTACTTGAGGGCTACGTGTGGGTACCAGTTTTGTGGAGTTTCAACAACTCTGAGAGGTAGAAGTCTTCTCCTAGTTGTTTTATTCCTTGGCTAAGAGCGATTCGAATGGATAGGGATGTTCTGAGGCCTGAAGGGCCGTGTTTTTCAGTCCCAAAGATGGGGCTGAATGGTGAAATCCCTAGGGTTGTCCATGACAGTCCAAGACCGTGTGTTGGATTGTTCATAGGGCTTGCGTGTTGCTATGTTTGAATAGCATGATGTTGTGTGTTGTTTATGTGATGTTTTGGGCATTTCCAAGATGGATTGTCGGATTGTATATTAGCCCATGTGAGCTAATTTTATGTTATTGCTATGTATGAGTGAATAACATGTTGATTGTGTATAAATTAATTATTATATGCGTACTTAATATATTAACGCCAGATTATTTTAAAATGGCATATTGCATTCATATACACCATAGTAACCTAGAGCGATAAGTATGGGTGCATGGCGTATGAAAGCATGTTTATCAATGAATTTGATAGGAAGATTTTGAAGAATTGCCTTGGAGAGTTGTCAGCCAGTTCATCTGGAGGAGGATCCATGAGGCGGCTGGGAGGGTTATCGACAATTCCATAGGTGTCTAATAGAATTTTATCGAAAATTGGTATTATGTTTTCCAGGAACAAAAGCCTTTTGTTTGAAAGCGGTGTTTTCTCATAGCTTAGGCATGCCAGAAGTCGTGAAATTTCCGAGATGTGGGAATGGGTGAGTCATTCTCATCCATGACATATAGACATTTAGTAGAACTTGCATGTTTTACTTAAATGTGTGGTGTGTCATTGCAGGCACTTGGGTGGGAGTAACCACTCGTAGGAGATTATCAACTCATGGGCATTTGCACCGACCCGTGATGAAGGATCCCCTTTCGGTGCGGGGTGTTCGGGAGGCGGCTCACTAGAGATCAGCTTTTGAGAAGAGAGAATTAGGCATGGTTTTGATATATTTTGTAAAACATGTATTAGAATTCTTAGTTTTAATATGTGTTTTGTATTAAGAGTGATGTAATAACTCTTGAATTTATAGAAATGTATGGTTTTGTAACTACATGGATGAGTATGTATGACGGACCCTATTGGGTCATTTTACTCATGTATGGGTCTCATGATATGAGACACAGGTTTTTCGCAAGTTGATGGTGGTCACTTGGGATTCCCAGAGTTTGGCGTCCACCAAAACCAGCACAAACATGGTAAAAACCAATCCATTACAAGTAAAATCATAAAGTAAAGCGGAAGGAAAAACTGAGGAATTTGAAAATGGTCGAAACCTTGACAGCTGCTTGAAATCTTGAGTGTTCTGAGATACTCAAAGTTTTTAGGCGATACTTCTAAGTAACGATAAAGAAATCAACTTGGATCCCTATCCTATATGAATTAAGGCCTGACAGTAATTAAATCTTATTTAGCAAACTAGCCACAATGTAGAAACATCTTTCGCACCCCACACATGGTATTCGCCAGGCGTTTTATCTTACAGGGCATCTAAACCACGCATGAACTCGTTGATTGTAAGCACCCAACCCTTTGGGTCTATCAATCCAGAGCCCATAACCCAAATTTCATTTGGTTGCCAAGCTACCGGGCCTCGATTAGCTTAACTTCGAAGCGGCCGGGTCTGATAGGCACATGCGAAACCCTGAAGAGCTTGATCCCGGTCGAAAAATCTGAAAACACATTCACAACTAGTAAAGGCTTCTTAGAAGCCATCTTCAGGCCGATTGCTCCCCCAGTCGGCACACATAAAAAGAATGAAATATAGAGAGTTTGGTGCACAAGTATGCCCAAAAACCAAATCTTATTAAAATGCGCCAATAGGCATCAGTGGTTACACAAAACAAAAACAAATGAGTCTAAACAACCATGATAGACCCATTACAAATCCGTCCAAGTAACCATACTAAACTGATTGTCAAAAAAATAAAAATAAAAATAAAAAGAAAGGAAAAAGTGGAAGAAAAAGAAGAGTCTGAAATATTCTGTTTGAAAACTCCTCTGGTCTCAACTGTGCACCTCGACCACTGCGACTCCGGAGGGTGCCAGGATAGGGGGGCACCTAGCCCTGTCAAAGAACCTTGGAAAAGGAGAATTGACACAATCGGGCTTCCACCTCGACTATGGTAGGTCGGCCACGGATATCGTTCTCAAACACCTGATATCCATTGGCGACAAGCGGTGCATAGATTTAAGCTTCTGCCTCCATAACTTCTCCACCTTCATCGGCCTATGGATGTGGGTGAAGGAGGAAATCACAATAGGGGAAAGCTTTGTGCAACGGAAGAGGAATCCATTAGCAACTTCATAAACTTCGGAGATTCACCCTAATATATATAGGGGAGGGGCTTCAAAAGGCGCATTGAATGCATCATCGGAATATCATGCGCATTGGAACATATGCACATTAATAACCTACAATTCTCCATACTTAGAGTCCCAAAACACAATATTTTTCCTCGACTAGAAAGGCATAATCCACTAGTTAAAAGAAAAAGGGGTGCATTTTGAGTACCGTAACCTTTAGGTCCAGACCCACTACTCAATAAACCCAGCACCCGCGTAGGCCTGTCGCCTGGCCCACATCATGCAATGGCCCAAGCAGGCCTACAGTATTAAACCCCGTTTGGGATCCCGAGTTTCCCAACCGGCCATCCTACTGCATATGGGAAGTTCGTTACGGATAATACAGAAAATATATTTATCCACGGATCTTCCAGTAGCCAAATATGATACGTCTCAAAAACATAAATCCTTAATAAGGGAGAATTAGTTCTTGATAAGGAAATAGAGATCTTAACACCAAACTTACGAGATTATCTTTCTTATAATCAAGAAGAAATTCGAGTATAAAGTGAAGGCTCCCCACGAGGGAAAGGTATGCAATTCCAATTGCGCAAACTCCCTTCTTTCTCTTCTCCATTCTTTTTGCTGACTTAATTATCGGGGAGGCAGCTGACACACTGCCGTCGATCCCCCCTTGTTTTGCAGGTTTACATCGCGCCGTTGATGCCCCAAATGTCCGACAATCCAAGTAACAACAACATTAACATTGACTTCTATTGATAGCGCTTTCAATTCGTCGCTAAGGTACACACTCTTTCCCCATTTGACTATGGTTATTTATTTATTTATTATATGTTTGATGTAACCTTGTATTATCGTTGTTGTTTATTTCTTGGTATCCATTGCATGATTAGTCAATTATCATACTTGCCTTTACTTGATTATCAGAAACCCAACCTTTAGGGGCTTAGAGGGGTGCTAAGTAACTTGACCCCTCGGACCTAGATTCTATGTTCATAGATTTGCTTTTCCTTTTAGGAGTCACATTTAGGGTTTTCTTTCTTATTTTGTTTTCCCTTTTGAAAATAAAAATAAAATAAGTGGCGACTCAAAACCGTTTTCAATAATGATTTTTCAAAATACAAAAGCGAGTGTCACATTTTCAGTGGGAAATGCATGATTAGACAAAATGCAGTGTCCACAAATACACATACAAGCACAACTTCTTTTTTTTTTATAGGCAAAAGAGAATAGTCATTCATTAAATAAAAATCGTATAAAAGGAGTATACAAGGGGAACCAAAAGGCCAAAAGAGGGGAGAAACAAAAGAGGAAAGAGAGCCAAACAACCGTCCCCAACAAAAAGAGAACAACTAGACATAGCCATAGATCTATATAAAAGTAGTCTAAGGTCCACATTCTGGTTGTATCTAGCCCGAGAAAAATAATGACCTAAGTGAATAATGTAAGATCCAAGTGAGATTCTCGAATTTTATTGGAGAAAAATAATGTAAGACCACACCTACATGGGTAAAAATAATATTTATTTTCCTATATATAACCTCATTCACGTTTTGTTTAATTTAAGTTTCTCCTATATCTTAACCGGACGAAAATATTAATAAAACTTAAAGTACAATAAAACCTTTAATCCTATATCTAACAAATTGTTTTTTTAAGTATTGAGAGATCTATTATTTTTTAGTATGATGTTATATATTAATAATCAGATTATTAAGCTAAGCATATAGTTTATTAAATATATAATTTATGATAAATAAAATTAATTGTAATATTTAAGTTTTTCATCTTCCTCTTTTTATTTATTTTTGTTTCTATGTCAATATATTTATAAATCATATCATAAAATTTTTATTTTGAAGTAGAGTTTATTTTGAGTTACAATTTTATCATATTAAATAACTAAAAATAAAATTTATAAATTAATATCAAATTAAAAATAAATTTGGAATTTTTATTTAAAATATTTATCTTTATATAAAACAACTAAGGATGAAATTTCAATTTAAAAAAGATAAAGATGAAACTATTGAATAAAAAATATTATCTCAAAATTATAACATAACAAAATATATGGTTTATAAAAATAAAAGTTTGTTTGAGAATTTATAGGATAAAAATAGAAAATATAATATTTTTATAGAAACCTTCAAATAAAGCTATGGTTCGTTTTTAATAGATCAGCTCTTGATTACCCCTAATCAGTTATTATGAGCTGAATTGATGTGTTTATCAACCATCTTATAAGAGTTGATTAGGATTGAATTAACTATCAACTTTTAGTACTCAGCCAAACAGGACACTAAGTATTTTTTAAGGTTTCAAATTCCTATCAAACTAGTCTTTTCAGAAAAATACTTAAAGGATTAGAATCTCTTTTAAAAAGCACTATCAAAATTCTAAAAAAAGAAAAACAAAAAACAAAAAACAAACCACTTTTAAGAAGCATTACCAGTCCGGTAGGGCAGAATTTGGTACCTAAATCTAACAATTAATCAATCAACTTTAAAAAAAAAAAAAAGAAAGATAAATAATCAATCAATAAAATTAATTTAAAAAAAAAGGATCACTATGTTCAAAATCATAATTACAAAGTAAAATTTGTGATGACAGGAGTTATAATGAATCCATCTCCATCAAGTAAGGCTTCTTCTCCTTCAACAGCTCTCTCATAGCTTCCCTCAAAACCTCTTCTTCCTCTTCCCCCTCAAAATAATCTCCCAAACCCTCATCTTCACTCTCAATTTCCACCATCTTCCTTTCCACTGGTCGGATCACCATCAGCGTCGCTCCCTTCATCACACGCCCACAAGCAGGCAACTCCAGAACGGGCGCATACCACATTTTCACAAGCACCGCCGGAACCATCGTCCTTTCCACCGGTACTGCCGGCTTCGTGCTTTTTCTCAGCTCCTTGAACTGTTCTTCCCCCATTATCATCCTCCCTTGTTTACTGGAATCTGAAATCGTTACGCTCTGGAGATTCATGGGGATGTCTGCAATTATCTGTTTCAACAACCAGTGCCTTGTGGATGCTGCAATCAAACATGAAATCATCCACACCACTCTTGTCTTCATCTCCTCTGTTGCCAAAATGGGTTCGCGGGGTTGCCTGTGTTTTTTGTTTGAGCTTCTTCTATGGAAAGATGTTGCCCCTAGAACGACGCATCTCTGAAGCTCTCTCCCAAACTCGGATTTCCATTTAAGGAAAGAATGATCAGTACCCCTGGACCCCAGCTCATCGCCGTGGCAGGGAAGTTGAACGCTCAGCCTCTTAATGTCACTGAAATTCCTCAAAACTTGTGTCATAAAACCGTATGTTTGATCTTCATCTTCGTTCTCGGACAGTTTTGGCATGATTTTTCCGAGCAGAAACTTCAAAAACTTTACAAAGAACGTCCTTCGACGGTTTGCTTTGAGACTATTTGATGGAAGGACTGTGAGAGAAACATTGTCTGTTTGGGGAATAAGGGAAGCGAATCGCTTGGAGACGACGGAGCACCGGTAGAGGGATTTGGCGTCCAGGACCTTGTTGAAGATGAGGGTGAGAAGCTCATCTGAGAGGCGATCGAAATGATCGTCTGGGTCTTGATTCTTCTTCATTCTCTATTTCTTTCGAAGACGATGCCAAAAATGGAGTTGGTCTGTTATCCTCTTGTTCTGAACATAGATTCATCTGTACCTACATATATATATATATATATATATATATATTGAAGGCTGCTGGGCTGTTACACGGCCGGGGAAGCTACAGGAATCGGACTTTGAAATCAACACGTGTTTTTTTTTTTTTTTTTTTGTGTTTCCGTTTCCTTGTTTGAATTTTCTTCCTCAGGTTAGGCGCCACGGCGGCGGGGCTAAAAGAAAGAAAGAAAAAAAAAAGAAAGAAATTGCAGAGGGTTGGTGACGTGGCAGCCTCATCCAACAAGCCATGGCATGATTGGATCACCTATTATTATTTGTTTATTTATAGCATTTAATTCTATTTTAAGTAGGCGAGAACAGCAGTCAATGTGGGGATAAGCTCATTGCTAGAGCGGCTCTTACCTAATTATGTAGTTATTAACTTATATGTATGTATACATACGACAATTGGAGTGGACCTAGCTAATTCTGCTCGGATGGCATTAAAATTTTTTCTTGTAGCTAAGTGAACTCGAACCTTCATCCTTAATTATGCTCCAGGATCTCTAAGATCCTATACTACTCGACTATAGTTAGGGTTTTGTCTATGTATGCCCTTGAACTAAATTTCCGACTCTACCATTAAAGATTAAGAATGAATACATACATATAAGAGATTAGGCTAACACATTGAACTAAATGCCCTTGACCCTCCTAAGGGCCCACCTTCCTTTCTAACACATTTATGATCTGAGATTAGATTCTAATATCACTATGTCACAACCACATTCCCTTAAACTTTGTTACCAACTTACTATTCGCTTCTTGATTTGGGATACAGGTCACATCCTCCTTAAGCACGCCTAACACACTTATAATTAGATATTAGGCTCTAAAACCATTATGTCACAATTGCATTTCCCATTCAATGTTGTTAGGGCTATAGTGGTGTATATATGACCCATCAATCAATACTAATTTTGCTTCTTTATTAGACATGCGCCTTTTAAGAGAAGGTTTTGATAATGACCCATACTAATTATGTATAGATATTGTTTACTTTAGATCCAAACATACCTTTACCTTTATAGCTTTAAAACTTGTTTACATAATTAGAAGAAGTTCATATTTATATAACCCTAAATTATATATTGATTTTACCAAGATTTAGTAAGGTTTTTAGCCTTTTATTTACATAAAATTTTTGTTTTGTTGTGAAAAAACACTGTAATAATGAGCAAAAAAATAAATAAGAGAATAAAAATAAAGAATACATAAAATATATACAGCAATTTACATGTTTGAATCTAAAGTTTATATCCATGGATAAAGATAAAGAACTACCAGCATTATTGTGGGAAAATACAATTCTAACGTTCTCAAATCCCATAATCTCAATTAAAGGGGAAAAAAAAAAAAATCTCTTCTTCATATATATAATTTAGATGGAAAAAAATAATATAATATTTATCAAATATATTTCACCATCAATATCAATGCCTGTTACCTTTTTCATAAATTCCCTATATTGACTTTGGGTCTGCTTTGTGATCTCTACATCTTTGCTCGCAATCTAGAGAATTATGGTGGACAGACAAGTCATGTATATATGTGCAACCCTTCTTTGTTCTTATCTTGGTTTGTCAATGCTATTTATTAGAAAATTACAAGATTACAAAGCGTGTACAAGATAATGGAAAAATTCCAAAGTATTAGAACTCAAAATGAATTAATTCCTATAATGTAAGGTTTAATGTCCTTCACCATATCTCTCATTGCTTCATTAAAAGCCTCCTCTTCTTCCTCCCCATGAAAAACTCCTTCCAAAAAATCACCATCACTATCACTCTCCATTTCCAAGGATGGATCAGCCGGCGCCGGTCTGACGATGATAAGTGTCGCTCTTTGCATCACATGGCCAGAATCCGGTAACTCCAGTACAGACACGTACCAGAGCTTCACCAAGAGAGCTGGAAACCTAGTCCTGATCTCCATTGATGAGTTCACACAAGCTCAGCTCTTCTTATTTGCTCTCTCATACCTTTCCCTTGTTTACTTGCATCACCAATCACTACGCTTCGAAGCATCGGATGATCAGTACTGTTGCTAATGATCTGTTTCAACAAGCAATGCCTTGTAGAAGCAGCAAACAAACATGATATCATCCATGCAGTTCTCAGCTTCAGCTCATCCCCGGTCAGATTTGATTCATCATGACTTATTTTATGGTGCTCATCCTCATGAATGCTTGAAATTTTGTAGAAAGACGTCGCCTCGCCTAGTAAAACACAGCTCTTGAGCTCCCTCCCGAATTCGGCTTTCCATTTCAGCAAAGAATCCGTGCAGTTTGATGATCTGAGCCCGCCACCATGGGAAGGAGGAAGTTGGATATGCAGAGAGTTAATTTTACTGAAATTCTTCAGAACTTCTCTAGCGAAGTGGGGTACTGAACCTTCATTCACGTCTAAGTTCATATATGTTTTTTGGAGGACTATTTTGTGAAGGAACTGAAGGGGTTTTACAAAGAAACTGCTGACAAGAATCTTTAAGAAGTTCAGAAACAAGCCTTGGTTGGGAATGTATTTTGGAGGAAACAATTCGAGAAGCAGGGTGTTTGTTTGGGGAATAAGGGTGGAAAATCGGTTGGAAACTGCATATCACCTGCAGAGAGACTTGGCATTCTGGACTTTGTTGAAGATAAGAGAAATGAGTTCATCTGAAAGGCACTCAAAGTGATCTTCTAGTTCCTGATCTAGTTCCATCTACCTTCGGTTAAATCTAGAAAACAATAATAGGAAACAAAAAAGATAAACCTTTGGTTAAAACGAGAAAACAAGAATAGGGAACAAAAAAAGATAAACCTTTGATTAAAACGAGAAAATAAGAATAGGGAACAAAAAAGATAAACCTTTGGTTAGAACTAGAAAACAAGAATAGGGAACAAAAAAGAAAGTTAAAACGAGAAAACAAGAATAAGGAACAAAATAGATAAAAGACGGACAGAAGAAACGCGCAAATTTAGGTGATGAAAATTTTAAAGAAGAAAAAAATAACCATAAACGGAGGAGGAGAATTCCAGTAATATGAAAGATTGGAGTATTGGGCTTACCCGGCAATCCCTCGCTACCACCACAAATATCTCATACTGCGAAACTTAAACTTTTGGGGTTAGGTCTGATAAAATTTGAGTCATTCAACTCTAACAATGCGATGATGGAAGGAGTCTCTTCTTATACATAGTCACGTAGACACGTTACACATGGGAGCAAAGCAATGAATTGAACAGATCATCATATCGACTTTGGACCATATATGAAATCCACCTAATTAAAATAAATGCCGACAGTGAGGCTTTTTGCATTTCAATATCTGGGGGCCTATATGGTTTTAATACAAAAAGTGGATATTCGTCTGCGTGGCAATCTTATCTTACCGGGTCGTGATTGCTGATAATAAATTGTAAACGCCATGGACAGTGATGCATGCCCACTGTTAATTGATTTTGTACCTACCATAGTGGCTCTTAAAATACACAACCCCGTTGGCTGCAGCATGAATGCGATTGGGGAAAGACGATCAGACATCTTCCCTCCCTAGTCCCTAAAATTTGGCAGTTATTAATGGGCAGGAGTGGGTTGTCTCATGGGATTATGAGTTGATTATGGGTGGGAGCTACTAGTTAGAGAGGTTGATCTGTCTTAGTATCATCAGTCTTCTAGAAACTGGGGTGTATTTGTTTGTGGGTACGTATCTTTATGGGAAGGAGTGAAGACACTCTTCTTGTTATAAAAGTAGTTGTTTATTAACACCCATGTGGGTGTAGCTGATGGTTGACCAACCCAATCAATCATGGGAGTCCCTCCTTGGTTTAAGTCAACTGCATCTTTTTTTATCAGATGATTTTAAAAACCTATTTAGTCATCGATGAGTTCTATGTATTGTCAGGTGAAAATCCAATGATAGAAACTTAAACTCAACATTGTCTAAAGTCCTTTTTCAGGACGTACGAGTTCGATATAAAAGCAAACTTGAGTATGTCATTATAACATCATTTGAGAAGTGAAAGGTGAAAAATCTATAAACGGATATTTAAACTTGAACTCAACGCTATCAACGCCTTTATTTTGGGAGGTAGGTTCAAAATAAAAGCGATATTGATGAAAGGATTGGGAAGGCTTATCCCACAACAATAATATCCCACAATATTAGATAGAAACGTGAAGGGTTATAAGTATATAAACATAGATAATATTTAATTAATTTATATGAGACCATTTTGAGAAGAAACTCAAAAATAAAATCATGAAAACTTAAATCTAAAATTTATAATATCATATCAATGTGAATAGGGAAATATTCATGAGATTTTCGAACAAATCTCATTAAAACATCATTCAAGAAGTTAAAAGGTGAAAATGCATTAACTATCAAAACCTTTTCTTAAGGATATAGACCTAATAAAAAAACAAAATTGAAGTGGTCGTTACAACATCAAAGGGAAAGGTGAAAATCCATAAATAAAGATTTGAACTAACACTATCAAGATATATATATATATATTTTTTTTTATGATGTAAGCCCAATAAAAAAACAACATTGTCATTACACTACTCTTAAGTTATATATATATATATAATTTCATTGTTTACAATAAAAAATCACAAATTATAAACTACAAGAAAGCTCCATTCGATCATAGCTATATTCACTGAAAGAAAAACAAAAAGAGAGTGGGGATTTAAAGTGGTAAAACTTAAAATGAGTCCATCTCCATCAAGTAAGGCTTCTTCTCCTTCACAAGGTCCTTCACAGCTTCACAGAAATCCCCACCTTCCACATCTCCATGAAAAGCACCTGCCAACAAATCTCCATCGCTTTTAATCTTCATCATCTCCTGATCCACAGGCCTGATAACAATAACTGTAGCTCCCTTCATCACACTCCCAGAATCTGATACTTCCAACAGAGGCACATACCACAGCTTTATGCTAATAGCAGGAAGCTTGGTCCTCTCCAATGGCGACTGCAATTTCACCCTTTTTCTCAGCTCCTTCAACTGATCTTCCCCCATGTTTAGCCTCCCTTGCTTACTCCCATCCTCTATGACCAAATTCCGGAGCATGATAAGATTATCTGCTCCTGCGATCTGTTTAACCAAAGAATGTCTGGCGGATGCAGCTATCAAACACGATATCATCCAAGCAACCCTCAATTTCAGCTCATCCGCGGCCAAACCAGAATCATCAAGTTTGGGAATTCTCGAAAGCTCGTTACTTTTCCGGGAAGATATCGCGCCAAGCACCAAGCACAGCTCTCCAATTCTCCCCCGAACTCAGCTTCCCACTTCAGGAAATAAACGCTACCATCGGCTCCCAGTTCGCCTCCATGGCGGGGAAGCCGAATACGGAGAGATGTAACGTGACTGAATTTCTTGAGTACTTCACTGGAAAAACGATGGATTGAATTCCCATTGGAGTGGAAGCTTAGGGATGAGTACTGTGGGAGGACTATTTGGTGAAGGAATTGAATTAGGGGTTTGGCGACGAAATTGAAAAAAAGGCTAGGGTTTGGTTTGGATTTGGGGGGAGGAACTGTGAGTAGAACAGAATCAACCATGGGAATAAGGGAAGCAAAACGCTTGGAGACGAGGGAACATCTGCAGAGAGATTGGGCGTCTTGGATTTTGCTGAATATGAGAAAAAGGAGTTCATCTGACAACCCATCAAAATGATCCATCTTCATTGTGATCAAGCTTCAGTTGGATTTTGCTAGTTCTTGATTACTAGCTCTGTATATACAAGTGGGGAAGTGATTTGAAAGAAGAAGGGTCCATTTATGATGACAGCATGCAGACTCGTTCAACTGCCAAGTGTGAATGGAAGAATGAACCCACAGATCATGAAAGTAACTTGTCAACGCTACAAATGGTGACGCATACATTTTTGTTTGATGGGTAATTATCTATTTGATTGATACACTTGTTATTGCTGGTTAATTCCCCATGTATGCATAAAATAATTTGGGAAAAGTACTCATCACTATACAAAATAATGGGATGTAAGGTGCGATAAAAAAAATACTTTTTATAAAAATAATTGTCTCTTTATCAAATACCATCATAACATATTATAAATACTATCATAATATATTACTTATACTACAATAATATAACAGCTATGATGGTATATATAGTATATTATTATAATATTTAATATATGTTATGATACTATGTAATTAAAAGATAATTATTTTTTGAAATACATATATTGAAGTATTTATTTTTCTTGATCATTAACGTTTCATTATTTTTATATCAAAATAGTAATACATGCTTTTCTCAAATAATTTTCAAAATACCCAAGACCGCCACATATCTTGAAAAAATGACGTGGTCATTTGAAGATAATACTTTTTGTGATGTATTTTACAAAATATTATTTTTGTGCGGTATTTTTTATAATTAAGGTAATCTTTAAAATAGCCCTCATAATTTCGAACTCTTTTACACATAATAAGTCTCTGTTTTACATGCCTAGATTAATTGGTAAAGCATTTAAAATTAAAAAAGACTGAGCATGCATTGAAAGGAAGGCGTCGAAGAAGCATTGTAAAAAAAAATCTCATACACATAATAACTTAAATGAGATTGAGATATGAATGCAGCTGGGACCCAATTGCTATGCAGGTCAAACCATAGCACCAAACCTTTCCAACATGTGCATCTTAATAAAGCTTCATTTTTTTTTTTTTTTAAATACACTTTAGTGTTAAGATGGTAAATTATTCTGATGGAGACTCTTTAGGATCTTATCTTTAAGCCCTTTACTTATTTGAAACGGTATTACTTGAGTTAGGTATGAATCATGATGGACAATAAAGCTTCTATTTTTTAAAAACGGAAAACATAGTATTTTTTTTAAAATATCTTGTGATTATGTCAAAATATATATATATATATATATATATATATATATATATATTTAGATTATTTTCATCTGGTTTTTAAAATTCTTTTAAAGAAATAAATTTATAATCATGTAAAGATTGATTAAAAAAATAAATCACTAAACATAAAATTTATTTATAAAACATATTTAAAAATATTTAAAACATGTTATATAATTAAGAATCTTTTGTTGTAGGTGTGGACAACTGGGATGTCGGGAGTTCAGAGTTCATTTCGAAGTTGCACGAGATGTCGGAAACGTCTACAAAGAAGAACATAGGTGAAGTAGGGTAGTTGAGTTGTGGTTAGAATATTGTCCTTAGGAATTTTATTCCTTAGGATCAAACAGCTCTTTATAGAGACTCTATAATCAAGAACAACAGAAAAGTCTGGAGATGATCGCTTTCTGTATTTTTTAGCAATTAAGGCTAGTATTAAAACGAAATGTGGTTGTTATGAATTAAGGTTGGAGTTAGAGAATTGAATTAATTGAATTAAAAAAAAAAGCTATTTAAGAGAAATGTCTTAATTTTGATTTTGATTTTTAAACCGCTTTCATATAGGTAAAACAAAACAAAATAATTTGGAGCAAAACCCAAAAAAGTTTTTATCTTTTTCCTTTTAGGGACAAGGTTCGTTTTTAAAAAGGCTACCAATCACTAACATCTTCTAAGTTTTGAAACAACCTTAAGGTACAAAAGCTTTGATATATAACATGTCTTTACTAAAAGAAAACTTCAATCTAATTAACAAGCAAAAAAGAACAATTACCATGCAAATATAAGATTTGTATGGACAACAAGTTTGGCAAGGGATTGTACCAATCACCTAAGAGAGCATGCATTTAGACATATAATTAATGAGGTACATTGTGGTAGGTGTTTTCATTTATGTGAACTACTTCATACAAGTCCCCGAAGTTTTTGCTTGACTGCTGACCGTTATGAAAGATTCGTACGTGTGATTTATTAGTCTTATCAAGAAAATTTTGTGTACATCAATTCCTACTCAAAACCATCTACTTTGCCACATAATTTGGAAAAAAAAAATGTTAATGGATACCCTAAAATCTTAGTAAATATGTTAAAGGACATCATGTTATTTCGTTGATCGATATTTGTTAATTCTAATTTGTTGTGTTATGTGTAGCAAAATAGTGATGAATCAAAAAGGAAAAATGAGAAGAAACAACCCAGCGCAGTTATGTGGTTCGGCATACATTCGCGTGATAAATCACGGCTTGCGTGTTTAAATAGGATTACATGAGAGGATATATATATATATATATATATATATATATAATAATAATAATAATAATAATAATAACCCTTAATATGATCAATTTATAAAAATACCCTTATACCAATTTACCTGTTTTTTTACTTTCAATATGAGCCACAACATGTTCCACAAGAATGGACAGCTCAAACTTTCACTGTGTCGGATTAAGGTTATATAGGAGGGTGTTTATAATAACCTTACATATGATTAATTTACAAAAATCTTTCTTATCTTAGATTTCTTTCGCACCTTTCTGATATAGCGTCTTAAAAGCATGTTAATAGGAACCGACGACTCAAAAATTTAAATTGGTGTCAAATAAGTTCTACGTAGGAGAATATTTATAATAATCATGAATATTACTAATTTACAAAAATACCCCTATACCAATTTGCCTGCCCTTTTACTATGCATATGGCGTATCTTATGGCATAATTTTTTTTTGACAAGGAAAGAGAAATTTCGTTGATTGAAAATAACGATAAATTCGTTTGAGCAAAAATTAAATTCTTAAAAACGTTAAAGGATGACATGACATTGAGTTAATAAGCGAAGAAAGCATTTAAAGTCTACGTAATTGGTAATCACAGGATCTTTTAGAATCACCAGATTAAGTCGATGAAATATCTTGTGAATAGAAATTTGATAAGACTTACCACGTCTTATCCCGGAAAGCGAAATTCTCCGTCTGAATCATTTGTATGCGACAAACAATGACAAACAATCTGGCGTCATGACAGTCGATGATAAACGTAAAAGCAAAGAAAAAAATCGAATGGCTGATTTGGTGAAAAGCGGCTTTATTGGTGAAATCTAAGTATACCAAGTGAGCGAGCGATGGGAGAGATGATTTCGGGGCCAAGAAAGTCGAAAATCGTCACTCCGTTTGCCGAGGAGGAAAAGAAAGAACATAATAAACTAAAGTTTCTAGAGGAGAGGAGAAAACAAGAGGAAAAGATGCTAGGGTTATAGCCAAAACATAATTAAAAGACTTATTTTTTAGTTTAAGAATGACATTATTATAATCCAATAAAATTTTCTCATATGAGTTTCTGACCTTCACTATTATATCAATTGTTAATCCGATTGACTATCTTACTATTTAATATCATCATAACCATTTGAGTGAATCATCCGAAATTTAAGTGACATTATATTTGTAACAAATTAAAAATATAAAATTTACAATGAGAAGGGGTTCAAAAATTGAATTCAAAAAAACAATTTAATATTTATGAATATGAATTTGATTCATTGATACCCTTTAATTTCATCAATAGAAATCAACCACTTGACCTATTAAGTGCCAATGACCCTACATTGAAAATGAGATAAAACGAAGTGGATTTCCTCCCTCACGTTTGGTGATGGAAGTCCCTTTCCATCATGTCCATGCGTAATGAATCACCAAATAACGTTATCCTTTTTTTTCCAAGCATTCATGATCTTTATTTGATTAGAAAAAAGATAAATTAGATACTTAGACATATATATTTCATTTTGTTTCAAAAAATTAAGGTAAGAAATTGGACCATCCACTAACATCAAAATAAAAATTATTCTCATATTGTTAAAATAAGCTTTCTTAAATTTCTTTAATATTCATATTTACTATTTTATGAATGCCATTAATATTCTTATCTACGTACACATTTCAAATTCACTCTCACAAAAGATAAATTCTCATCATGCATGTATACACCATTATGATTTAAAATAAATAAAGTATTTATATTTCAAATATTAGAAAGATTACCAACACTTTTTAAAATTACTATTAAATATATTTAACCTTGAGACCCGATTCAAATGGTAAAAAGGTGGTGAGACACGACTCAAATGGTAAAAAGGCAATGAGATCTAACTCAAATTGTAAAAGGATGAAACATGTTATAGGGGAGATCCATAGTTCAAATCCAAGAAGACAGTAGTACTACATAGTGTAATATAAGTGAATAAAAGTTGAAAAAAATTATTGTGGAACATATTTTAAATCAAGTATGAAAATTTAAAATTGTTTGAAGTTCAAAATTTTACAACCCCTCTCAAAAAATCTCAATGAAAAACTAGAGTCTCGAAACAATGAAGCCCGTCAAACTCCAATGCAAACCATGGTGTTCTCGATTTCTTCTTATTTTCTTCTTCCTTCTCCCACTTCTTCGTCTCCGATGTTAATCTTTTAGGGCTTCCAATCATATTCTTCTTCTCAATCATCGGAGCTCCACGAACATCCTAAGAATCCACACAAAATATATTAAGATGAGCATGCTTGTTTCTGAGTGAAGCGTTTAATTCACAGTTTTTTGTGTGAAAAAGCATGAAAGAATGTAAATCTTAAATTCTGAATAAAGAACAGTTTTCAAAAAAACATCAAAATGATGTTATTTGTGTTTTCAATTGAGAGAGATATGTGTGTTTGTCAAAAGGGAGGTTGGAAAGGCGGTTGGTTGTCAGCTTAATTTGTCTTCTGGTCGGCGGAGCAATGAAAACGTGAATTAATCAACCCTTTCGGAGAAAATCCATTCATGCATTTTTTTTTTTTTTTGGGAAGATCATAGAAAGTAAAATAAAATATATGTTCACGAGAAAAATGCTGAGGATGGCCGGCGGTCGTGACGGCGGTTTTGTTTTCCAAGATTCACATACGGTGGTGGTTGGTTAACTAAAAAATCATAACGACAAAATCTATGACTGCTATCTATGGATTTCCCTCCCCCTTCATTCATGTTCACTCACCGCAACCAAAAAAGTGTTAAGAATAGAAAACACAAAATGCAGAATACTCAATAATTCTGGAAATGACTACTATTTTTATTGAATATTCTTTGACTTATAAATAGCCTTTTACAAACTTAACATAATGAGAAAATTAGCCTACATTACTTCAACGCGATGAGTGCAACTAGAAAAATCAGGAAACACTAACCAAGTACCCTAAAGACTAGGACTTATTCAAACAGAATGCAAAATCTCAACTGAATCTCTAAACTTTCTCTTCAATCCCACCCTTAAACTAGTTACATCAACAACTAGTTTAATTAAGAAACTTGACAGACTCCTAACTGACTTCGAAACCTCTGAAATGCATCCACTGTAAGGGGCTTTGTCATCACATATGCCAGCTGATCTTATGTTCCACAATAAACCAATTCAATTGCTCCTTCTCGTGTGAGATCACAAAGAAAATGGAAACGCACATCAATGTGCTTGCTTCAACCATGTAACAAAGGATTTTTTGATAGCTTAATTGTGGAACTGTTATCACAAAAAATTGTAGTAGTGCACTTACTTTCTTCCAAGCTCAACTTCTCAATTATTCTCTTCATCCAAACAGCTTGACTTGCACAAGCAACTGCAGCTACGAACTCTGCTTCTGTGGTTGAGAGTGTGACTATAGGTTGCTTTCTTGAAGACCAGGCAACAGCTCCAGACCCCAACATGAAAACATAGCCTAATGTACTTTTTCTAGTCTTCTATATCTCCTGTGTAGTTACTATCTGCATATGCAACTAGACCTTCACACCCTCCCTTCTTGTAGAAAACTCCGAGTTCAATAGTTCCTTTCAAGTACCTCAGTATCCTCTTGGATACCATCAAATGCAACTCAGTTGGTTTGGCCATGTACCTACTAATCAAGCTTACTACAAACATCAAATCTGGCCTTTGCGGGCTGCATACACAGTATCCTACGATTACCCCAAATTATACCCTCACGCTTTATAACACGCTGTGATAATAAGAATGCATATTTTTCTCGAATAAAATAATGCTAAAACAAATAAGAAACCCGAATTTGCACAAGATACAAGGGTAAATTGGTAATTTACCACATTAGGACCTAAGGGTCATAATCTCATAAGATTGTATGCCAAAGTAGAGTATAGCATAAGTTGAAATACAAATGAAATAAAGATGAGGGACCAAGAAATAAATAAAGGAAAGAAAACTCAATAAATAAGGACGGTGATAAAGAACCAAAATAGCTCTGGCCTATCTCGAGAGAAGGAGAGCTCGTACGAGTAGGATAAGGGAGAAGAGAAGAAAAGGAGAGGAACAGGAAGAAGAAGAGAAGAGAAGAAGGAAGAAGGAAGGAGAAAAAAAAGAGATCAAAGGCATGGATTTGTATGGTTTTCTATGGATTATAGTATGGAACTTGTATGAGATTTGTATGGACTTGTTTGTATGGATTTTTTTTATGGATACTTACAAAGTTTGGAATACCTCTTTGTTTGTGTAGAATCCTTGTTGGTTTGGTTGTGGTCCTCAATAGAAGAAAGATTTGTATGTAGAAAATGCTAGTTTTTTTAGAGGAGATACTCTGCTTTTTTTTCAACCCATGCTTTTGTTTCTTTGCCATAACTTGGTCATCACCTATCCAAATTGGAGGGATCAAATTTCAATAAATTGCACTTCTGTAGTTAACAACATCCTCAAATAAGCGTATGCAAATTGGGACGCCGTAGCACCCAGAAAATCTGGCCAGTTAAGCTCGCTTCGGTCAATTTCGTTATAATTTATACAATTTTAGATTTCGAGCAGTTTCTGCAGATTTAAAGCCATAAGTTTCAGCTTCACTCATCCAAATGGAGTGATTCAAATTTCTGGGTAAACTAGACTTCTAGAAGAACAAATCTTCATGAAATAGATGTATGCAAATTTGGACCCTAAGGTACCTAAAAAATTCGTCAAAGTGAAGCTCTGTTTCGGGTCAATTCAAGATAATTTGATACGCTTGGATTTCCGAAAGGCTAAGATGAGGCCATAGTAGAGCTTCACTCATCCAAATTGAGTGGATTCAAACTTTGGAGTAAATGTATTTAGGAAAACAAATCTTCCTGAAATAAGTATATCCAAATTTGGACCTCATTGGACTAGAAAATTCGTCAAAGTAAGGGAACAATTCGGTCCCTGAAATCTGTCTCAAAACAGTCCAATGAACTAGAGTAATTCCGGTTGTTTAAATCATAACTTGAGTTATACAAGTCCAAATGAAGTTATTCGAATTTCTGTACAAACTAGACATCGGGGAAAATAACTTTCATGAAGAGGCAGTGGTCCAAAACGGATTCTGTGAGTCGCCAGAATCGCTCGTGCGTAATCGGGTTATAAACCAAAATCAGATAATCCAAGTATATAAACGTATTGCTATATTAAATAACGATCATAGTAATATGATTATGATAAATATGTGTTATGAAAGCAAAGATAATACATATATAATTGTGTTATATGAAAAAGTATAGCTTAAACGCTTATAAGAGATTATTTGAAAATGAATATCTCATATACATTTATATCAAGAGATTCATGATACGAGATATCTTTTCTAATAATTCGAAAGATTGTTAAGAAAACGGAATAAAACTGACTGTCTGCTTATGACAGGGTAGTTGGATAGGCATGCCTATAGGGATATAGTTACTCGCAAAGATACTTACGGTAGACATCGAGGCCCCTTAGATGAATAGATCCCTGCTTGATCATACGTACTGCTTTCAGTCATAATAGAGAGAGTATCACTGTGCCTCAGACAAGTTGATAATATCTTTCGTACATACAGCTTATTTCAGATCCGATTCTAAGGTTTTTGCAGGCATGAAAAATAAAAGAAAATGATAAGTATATGTAAAGCGTATGATATGATATGAGAAGCATAGCACTGTTATGCGATGATAGTATACGTTACAAGAACAAGAAGTAAAGGAAAGATGATACTTAAAAGTATATGAAATATGATAAGAATGAAACATGTTATGAAAAAGTAGATATGAGAAATGGATAAATATATGTAAATGTTATATTTGCCATAAGTATATGCATGTGTATAGAAGTGTGATGATCCGTGCTACGGGTCATCCATATGTATTTATTCCCACTAAGCGTAAAGCTGAAGACGTGTTTTCTTATCCGTAGTACAAAGAGGAAACCGAGGACAAGACAACTTACATCGCTAGCCAAAGGCCTTGGTCTATTTTTAGATATGTAATTTTGTTTATTTTGTAAACAAATGTAAATATTGTAAATGTTTAATACTTCCATATATTGAGTTTCAGATATATATTTCAGGAATCACACACGTATCATGATACAAGTTAACTGTTTAACTTTATATGAATAAACAAGCTTAAAGTTTATAAGTTTATAGTAAACAAAAAAAAAAATGACACCCTCGCTTGATACCGTGTGCCGAGTTAGGGGTGTCACATCCCACCATCTGCTTAAACAAAGTCTCATCAACATGAACTCCATTCTCATCTTTAGAAAGCTTACAACCTAGAACAATGGGATTATGAACAAAGTTGTTGTTCTCCATCCTAAACCTCTTCAACACCTCAAAAGCATACTTCTTTTGACAAATATAAATCCCATCCGATCTTTGCAAACTTATTCCAAGAAAAACCCCATTCTCCCCAACCGCCTCATATCGTGACCCTCAACATGTTATTCTTAAACTCAGCAAACATCAATTCATCATTGCCAATAAATATTAAGTCATCAACGTATAAACTGACAATGAGAATCTTACCTCTTTTATTTGTTTTAGTGAACAAGGTATGCTCACTATAACACTTTTCAAGCCCTTCACTTATGAAGTGTGTTTCAATACAACTAAACCAAGCTCATGGAGCTTGTTTCAGTCCATATAGAGCTTTCTTCAACCTGTAAACTTTTTTAGGAATGTTCTCCAACTCATAACCCTTCGGCTGCTCCACATACACTTCTTCATTAAGTTCCCCATGCAAGAAGGTGGATTTAACATCAAGTTGATAGCGAGTCCACCCTTTTTGAGCTACTAAAGCCACAATCATTCTCACTGTGTCCATTCTCACAACTGGTGCAAACACTTCTGTGTAATCTATCCCTTGTTGTTGCACATACCCCTTTGCCACCAAAAGAGCCTTCAACTTATCCACTTCTCCATTTTCCTTGAGTTTGGTTTTATAAACCCACTTCACTCCAATCTTTTTTACACCTTTAGGAAGATCAGTAAGTTCCCATGTGTTGTTCCTCTCTATAGCTTGTATCTCCATGTCCATAGTTGTCCTCCATTTATCATGCTTCACTACCTCCTCAAAATGTACTGGATTTGAAGTAAACAAAGCCAAATTGATATTTACATCTTCCTCTTCCGACTCCTCCAAAAGTCCTTCCCTGCCATATAATCTCTCATCCAACTTGAGTATCTGCTTCTTCCTTCATTTTCCCTTTACTTTGGGACTACCGACCTGGTTCAGTTGACTTGTCCTTCTTCCCCACTCACTACTTCCTCATTTTCTGTGTTCACTACCTTCTCATCCCATTCCAAATCAGCCATGATGTGTTCTTCATAACTCCTATCCCAGCTCCAAGATTTATCTTCCTCAAACACTACATCTCTGCTAACTACAATCTTCCTTGCAGTTGGATCATAGAGTCTATATGCCTTAGACTCTTCACTTACTCCTAAGAACACACATGCAAGGCTCTTTGCATCTAACTTTTGCCTTTTCACATTTGGAACATGCACATGTGCCACACATCCGAAAACTCTAAAGTACTCAACCGAGGGTCTACTTCCACTCTAGGCTTCCTCTGGTGTTTGATTCTTCACAACTAATGTAGGACTCCGATTCAGAACATGTATTGTCCAGTTTACTACCTCCGGCCAGAATGTCTTTGAAATATTTCTATCCAAAAGCATGCATCGAACCATGTTCATCACAGTTCAATTTTTCCTTTCCGCTACTCCGTTTGGCTGTGGAGTATATGTTGTAGTCAATTGCCTCTTTATCTATGCTCTATGCATAATTCATTAAACTCAAGTGATGTGAACTCACCTTCTCGATCTATTCTCAAACATTTAATATATCCTCCTATTTCTTTCTCAACATAACTCTTAAAACGTTTGAACATGATTAATGCTTCAAATTTCTCTATTAAAAAATAATTCCATGCTTTTCTAGTAAAGTCATCAATAAAGCATATAATGTACCTCTTCTTACTGTTAGAGATGGGAGAGATTGGTCCGTATAGATCTGTATGAACAAGTTGGAAGTTTACTACGTGGCCATGATTGCTCTTCTTTGGGTTGGGAATCTACGTGTTGTTTTCCATCATGCGGTTGCACCTGCCCCATTGTTGGAATTTTGAACTGAGGTAACCCATGCACCATCTTCTTAAATTGGAGAGTCCTTAACCCCTTGTAACTCAAATGTCCATAACGACAATGCCATAAATGTGTCATATCCTATGTGAAGGTGTATAAGCAAGCTAGCTTCTGTGGTTGTGATTTTGCTAGCAACAAAAACATCCGATTTGCTGACATCTCTGTATGTATTACGAGCCCTTTCTCTGGATGATAAATCTTGAGCATTCCATGTTGGATGAGAATCGCCAACCCTTTTTCTTGTAGTTGACCAATGCTCAACTAATTGTTCTTTAGTTCAGGCACAAAAAATACTTCACTAACAACATGCGTAAAGCCACTTACTTGTAATCTCACATTGCCTTTTCCTAACACATCCATCCTCATGTTATTTCCCAGCTTTACCTCCTGCTTGAAGCCCTCATTCAGATCAGTGAACAAACTCTTGTCACCACACATGTGGTTGCTACACCCAGAATCCAAACATCTCCTTTTTTAGCACCATTCATCTTCACATATGAAATGAGCAGCATCTCTTCTTCTTCTCCTAGTTCAACATAGTTGGCTTCCTTATCCCAACTTGGACATTCAAATTGAAAACATCCAAGCTTGTGGCATTTAAAGCATTCCACTGTTGCTTTGTTGTAGGGTTGGTGTCTTCCTCTGCCTCTGTATGTACCTCGACCTCGTCCTCTTCGCACCAAATCTGTCTTCATAACTGATCTTGAGTGCATGTTCTTCTATATGCCATTGGAATTTTTGCTCATGAACAATCAAAGAACTCTGCAGCTCATCAATGGAGAGTTGATCGATGTATTTTGACTCCTCAATCGAGTAGACAACATAATTGAACTTTTCACTCATCGATCTGAGAATCTTCTCTACCACTTTGACATCTTGCATCTGCTCCCCATATGTTTTCATCTTGTTGGCCACTGACAACACTCTTGAAAAATACTCAAAAACTCCTTCTCCAGTCTTCATCTCTAGGATTTCAAACTTTTTGCAGAGAGCTTGTAGATGTTACCTCTTAACTCTAGCACTCCCTTCAACTTCTTCGTCATAGAGTCCCAAATTTGTTTGGAAGTTTTCTTCACAAGAATGGTCTCCAATATTGTCAGATCTATGGCACGAAGAAAGTTTTTTTCAGCTTTCGGGTCTTTCGAAACTCAATTCTTCTAGTTTCTTCCATTGTACGTATGTCTACATTGATCCCACTTCTTTGGCTTATCTTACCCGATCGTAAAACTCGAAAAATTTGAATTTTGGCGTAGCAAGTAAATTTTAATTGGCAAAGTATAGATCTCGGATGATGAAACCAGTTTCACCATTAGAATGTCTCCACGAAATGCTTCTGCTGTCGAGGAATTTCATCAAATTAAGGAGCGGTCGAATTTAAATGTTTTAGAGGCACTAGGTGTGAGTCACGATAAAAACAACTTGTGAGAATATGTGATGTGAAAAATGTCACCCCTACTACCATTATACTTATGTGACACATGTTACATGATTAGTGAGAGGATGAGATGAATGACTTAAGATTAAGCCATGTATCAAAAATCCAAGACTTAAGGACATGGATGGAATTATTAGAAAGTTAAATGAGTATAAGACAAAAGGGAATAGTTTTCTTCTCCAAAAGAAAGCAAAAACGTGCAGTAGGTTGGTTTTTCATATTTTAAAGAGAGAGAGTGTGTCTTCTCTCTAGATTTCCCGCCGTTCGAACTATCGGTTCTCGACGGAGCAAGAAGCAAAGTCGATCTACGCGGTTAGGGCTACACGTGGGCACCGATTTTGTAGAGTTCCGACAACTCCAAGAGGTAGGGGTCTTCTCCTACTTGTGTTATTCAGCTAAGAGCGTGTGAATGAATTAGCGGGAATCATTCTGAGGCTTGGAATTAGCCGTGTTTTTCGTCTCAAAACCTTGGAACCGGTGAGAAGATCCACTGGTTGTGGCCGTGAGCTGGTGCGAGCCCTTTAAGGGTTTCGCTGTCGCATGGTGTTGTATGATTTTGTGTGTTTTTGGTAATTCAAAATGAATTACTTGATTAGTTATTAGCCCGCTGTGAGGCTAATTTTGGTATTATTAGTTTGCAAAATTGAATAACATGATTTATAGAGATTAATTATGTTAATATATATGTTTCTATATTAGCATGAGTTGTTGGAAATTAAGCCAGATGGGTGAAATAAATCTTATAATACATGGAATTTAATGTGTTAACATGAGGAGTTTGAATTATATAAAATATAATCAAATTGGAAGAGCCTTTAGAAATTAAAATGGATTGTTGATTATTTCCAGAGGCAAATTTTGATCTTATTGGTGTGAATTAAAGAACATGTGTGGTATGTGTGTAAATTTTGTTAATATGTGGCGCCTTACAGGCCCGACCATGGCGGATAGAGCCGAGTCAGGGATGCCACTAAAATCCACTCAAAATCATATCTTTTCTTGAGACGGTGAAGTGGGCAAGCCTAAACATTTACATTTAACAAAATCCATTTACAATGTAGGCATCAAGCCTTTGCAAATGATTCTAAAAATAGATGTTCGATTATTCAAAGTGTTCTTAAATATCCATATCAAAAAGAACACATGAAATGAGTGCACATGTGAACGCTCACTGAGATTTCTTTCTTTATGACTCGCTTCTCGATCTTGGGTGCTTCTCGATCACTATCCTCACTCGGAGTACACTGCGCATTGGTAAAACAATGCGCTAAGCATTTTCATGTAGTAGTTCTATAAAATCCATTCCTCGGTTCGGCTTAAATCGATTCATGCAATTTAATAATTCGAGAACTTTAATCTTTTGGATAAATCAATATAAATACATTACATATACTTTGTTATATATATACAATAAATTATAGTTCATTGATCATCCCATAAATACATTTCTTAATCAATATTTCCACAATCTCAAATCAATTCAAATATGCTCACAAATTCAATTTAGTTCGACATTGATTCAATTAGAAGAAATCTAATTCGGTTCGAAAATAATTCGATTATGCCAATCAATTCGGTTACGTCAATCACTTGATTATGCCAATAAATTCGATATGCCCATACTTGAATTTAACCTGTCTTCGATATCTGGGATGTCGAGTCTGGCCACTGGTCTGGCCGGACTTCTGATGGTATCACATGGTTTTATAACACGATACGGTCCATTGGAGTCTTGGCCAGTTATAAACAATCAAATAGTGAACCTCTGGAATCTGGTCCGTTGAGTTTGCTGTTCGGAATTGACACATCAATAGTTCATTTATCTTTTATTTAAGCCACATTGGTATACCAATCTATCCTTAATGCGAAATAAGCGGTTAACATTCTATTGAGGGCGTTCGATCAACTATAAAATATAGTACAATATATGCGCTTGTATAAACGGGTTTTATTTTCAATAATCATGCAATTTTTTATATGCAAACATTTCACAATCACTTTTCTCAAATCAATTAAATCAATTCAATATGCTTTTAGAACAAACATGCAAAAACTTGAAACGAGGAATAGGAGTAGGTAGAACAAACCAAAAAATATTTGCACTTTGATTCCAATCCTTGGAATCTCAATCCTGATTTAGCTTTTCCTCTCCTCTCGTCCGGTCCCTATTCCAAAACCATTAAAGAACAATATTATTCAAGTGTACTAGTGGTTTTGGTTAGGATTGATTTTCTAAGTTCAATATGAGTTCCAATTTAAAAGCATTCTATATGTAGATGGATTCTTGACTCAATGGAGAAACTTTCCATAGAGTGCAAGAACACTTGAATCGAGTCGGACGTAGGAGTTAGGACTTTCAGTTGGAGATGTACAGTCAAATCTGGCCCGGCGAGCAGACCCGAACTGGATGAGCTCGTCTACCACCTTGGTCAAACATCTTCTATACTCCTCAGGAATATTAATGTATTCTTGACTCAATGGGCTTTCCATAGAGTCGAGAACACCAATCAGTTCAAAGCGGGGAGATATGACCTTCCAAAGTTGGAGGTCATGTGTGAGTCAACTTTGATAGTGACTGGGCGATGGTACTGAAGTGACGAGGCTCAGTAAAACACCTCGGTCTGACATCAACATCACTCGCCAGGCATCTATGGATATTCTTGACTCCGCTGGGCTTTGCCAAGTCAAAGAACACGCCGTCGGAGTTCAAGCGGAAGGAATATGGCCTTAGAAGTTGGAGGTCATCGTAGTCAACTTTGTGGCGGCACAGCCCAGCGAAACCTTTATTTGGCGACGGCTGTTTGGCGACCACTGTTGTTGGGCTGACCGCACTATTTGGCGACCCTTTGTTGGGCTGACCAGCGATGGGCGACCAGCTGTTCCAGCGACCTTTGTTTGGCGATCATTTGTTTGGCGACCCTTTGTTTGGCGACCTTTGTTGGCGACCCTTTGTTTGGCGACCTCGGTTTGGCGACCAGCTGTTTGGCGACAGCGTTTGGCGACCAACTGTTGTAGCGTGCTTGTTTGTAATGCTTGTTGGCGAAGAAGCCTTTGTTTGACGACACCGGTTTGTGACCTCTGTTCCAGTGACCAGCGACCCATTTACAGTACATTCGAGTAAAGACCATAAGCTTGGTCTGAAGTCAGATAAGAATTCAAAGCCTATCGATTCATTGATGTATGGCTACAATTTTCTGAAGGACTTACTGCAAGTCTCTTTATTTCTGATCAAAAACCCGTTCTAGGTACGGCTAGTTGACGGCCCCGGACAAAGTGACCCGACAGGATTTCGTGAAATTTTGACCTCATAAGGACTATAACTTAGTCTACAGAGGTTGATGAAATTCAAAGCCTAACATCAAGCTAATTGATGTGGCTGCAATTTACTAGAAGGACACACACTACCAATTTTCCTTCACTTTGTACCCAAAAATCAGCTCTAAGGTTCGGCTAGCTGCGCACTACCACAATGTGGCGGCTTCCCATAGTTAAAATGCAACCAAAACTTCCCTAAAGGCCGGATAACTACCCAGCAATCCTTAGGGTAGAAAGACAAGTAGGAAGACCTACCTCATGGAGTTTGTCGAAAGTCCGGTTCTCAGTCTCTACTTGTAGCTCTTGTCACTAGGAAGGACTGTCACGTGCTTAGCCGGAGACCTATGGTCAGCTCGTCGGAGAAAATCTAGAGAGAAGGTGGAGACCTCTCTCTCTAACTCCCTTTTCTCTATTTTCTTTTCTTATGGATCACTCTTAATCGTATTTTTTAAAAAGGAGGAAGCTTCCTCCCTCTTTCCTACATGCCACATGTCATTTCCTTGATTTTTTTCCTTTTACTCATTTATTTCTCCTAATATCACTTAGACATATAAACTTATTTACAATTGACCCTTGAGTCCCCCATTTTACAATTTCTATATTTTCTCTTTTCACTTAGGTTCATTCTGGATTCAACAATCATCTAATCAATATTAAAAAAATTTCAGAGAAAAATACCCAAGTTGGTTCAATTATACGGAATATATAATAATTTTATTATAAAAATTTTAGAAAGATTTTGGGGTGTTATAATATATGAAAGAATTGATACTCATTGGCATGTGTGGTTTGGAAATGGCATAATGCATTTCATATGCATCGGGGCAACTGAAAAGTGGAGTGTGAGTGCATGGCATGGAAAATGAAAGCGACGTTTTCGCGTTTGGCTTAGGCGCGCGTGGGGAGTCGGTGAGGACTCGAGACACGAGGATGCGGGCATGTAGACATTCAAGTAGGATCATGTATTGCTTGAATGTGTTTATGTTGAATCATTGCATGTACACTTAGGTGGGAGTAACCCATGCGCAGGAGATTACAACTCTGCAGTGTTACTCCTGCAATAGAGGACCAACTATTCCGTCTGAGGAACATACGGGGAGGGACGGCTCGCTGCGATCGCGTTTAGAAGAAAGCTAGGGTTGTGGCTTTAATATTGTTTTAATAGAACATGTAATTCAAGAATTTGACAATTTTGATATTTGTTTTGTTAAATAATATAAAAACTCTTGAACGCTATTGGTATATAGTTGATGTAATTTTGGTATTGATGCATTGGCCCAAGTGGCCATTTTTACTTGCACATGGACCTAGTGAGGTCGTTATTAATTATGAATGGGGTTTGTACGCCCAGGTAGAAACTCCGTACAAAGGAGACTCTACCCGATTTTATCAAGTAGTGTCGGGTTACCCCGACATCCCACAGTGTGCAGGTGTGAGGTTTTCAACGGACCCGGGTTTTTGGGGCGTCTGCGTCTCCACCCCAACCCCCATAATTCCTTAGATAATCAAGGAAATTCTCCATCAACATGCTCGATGATCATAGTGACCATCAAGCGGAATGGATGGCTGCCTGAAATTCCCTTCGATGTGTACTTCGATGTTGCTACAAAAACCTCAAAGACTGCTACTTTGATTTTGTCAGGCCCTTTGAGAGCTCTAATACCAAAATGTTAAGAATAGAAAACACAAAATGCAAAGTACTCAACAATTCTGGAAATGACTACTACTCTTATTGAGCATTCTTTGGCTTATAAATATCCTTTTACAAACTTAACATAATGAGAAAAATTAGCTCACATTACTCAACGTGATGAGTGCAACTAGAAAAATCAGGAAACACTAACCAAGTACCCTAAAGACTAGGACTTATCTAGGACTTATTCAAACAGAATGCAAAATCTAAACTAAATCTCTAAACTTTCTCTTCAAAAAGCAAATCCAAAAAATGGGCCAATATGTTGTGCCATGTGACTCATGTTGAAAGTAAAGGCGGACAAATGCTTGGGTAGAACTAAAAGAGATGAGTGGGGCCAAGTTAGTGAAGCCAAATATTAAGATCCTTTGCATGGAATAGGAAGTCAATGACTTGAAACGAGGGACAAAAAAAATTAAAGAAAGCTTCCTGAGGAAGCAGTCTTATAAGTCTGAGACAAAGAAATTTGCATTAGAGGATTCAAAACAAAAATTTGAAGGTTTCATAACTTCATGAAGCATGATTACTTGTCTTGTTATGGAAGGGATAGATTTGGAAGACCCAAATGAGGGCATAGGTCAATTAGGAATTTTATTTTATTAGTTTTGGGGCTTTTTTGGATGTTCGACTGAGTATGGGTCTTTTATTTAATTATAGTTTCAGTTTTGATTTTAATTTCTTTTAATGATTTGTTTTAGGTCATATTTATTCTCGCCCCAGGCAAATTAGTTTTTAAGGTTTAGGGCTTTTTTTGGGTTGTTTGCTATAAAAACATATGCCATTTGGAGAAAAAATAGTTTGTTTGTGAAAGTTTATTCAAAGGTTTGCTTTGTTTCCTTTTGTTCTTGATTGGAAGTATAGAAATTCAACTTATCAAGGAGTGATCAACCTTGGCCAAGTCTCAAGATCGTTATAAACCTATTGATTGTCTCACTGTCAAATGCCACCCATTTGCCTCGAACCCCGAGCTTTCTTGAAGTGCCTCCTTGAGTGGCATAGAACTCCACGAACCCACTTCACTATCCTGACAGTTTGGGTGGTTAACCCAAAGCTCTTTCCACCCCTTGCTTGCAATGTCCTTTTTGAAGAAGTCTTGAGGGTGTTCAAAACCCTTTTCTTTGATGAACTTCCAGTTGGTCACTAGGGAGATGTAGCTCATAGAAGCTTGGACATTAATAAATTGATCATGATCATACTCCTCCGAGGTGGTAGTTGAGGCTCTCTTAGTAAGCCTTTGCCTCTTAGATGTCATACTCTCAAAGTACTATGCTTACTCGCCAAATCACAATTACACCACAACCACAATCCACAATCCACAATCCACATAGTCACTTGCTAACACTTCTAAGCACATTCATAGGTCTTGTTGGAATGATTCAATCCTTAACACTGACTTGGGCACTTCACCAAACACTTGGTGGGTAAACTGGATGCTCAAAGTGTTCAACACTTAACTGTATCCTCAAGAAGCCTCCAAATACAAGCAACAACCCGAGAGTAGCACATTAATACCAAAACCCCAAAGATTGACTATATTTTACCAATTTCTTCAAATTCCAACTATAGGTCTTGGTTTAAGTTGTTTGAGACTTCAAATTGCTACTTAGCCTCCAAATACAAGCAACAACCCGAGAGTAGCACATTAATACCAAAACCCCAAAGATTGACTATATTTTACCAATTTCTTCAATTTCCAACTATAGGTCTTATAGGTCTTGGTTTAGGTTGTTTGAGACTTCAAATTGCTGCTTGAAGGATTGATGGGTTGTGGTGTGTGGGGGAGTGATTTGAAGTTATAGAAATGTGATTTGTGGGTGAGAAACAAAGCTTGGTCTTCAAATTGCAAATTAGTCTTTTAGGAGAGGGAGAACAAGGTTGAGAGTTGATGTGAAATGATTTCAAATGAGGTGATTTATCTTTAAAAATAGGATCACGTCGCGATGTCATATTGCCATGTCGCGTGTGACGCCCCAAAACCCGGGGGTCCGTTGACTATCCGTCAACCCGCGGAATACTCGTGAATGTCGAGCGACCCGACATTTTCCGAAAATGGGCAGTCTCCTTTGTACGGGGCTCTGCCCAAATACAAAACACATAAGAGCACATCCCCAAATAGTCAATATAGCAGTCTATAGAGGATTAAAGCGGCCACTTTGGCTCATAATAGTCTGTGTAAATGTATATATATCCGACTATCCAACCATAGTTCAAGAGTTTCAAATTTTACTCTTATACATATATTAAAATTAAAACAATTCTAATACATGTAATACATCATAGCCCAAAGTCTCACAACCGGCTTTCTTCTAAACCTCGGAGTCTAGAATGATAGTCTCGCACGCTCCACGTACCTATAAAATAATATCCTCGACGGGAGTGAGCTAATGCTCATTAGTGGAATCACCACAGTGAGCACCTCTCCGCTAAATTCTGTCTGATACCCCCAAAATAAGCTAGCACATTCAAGCAAATGCATGATCGTACTTGAATGTCCTAAGCGATCATCTCATGCAGTCCTCAGGCTCCCTCACACTAAGCCTAAGCCTCGTACTTGACAATTATTATGTTTCTTTATGGAATGACCCTCAGATGTATATATATATATATATATATATATATCAATTGGGCGGAGTCTCAGACGATTGATGTGACATGGACTACCCTCCGATCATTTTTAGTTTTAGACAAGCACTCCAAGCCATTTTCTTATTTCGCCCTCATTACACTCCTCCTATCATCCTAAGGTGCTCGTCATATGGAATGCGTGATCTTAGATTAGTCTGATGCATATCATATTGCAAATATATAAACATGCATATATTCATAATTCCAAATCACACAATCATGTTATGTAATTTCACATTTCCATACATGGTAAGCTCACGTGAGCTAATGATCGAAACGAAACAAATTAGTTTGAATTCTTTCCCGTCCAAATACGTTATTCATAAAAATTATTTTGTGAACGCTATTCTCGGGAATGAGTGAAACCTACGATTCTTATTACGGAAAATCCTGTCGATCGGTTCACTTTATGAACGTGTTTCTGACCATTCTGTCTCATTCCAATCAATACATGATTTATCACATAATTTATAATAGAAACACCGAAACCCCTCACGGTCCGCGTTTGTTATTTTGGTTAATAAATTCAAACAATTTGGTCCCGAGTTTTGGGACGTCAAGCCGACGTTGAAGCCTCGGTAGCGAAGCATTGGAAAACCTTCCAAATAAAATGCCAGCCATGGGAGAAACCCTACCTGCGGAGTTTGTCAGCTCGCCGAATCCGGTGTCCACCAGTAGCCATCGCGTCAAAAGCTGACTTTCCTTCTTGCCAGAACCGGCGGTCGGTTAGGAAACTTAGAGAAGTCGGATCCTCTCTCCTCGTGATTTTGAACCTACTACTTCTTTTTTTTCAATTCCGTTTTTGCCTTTTCTGATCGGAGAAGACGAAACCTTTATTAGTGTTTGTCTTTATTATCATTAAATCAAACTCTAAAATGATAATTATGTCCTTTCCCCAATTTGACATTGTGACGCTATCACCGGCCGTGAATTTCATCATTTCTCTACTCATGCTATCTTATGGCACATGATGCGTGTGTTATATGTGACTTTAGTCGGCATCGAAAATGGATCTACGGCACGGCGCGATGCCTCGAGAAAAGCGTGCCAACTGTTGTCTGGAATTCTAGGAGGCTGCGTGGTAACTAGATTTCGTGAGGGCGTTCCATGATTATGTCCGTTTCGTCATCCGAGATCTAGTGAATAAATTTCGGATTTTTAACTGAAATTACAATTTTGTAACCGAAATTACGATTTTTGCCCTTTTTCCAAAAATTGGAATTTCTCGAGTCTTACATCGCGGCATGACAAAAGGTGATTTTTCAATTTTCAATCAATGTCGCAACATCATATTTGCACGTCACAACATGACAAAAGGCTTTTTGCTACTACAGCTTTGACGTCACGACATCAAGAGGCGACTTTGCGATGTGGCGCTTTTAAAAAAAAAAATCATAGGCTACAACTGTACCTCTTATGTCTCAATGTGGGTTAACCACATCATCATTAAAGTGAGCAAAGAAATACAACCCAGTACTATTGTTAACGTCGCTGACGTCAGTCACTAATCATGACATGAAGCCTATAATTTAGAAAAAAATTGTACTCTTGAAAAACTCTTATCTCACCCTTAAAAAAAATACACTTCAACTCTTTAATCTCAAAACACTTTCAAGGCTAGCCTTGATCTTTGAACCCTGAAATTCACAACAAACACAAACAAACACAATCATGCTCGAAAAGACTCAACTACCACTAAACTAAAAACAAACATGAAAACTAAAAATAAAATGAAAGAAAGGAAAAGAAAAAATCATTGCACTTGGGTTGCCTCCTAAGAAGTAGCTATGTTTTCTAAAGCCCATCTTGACTCACTGAACTATGGAAAAGATGATGACTTCCTCCTCCATCCGTTCATAAGAAGCAGTAGTTGTGCTCAATTATCAACTTGAGCACATAGTCTTCCACTAGCATTTTTAGGGATTTTTTTTTTCTTTTTGCTTCACAATGTTTGCTTCCAATTCTTTATTCAATTGAAATATGAACTCATCCACCTTAATCTGTGGATCATTTTCTTTATTTTCTAACTCATACACCTCACCCCAAGGAGTCATCTCCGGAATAGTCTTACAACTTTCCTCATCTCATTTGGTTCCTGAGAAGTTGACTCCTCTCTAGCAACTAACTCTTTCAACTTCAAGGCATTTTCCTTCCCTCTCAGGCTCCTCAAGCTCTTCTGGCTTCATCAAGGCGAGCAACTGTGTACTCCATATCTTTTTTTTCCGACTTCTAATCAAAAAAGGTAGGGAAGCTCCTTTGTTGTTCCTCCCTCATGTATTGGGCCATTAGCTCTGCTATACTCAATTCCTTCATTTGTGGAGGTTGTTCTATCCCAATCGCGGATTGAGTATGAGAAGTGGCCTTTAGAGTCATTGTCTCTTCCAAATTATTGAGTGGTATTGTAACACCCCAAAATACACCCTAGGGTGTTTTGTAGGTATAATCTGATTTTTTCATAATTTAAATGCAAAACGTGAAATCTAAGAGGAACCCTGAATCCTGTACAAGACATATGGTAAAAAGTGGAATTTGTCAAAACAGGATATACAAGTCATAAGATGATAAGATTATATGCCAAAGTTGGAATAATGGGAAATTGTGGTGCAAATAGAAGGGAACTTGAGGACCAAAGTGCAATAAAAGGGAAATTAGACCAAATAAGACCAATTTAGGATCTCCCATTTTGGCATTTTGGAGAGCCAAACGTGAAGAGAGAAAGGAGAAGAGAAGAAAAAGAGGAAGAAGAAGAAGAAGAAGATGAAAGGTATGGAAACTATTTGTGTATGGATTTTTAGGGATGGCTATGATTTTGTATGGATTTTCGTTGGTTTCATTTCTAGGGTTTAGTTAGGAATTCATCCTAACCCTAGATTTGTTGAAAGTTGGGTTAGTAAAACCCTAGTTTGTATAAGATGAGTATGGAATCCTTCCTTTGAGTATGGATTCTTGGTTTATGATGTTTGGATACCTTTTAAGGTGTTAGGAAGTTAACCTAACTTACAAGTATTTGAGGTTGGGTTTGGAAAAACCCTAATTAATCTCTATGTTTGGTTTTGGTTAGGTTAGAACACACTTAGGAGTTGTTTTTAGCGATGCTCTTTATGACATTGGATTTTTAGTTGGATTTCTAGAAAAATGGACAAAATCAAGAAATCTAGGCAATTTTCATGTCCCACACCGCGCATAGGATCCCATGCGCCAAGATGTCCACGCCTAAGGGCATGTCCACGCCGCAAATATACTAAGAGGGGGCTTGGACAAGCCTCGAGTACGCCAAGTAAAGATAGCAAGTTACGCGGCATAGCTACCATTCACATGATGGAAATTTTTGTGTTTTGTTTTGTTTTGTTTTTTCGTTGCTCCAAGGGCTTGTCTATTGGACTAATGAGGACCCTATAAGAGTATGAAAGGGGTCATTCATGTTTATGAGGTAAAGGAAAAATTAAATAGTACCTTGTGGGCAAACTTAATGCCCCTATGATAAGATAGTAAGTTCCTAACACATATAATTATAGGATTACCTAAGACCGGATATGGAATGACATGGCAACTCCTCCGTTACAGGCAGCACGATAGCACTTCGTACTCTCCGATTAGTGCGACGGCTTCCACACCCCAACAAATTGCTTGGCACATTTAGTACTCAAGACTTCTAATTAGTGTCGCACATTTAGTACTGGTACTCTTATTAAATGCTAAATCCACACTCTCTCGTTAAGATATACCATACCTCTGTGCACTTATCAGGTCAGGTTCTACCCATTTTATTACTCTGTCTAGGCAGTTAAAAAAGTAATATGGATAAGAGTCCGAATAACTAATAAGAGGCAAAGTAACGTACACTGCTCATTCGAATGTACCCACGGCACCTCTCGTATAAGATAAGTTTAGTACCCACGTACCTCCGTATAAGTATAAGATCTGTAACTCCTACGAGAGATCTAAACAAGTATAAGTCCGCTATAAGTACAAGTCTGTGTATAAGTTTGTTATATGAATTCATGAAAATTTATGATATCTGCTACTATATATTTGTTACTGTTATATGCTTACTGTAATATGCTTACTGTAAATGAGTATTAGTGTATGTGTATACGTATAAGTCATATGTTTCCCACTAAGCGTAAAGCTTAGCACGGGTTTTAATCCATGTAGGTATACAGAAGAGGACGTCCGTGATCTTCCGCATTCTGCTGGGCCAGCACACTTGTAGGGGTCCATCACCTGTAGGTTTTGCGCTCTGATTATGTAAATGTAAATGTACATTTTTTGTATATGTATATGTAAATGGGACTCTAATCGATATTGATAGTGTAAACCCCACTACGGTGGTAGTTTTATTTTTGTATCTTTTGATATGATATTGTGATTCAATTATAAGACTTGGGATCACCAATGTCTAAAAAAAATAGGTAAAGAGTCCTAGTTTCGCTCCCTTCATCCGCCTAGGCGGGGGTTGGGGGTGTGACAGGTATTGGTTGAAATTGGAAATTTGCCTTTTTATTTTCCATGAATTCATCTTTGGACTTAGCCTATGTAGCCATACCTCTTCTAGACTTGGCATTTTCTCTAATGGAGGTGGGCTTATCTCATTTTGGGCATGAAAGGTGGCTATTTGGGAGTGAGAATTTTTCATTTCAGCCATTGAACTTGCCCATTTAGCTCTAGACCTAGCCAAATCATCCATGGCTTCTTCTAGTCTTGTTGTGGCCATTTGAGCTTGATAATTTTATAATTCAGCCATTACAAGTTTTGACTCCTTCGCCTATGAAGGTTGAGAAACATCTTAATTTGTCTCCCATGAAAGGTTAGGGTGATGTTGCCAACACACATTGTATGTGTTCAAGTATGGGTTGCCCACATACTGAACTTGATCCATCGACATATGTGGGTTCCACACTTGACTTCTAACCCTTTGATGCCTACCATAGGATATTTGCCTCATTCATAGTTGCTAAGTAAGAATGGTCATTTCAGTTGTTAATTCCATGAAATGATCCATTGTGGTTTAAGTTCTACAAAACAAAGACGAAAATCTAAAGTAAAATGGACAAAAGGGAGAAAATAGATATGTACAACTGAAATGAAAATAGATAAACAAAATAAATATTCAAAATGAAGTAGTACTTAGGATCAATATTAGTAAAAACACTATTCCTAACTTATGACGCCAAAAGCAGCAGACATGAATTAACTTAGCAGCGCGAAGCAGCCAGAACTTATGAATGCGTATATATATATATATATATATATATATATATATACTGCTGCTCTTTCCCTCCCTGCCTTATATATATATATATATACTGCTCTGCCTATATATATATATAAAAATAATACCCCTATGTGCACAAGTGCGCACGTCTCCTTAAGTAGTAAAGTGTGAAAAAGTAAAAGTATCATTCCCTCAAGGATTAGACTACTAAGTACTGAAATTAGGATAGTCCTAGCTTTATTTTGATAAGAATAAATAAGCGAGAAGGAAAACAAACTAAACTAATGACGCCCTAAACTATCATGCAATTAAGTGATAGTTATTTGGATGGAAAACCAAAGGTTTAGATTTCGTTCAATTAATCATTATGAATTAGGTCAAATTTATTATCAATTACCATTCGAATCACCTATTAATGGCAAGCCTCACTATTGCATATGCGAATCTCTCTCGACGACCGTGATCTACTCCCTGGGGTTAGATGGGCAAAATACCCTTCAGCCTAACACCTAAGCGCATTAAGCCAGCAAAACCTCAATTACCACACAAAACCCATGAGTATCTCTAGTCTATGGTGAATTGCAATGTTCTAATCATGATCTAATTCAACTCTCACTTCTCAAATCTCGAATTGAACCACAAATCATATCAATGGTGATCAATCATCAACAAGCATGAAGACTACAGTAGAACATTAAATAGAAATATGATTAAAACATCAAATATAAAGCAAATCAAATCCCAAATACATCAATCATAACAAAACTACATCTAAAATCCTAGAAAACTAAATCAGTTCATAATGGGGAGAGAAAACAAAAGAGAATAGAAGAATCATGAAAGGATGAGAAGAAATAAACTATATATAGATGAAGCACTTTTCTACTCTTCAATTCTTCTTCTTCAAACCTTCAAGTTCTTCTTCCCCAAGAGAGTTGTGCCCTAAGGTGTTTCCACCCAAAGAGACTTTTTTTTCTAAACCCTAATCTCATTCTACATAAAGACTCCTCCAAAATAGGCTAAAAAATGGGCTTAGATTGTTGTGCCAAAAATGGGCCTCACATCAAGCTAGGCTTGAAATCTCGGCCACATCATGATGTCGTGGCTCTCATGTCGTGATGTGAGCTACACTTTTTCACTGTTTTGTGCTTTTCTCCTTTTTTCGCTCCTCTTCAGCTCCATATTGCTTCATTTTGCTCAACTGCCTCAAATTTGGTCATGAATACAAATATGAAGGAAAAATGCATTAGAACACTTATTAAAATCATAAAAACATGCAGAATACCAACGAAAATGTGGGGATAAAATGAGTATAATATAGACTCGTCATTTTTACCTAACATTATTAAACTTCTTTATGTTTCAACACTTTTATTTATACATTATATGCATATAACTTATGAATTATGTGATTGTAGTTCAGACCAAATAAAAATTATGATCTCTTATGTTTATGAATTATAATTCATCTCAACAGAAGGATTATAATAATATATATTTGGAATTATGTGATTCAGAACAACGAAAGAACTATGATCTCTTAGGTTTATGGTTAATGTTTATGAATTATAATTTACCCCAATGGAAGAATTATAATGATATATATTTTCGGAATTATGTGGTTATAGTTTTGACCAGCAAAAGAACTATGATCTCTTATGTTTATGATTAATGTAATATCTAACTTTTTCTGTATTTAGATTATTGTAAGTGTGGTGTTAAATAGTTTCATGACAATAAAGCAGTTTCCCTTTGAATCACATTCCATTTTGCAACAATGAGTCCTACTGCCATTACAAATTACTTATATGGTGTTGAATAGTTAGGAAAAACTTGAAAAAGGAATGAACAAATTAGAATTATTCTTCGATGTATAGAGTTAGACTATGCCTTAAGAGAACCTGCACCCACAAAGCTTACTTTTGAAAGTATTAACAAACAAAAAGTTTTATATAAAAAATGGAAGCTCTCTAATCACATGAATTTAATTATTATGAAATGCTCAACCACCCCTACAATTCGTGGAGCATCTTGGGTTCAGATATTATGTATTTGGTTTTAAGGAAACGAGTTCAAAATAAAATTGTCTCTATTAAACATATTGAAAACAAATTCATGTGGGTAAATCCTTTGATTAAGTTTTTTTGTGAATTGTGTTGCGTGCATGGGCTTGGTGGCATATTTGTCAGTTTTAGACTTATTGAGTGTAATGTATATGATTACATATTATAATGAAAATAAAGTTCTTGACTTTCATTATTATTATGTTACTTTTAGGCATTGATCTTGTGCACAATTTATATGTTTAAAAGTTTATAGGACCATTATATGAATGGATTAACATTTTGTTATAAAATCCATTAATTTATGTTAATGGAATTTCTAGTACTATAATCCTTGAATAATTTTGGATTGTTTTGTGATCCTTCATTCCAATGATTTGGTATTAGTAGTTCCATGAAATGTTAATTTTACTTATGAGATGCCAATTTTGAGAAATTATTATGGTCATATTATGTTTTGATATTACAAATATGATCATATTGGCCAAGTGGGAGATTGTTAGTTATTCGTATAATGTGTTCTCATATATGATTAATATATGTGAAATATTGTAATACACCTAAAAAAAACAAAACAAAAAAAAAACATAAAACAAAAACAAAATTTCAAAAATAAGAAGGGCTAAAATGAAAATTTTCAAAGTTGAAAGGAGCTTTTAACAAAAAATAGAAATGTTTTGTTAAAAAGAAACAACAAAAGTTTCCTACACAATCCTAACCTTCTTCATTTTTCTCTCAAGGAGATGATAGGTGAACTAGGGTTTTAAAAGGGAGATTTCAAGCTTGCATAAACATCCACCCCAAATAAGTAATTCTTTTTCCCTCTCTAGTTTGAAGCATGTGAAGTATTTAGAAGTGAAGAAAATCTTTGAGAGAAGAAAGGTAAGTGAAAAGGTTTTGTATTGTTTTGGGAGACTTATGATATCTCCTTATGAAACCGTTGGATTACTTTAGAATTTGGATATGTTTGAGATAAGAGTATGATATACAATCAGAACAATGGAGATCATGTTTTAACGTTTGAGTTGAGAGTTATTCTTGTTTGAAGCAAACAGTTTTGGAAATTAGTTTTAGTTTTAGTAAGATCAGTGTAAGCCTTCATTATCCTTATTCAACCGTTGGATTGCTTTTAATTTTAGATATATTTGAGATAGGACATTGATCAACGATTTGAACGGTTCAGATCATGTTTAGAGGTTTCAGATGAGAGTTATACTCATTTAGAACAAGCAGTTTTTTAAATCCGTTTCAGTTTTTGTAAGTTTAGTGTAAGCCTTTGTTCTCCTTATTCAACCGTTGGATTGCTTTGAAATTTGAATATGTTTTATATAAGAATTTGATATAAATTATGAATGGTGAGATCGGAATTTATGAATTGAGGAAGAAGATATTGGGGCAAAACCGAATAGTGATCAAATCACATTTAAATTAGTTTGGAAAAGAGAGTAATAATTGAGGAAAATTTATTCAAAGAGTAATAATAATAATAATAATAATAATAATAATAATAATATTAAGTTTAAAATAATAAACTAAATAAGATAAAATAACTTTGTGAAGAAAAACTCAAATAATAAATGAATGAATAACAGATTTATTTGTTTTATTCTGTTATGATGATCATAGAATCTGATGGGGACTGATGTGAGGAGTGTTTTGTCAGTTGGTTATTTTGGTAAGGGAAAGATTGATAAGCGCACCTACCGACAAAAATCTCATTCTTTAATATCTGAGTATGGACACTGACATCATACTGTTTAATTGTACGCCAGATCATATTCTCGTTTTCTTGAAGAATAGTTTGAAATGTTCATGATAGACCCGGATCATGAGTCTGTTTTGTATTTTTATGGACTAAACTGCAGAGAGGGAATTATTGACTTGGTTTTATGTTATATCAAGAATGTTTGTTAATTCACTTGACTCCATCAGCGGTACTAAAACTGAGCTGATATGAAATGCATCTGATGGTATAAAAACTTTAGTGACTCAGCATTCAGTGCCACGTCAATGGGTATAAACTTGACAAATATGGCCCTTGTCAATGGGTATAAACTTGACAAATACGGCCTCTGTCAATGGGTATAAACTTGACAAATATGCCGCTTGTCAATGGGTAAAACGACAAATCATTTTGTCGATGGGTATAACTTTGACAAATGCATTTTAGTCAATGGGTTATAGTAGTTGACAAAATGGCCCTTATCAATGGGTTAGAATAGTTGACATTTTATTTGAAAGAAATATGTTTTGAGAACCAAGAATGTAAGTATTTTGAAACGGACGGCCCTTGTCAATGGGTTAGAATAGTTGACATTTTATTTGAAACAAATCTTTTGAAAACCATGAGTATATGTGTTTTAAAATATTTGTGGATTTGATTATGATATGAAATTGTTTGAGAAACAAGAAATATGATTAATATCATTTTGAAATACATTTACATCTTATTTGTTTGTACTCAAGGTTTTTATAAGATTTATGAGGAAAAGAAAAATATGTTATATCTCCAATTTTGTGAATTTAAAATATTTGATCCATGACAATGTATTAACATTCCTTATTGGGCTTTTAAGTCACTCCTTATTATTGATCATTTTTAGGTGCCCTAAACCTTGGCGATGAGTGATTTTTGGGTAGGTAGGGATTGAAGTTGAGAACTATTTTTGAGTTGATATTTATTAGAGATACTTATGATTGTTAGACTACTTTAATGCTTCGAGAATTAATGTTTACAAGCTTCCATTTGAATGATTTTATGTTGCTATAATGTTACATTTTAAGATTATTAGTTTTGGAAAATTTTATCATGTTGGAAAATGCTGGTTCAATGACATTTTGTTATACTTTTGAAGGTTTTATGTCTTTAGGAGATTTTTATTTTATGAAATTAGTTTAATTATTCTGGGGAGCATATTCAAGACAAACAAGATTCATAAACATAAATTTTGAAGATGTGGTTTAAAGGTGGGATTTTAGACCCCCCTTGGTTCGAAGTTGGGGTGTTACAAATATGCATCCAAAAGTTTTATGTATATAAAACAAATTATGAATGTGAGTTAGTATTTTTTATAGGTATGATGTTACAACTTTTGGAACTCCATCATTATGTGGTTTAATATATGCATTTTATATAACTTATGAATTGAATGTATACATAATGTGTGGGATTAATGAAATGATAACCTTCTTATAACTCTTTCATGTGATTTAATTTGTATATAATGCATAGGAGTAATGGAATATCAAATGCATAACCTATGTAGTTAAGTATGTGCATTCAATTTGAGCCCGGTTTTGCTCAATTAACTCGACGAGTCAATCTGGCCGAGCCAAATTTGGCCCGTTTTTTCGAGCCAATAAAATTAGAGGATAGCTCAACCCTAATTTTTGGTTGGTCAGGCTAGCCCAACGGGCTAGGCTCAAATTGCCAACTCTACTAAAACTCGGTTTTTCCTTTAGCCCGATATGGGCCCACCCAGCCTGGTCAACCCGCCCGAATTGCCAACTATATATATATAAACATTATCTAATTTTTTAAATAAAACATAATAATAATAATAATATATTTTTAATGGATAAATTCTAATAATATATATTTAATATCTAATATTGCAATTTTTTTGATAATTTTTCTAAATATAAACATTATCTAAATAATTTTTAAAGTACCTTTCAAAAACGAAAATTATTTTGAACTTTTTCAACGTATTTTCATGAATTTTATATAATTTATGTTTTACAAATATTTATGGAACAATATTCACCATTATTTCTTGATATATTTGTAAAATCTAATCTTGTTCTATCCATGTTTCTGAATATTTTCATCTTTTTGATTATACTTTGTTTAAGCTTCATCGAGTCTTTGTGGAGATGGTGTCGACATTTGTGAAGATGGAGCATCATTTATTGCATTTGTCAACAATGGCACTTCGTATAAGAGTCATTGTTGACTAAGATATATATATATCTGAGACCACGAAGCCCCTCAATCGATTTTCATTTTGTTATTTATATAAACTAAAAACCTAACCATCAATACGGTTAATCATTTTTTCAGTTAATCATATATCGGTTTTTTGGTTAACCAAAATCAAAAAATAAATTTTCAATTCCATAATCATATATTAAAACTCAAATTACAATAATTACTATAAAATACAATAAATTGCAAAGAAAAAAATGAATGATTGTGATCTACTCATTTTCAATCTCATGACATGATGCATCTATAATACATCCATGAATAATATATCAAATACATGGAATTAAATAATTTAATCCCGATTTTTTTAATTACCCACCTGTTTTAACAACTTTAATAAAAAAATAAACTACATCAAATAAAAAATTACAGCTTATATATTGCAATATAAGATAGGTCCAAAGAGTGTCATATTTTATATATTTGCTAAATCATAGTATTTTTTTCTAATGGTTAACTGAAATCCCGTTTTTTTGTGTTTTGTAAACCGAAAATTGAAACAATTGGTTTGGTTAACCTATTTTTGCGATTAGAATCTCGTTGGTTTACTTGCGGTGAGTTGGAAATTTTTTGGCTTTTTTGTCCATCCTTAGAGAAGCATTATCTTTTACTTTCCTTGACACGTAAAAAAAAACGTCCTTGATTTCTAGTGAAGCTAGTAACAATCTAATTAGCATGCTAACCAACACAATAATAATAATAATAATAATAGGAAAACTAGAGTTGTGTATAACTTTAGTGAATCATGGGTGAGGACAGGTTGTTTAAGCTTACATCATATTCATTAATTATTGAAGGAGACTGTTTACTAGTACTTCAATCTTAAAGTGAGAGTTTGTTGGATTATGAAACTTGAATCAGTTTTAATATGCTAAATGTTGAGGGTTAGATGATGAGATTGCCCTTATTCTATTTTACCCTCTTATTATTCAAGATTTAATTAGAGACTCAAAAGAAAATGGCATGTGAACACAATTGAGAGGAGAAGGAAAGCATTCATCATAACTTTATATATTAATGAATTCTTAAATGTTGATGTATTGCATGGATGTATGGATTACATTGATCATTGAACCATGTAAAAAGTGTTGTCTTTTTTCTTCTTTTTTTTCATTTCTATTTGTGTGTGGTCATGTCTTCTCTCTTTTTATGGTTTTTCAAGACTGAGTTATTATTATTTGCATTATTTCAATTAATCATTGAAATTTTTTTATCAACTTTAGATATGATAAAACTACCTTGATCATGAGGCTTAATAGGTAGTCCCTAAATTAATCTTTGAATTAAATTCCCTTGGCCATATTCTCAATTTTCCTTTGTGTTAACTTTTAACAAGAGTAAAAAACTACTAAGAGTAATAAGTGAAAACTAGGACTCCACCCTTTATATTGGCGAGAAAGGGCATCGATGTTACACATTAGATTACGAGAGCATTTATCAATATTTTTAGTAGAATTAGTTTCCTTATAAATATTTTTACAAGAATTATTTATCATTTTGAAAATATATCTTGAACAAAAAAAGTTGCTATTTACATATACTAACTTTCATTTTAATTGATTTTCCTTTACTAAAAATAGCAGTTGCAGGCGGAGTGCAGAGCGCAAGGGTGGTGGTAATTCTGAATATCCGACCATTTAGAGACCAAAAGGGGTTTTGTCAAAAGAAAATTTCCGACCAAATTTCCGACCAAAGACCTGACCATATTTACCGATAAATAATTTTGGTCGAGAAGTGGTCTGTAAATTAGGCGGGAATTAAGCGCGAAAATTAGGCGATTGCCGACCAATTAGCGACCAAATAAATTACCATGAATTGGTCGGTAGGTAAATAAAAGCGACCCAAAAATTTTTAACTTGGTAATTACGACCAAATTTTGGTCGGTAAATGTGATAATTACCTAAATACATATATTATGGCTTGAGGATCATATTATATATATTAAAGCCTCAAACTCTTTTCATTTTGGACTTATTTTAATGTGATACCCAAAGTCAATTTATGGCCATGTTTAAGAGTTCTACCAACAAGAATGAGCCAGATTGGATTTAATGAGGAGACAACAATTGATTTTCTAAGTTGACTTTCCCATGACCTTCAGTTTCATACCTGACCTTCATCCAACCTGTATCGAAAAACCCCGCACAACCAAAAGGAACCCATTTGTTTTCTTCTCTAAACATGGCTCTTTGCATGCCTTCTTGTTTTCAAGAAAAAATTGTTTCCGGGTTCAAAGATTTTTACTTAAGTCAAACCCTTTTGGTAAAGGAACCCATTTTCATCTTTTTCTTTTCTCCATTATCTTTCAAGCTCAACCGAGCATTTCAGACGCGTCCCCCTTGGACCTGCATTTGTGACCTATCACCACCATCGTCGTAGTTGTTGCTTGCGTACCTTAGGTTCGACACAAGCGGCTAGCGCTCTTGCGGCTGCCACTATGCGCGATTCGTGGAAGATCGTCTTGCTAGGCTTCGTCGGCCACATTGTTGGTTAGGAAATCGCCCGTGCGCCGATTGGAGGATCGACATCCTTGACCCTTTCGTCTGCGCCCGATTATTCGCCGTTGCTCCTCTTCGGACTGCCATCGATCTAGCCGCTGCTCCTCTTTACCTCGCCGTCCATTTTGACTCCTTGGCGGTTCGTAGCGTTACTCAATGCAGGCAATTTTAGTTCCTCAAATCTACTACCTTAATTCTTCTAAGTAGGCATTCGATTTTTTAACCAGCGGCAATTCAAGGTTGCTCCCTTAGGCCATCGTCCTTGAAAATGCGTATTTCCCTCATTCTTATTCGAGGTTTCGATTTTTACTAACTTAGTGAATACTCGGCGTATATTATGATTCTATCCTTCTCTATAATTTGACTTATTGAAATTGCATATCTTCTCTTCTTGTGCAGGTTCCTTTCGCAATGCTCACTTAACTCCGCTGTCTATCGGCGAAGATTATTTAAAGGTAAAATTTTCCATCATTCCTAGCAGATATGCCACTTTCTACATTGGGGAATTGTACTAATTTGTATATAAAGCCATATAAGTACCGTTATTTTGGCCTATAACCTGAAATTTGACCTTTTGGCTTTTTACGTGTTTTTTGAGGAATACTAATTTCCTGGACTTATCATTGTACATAGGGATTTCTCACTTTGGACCCATTGCTCGTAGTCCAATTTCTCCATTTTCTAGGTAATTTTATTTCTTTTCCCTTTTCTTTTCTTTGACCTATACTGGCTTTAATACCACCTTAGCTTTGCAATATTTTCTTGTCCCTTCCCCCTTTGCTTGGGTTAGGTTTTACACATTCTATTGGAGAAGTGCCTCTTTGCCTACTTTTCCTTTTCCATTACGATCGACAAACAAACTACTCCTTAGGAAGAAATTAAGGCCTATGATGAACCCGGCCAAGACATAGCCAAGGGCTTAGGATGAAGGGGTATCATGAGTTGATTGGTTGTCTCCCACAACTAGGGACATTAGGCATATTTGAGGATTGAAGCGGAGTTTATTTGACTCACCACTTGTAAACACCTTTTGGCCTATTTCCAATAACTTTGAGGGATGTTACTATTCTCGGAGGATTGCCTATCAAGGTGTTGATCTTGTTTATTAATACCTTGATGCTCAAAATTCATCTCCATCTATTAAGGTTTCCTCCACCACATACTTCATACTCTTCCACTATGCGGAAATGGCATGATGCCACTAGGACCTTCTCTTTGTCGGTATGTTGAGTTTTTTGTGGGTTCTTTTATGCGGATATGTATTTTCTCACACGAAAATCCGGCCATTTGAGTATCTTCCGTTGACGAAAGCATTTGCTCTCGGTCGACCACATGCATTAGGCGCCTTACTGTTGACCTTAGTTTACCAAGCTGAGTAAATACGTATCTGATGAGACTTACCATCACATTGGTGGTGCTTTATGGTTTGTATAGATGTGGTTGTTTGCATATTTTCCATCACTTTCAGGCCAGGACCCAACCTCCTTCAAGACTTTGGGGTTTCATGCAGTACGTTCTCTACGCACCATGGCTTCCTAATGATCTAATGTCCTTTTCTTAGGTTGGTAGATCAACCACTCTTGCACTTGTTCTTGAAACCCGATAATGTACACTTTTAGCTTGGAATTAGACCTTGGCTTCTCCTCAGCCATATTTGCATGAATTTAAGAGTTCCATTGCCTTTGCCAGTACCACTTATAGGGTACTCATATATGGAGGTTGCTTTACCTTTTCCACTTCATTGTATGCATTTTCTTCAGGGATTGCAACTTGCATAACTCCTTCGTTAGGACTCTGTTATAGGTGTTCTTAGACTCTATAGAAAGCCCTTTGAGTCTAGAATCCACTCATATATATAGCTTGATAAAAATTGGTCATATCCTATTGCTGAAAATGGAAGAAAATCAGATGCCCTGCTGCCGCAGTACCAGTGTGCTGATTTTCTTTATGATTTGAAAACATGCATAACTCCTTCATTAGAACTTGGATTTGGGTGTTCTTGGAGCTCTATGGAAAGCCCTTTGAGTCTAGAATCCACCCATATATAGCTTGATAAAAATTGAGGTCATATCCTATTGCTGAAAATGAAGAAAATCAATGGCCCTGCTGCTGCAATTACTGCAGTGTGCTGATTTTCTTCATGATTTGAAACATGCATAACTCCTTCATTAGAACTTGGATTTGGGTGTTCTTAGACTCTATAGAAATCCCTTTGAGTCTAGAATCCACCCATATATAGCTTGATAAAAATTGAGGTCATATCCTATCCGAAAATGGAGAAAATCAGTGGCCCTGCTGCTGCAGTTACTGCAGTGTGCTGATTTGTTCATGATTTGAAACATGCATAACTCCTTCATTAGAACTTGGATTTGGGTGTTCTTAGACTCTATGGAAAGCCCTTTGAGTCTAGAATCCACATATATAGCTTGATAAAGAGTGGTCATATCCTATCCGAAAATGCAGAAAATCGGAAGTGGCCCTGCTGCTGCAGTACTGCAGTGTGCTGATTTTCTTCATGATTGGAAACATGCATAACTCCTTCATTAGAACTTGGATTTGAGTGTTCTTAGACTCTATGAAAAGCCCCTTTAGTGTGAATCTTCCATATATAGCTCCAGAGAGGAAATAAAAAGTGAGGGTAATATCCTATCCGAAAATGAGAAGAAAATCAGTGGCCCTGCTGCTGCAATTGCAGCAGTGTGCTGATTTTCTTCATGATTTGGAACATGCATAACTCCTTCATAGAGCTTTGGTTGGGTGTTCTATGACTCTATGGAAAGCCCTTTGAGTCTAAGAATCCACCCAAATATAACTTGATAAAAATTGAGGTCATATCCTATCCTAAAATGAAGAAATCAGTGGCCTACCTGCTGCTGCAGTACTGCAGTGTGCTGATTTTTTCATGATTTGAAAAAATGCATAACTCCTTCATAAGAACTTGGATTTGGGTGTTCTATGACTCTATGGAAAGCCCTTTAGTCTAGAATCCACCCAAATATAGCTTGACAAGCCAGAAAAAGCACGAAGGTTTTTTTTAGAAGCAAAAATTGAGGTCATATCCTATCCTAAAATGAAGAAAATCAGTGGCCCACCTGCTGCTGCAATTACTGGTAAAATATTTCCAACCATGATTTGAAAATGCATAACTCCTTTCCATAAGAACTTGATTTGGGTGTCTCTATGACCTATGGAAGTCTAATGAGCCTGTGAATCCACCCAAATATAGCACGAGAAAATTCTGAGGTCATATCCTATCCTAAAATGAAGAAATCAGTGGTCTCTACCTGCTGCTGCAATTACTGCAGTAAAGTTGATTTTTTCATGATTTGAAACATGCATAACTCCTTCCATAAGAATTGATTTGGGTGTTCTATGACTCTATGGAGCCCATTTGAGCCTAGAATCCAATTCCAAATATACACGAGAAAAATTGAGGTCATATCCTATTCTAAATGAAAAAATCAGTGGCCCTACCTGCTGCTGCAATTACTGCAGTGTGCTGATTTTTTCTATGATTTAAAACATGCATAACTCCTTCATAAGAATCTTGATTGTGTTCTATGACTCTACAAAGCCCATTGAGTCTAGAATCACCAAATATAAAGTACGAGAAAATTTGAGGTCATATCTCATCTCAAATGAAGAAAATTAGCAGTCTCTACCTGCTGCCACCACGCAGTGTGCTGATTTTTTCATGATTTGAACATGCATAACCTCTGCAAGAACTTGGATTCTGGAAGGTTCTATGACTCTATGGAAAGCCCACTGAGTTAGCTGTCTGACCATATATAAGAGTTTATTGTATTGGGTACCCATATTTTTGAAATTTATATAGAGTACCAAGTGTACCTAACTGTAATTTGAATGAAATTTATAGAATATATGAGTTGATTACATGATATAGTATGAATTTATGAATGATATGGATATAATAACATGTGATAGGATTAAATTGAAGAAATCGCTAACATATCTAAACTAAATTTTCGGTAAATGTTGACAATCGCTGCATTTCTCTTAGCAACCGATTTGAAATGCATCATCGTAAACGACAGTAGTTGTCGTTATGATATATAGTTAGCCTAGAATACATCCGGCTCCAGTTGTATTACAACGGTTTGTATACAATCGATTGTCTCAGCGGGACGCTACTTCTAAAGACGTAATTAAAGATCATGATTTATTTTAATTGTATGCGCTAGTCATTTGGTGCTCTCTGTTTCTGCAAAAACAAAAACACATCACCACCAATACACTGTGTGTTTGTTCTCCGAGATAGATATATGTAGTAATGCAATTTGCTAAATCAAGTCGATTATGCATTATTATTTATATATCTTATTTAGTGTACTTGGAGAACTATCGCTGAGGCTGTCGAAATGATAAGATAATGAACATTTAATCGATCTTTTTTTAACGAATCTCGAATGGATTAGGACCAAACCTATTGAAGAGAAAAGAACCGTTGAATCGGTGGAAGGAGGTGGAGGTGAGTGTGGATGGGGTAGTGAAGCCGTATATCACACTAAAGAGGAATTTTTATCGGAACCACAATGATGGTTAATGAAACATAAAAATAAATCGAGGACAATCAGTATATTACTAAATTGATTTTTTTGTGACTTAGTTATGGAAGACTTGATCAGAATGGATGTAACAGGGGCGAATAGTGAATGGAATGTTCCTCTAATGAAACGGGGATAGTTGATGAATTTATTAGTGTTTCGCTTCGAGACATCTCGAGTGTGTGAATGGTGGCACGCCTATAAGGTGTCCTTGCACTTTAGTTAAATGTCGAATAAGAAGTTTTTGAATGTTGAGACTGTGGAAGGCATTTTGTATAGAAATGGTTTTGTGCCTGGACATTATGTTTGGATATACTATGGTAGAAGTAAGTCTACCAGAGGGTGTTCAAGTTCGCACGATGTCGCCAGTTGAACCCAGATCGATGGTCTCGCATACTATGAATCACACTACATGCCCATATCGGTTTAGATGTCATGTCCCGAATTCAACCTTGGATGAGGAAACCGAATGTCACAAGGAATTTCTATGACATGATTTGTTCGAGACAAACTCAGATAGAGGGAAACACACACTCAACCATCTCCATTTGAGGATGTTAGAAATAAAGTGCAGACACAAGTGTTCACAGGCATGGTTTGATGATATGTCTTAATTTCATTCAAGAACTCACACAAGATAACTGATGCCATTGGATTTCTACAAGACAATAGTTAGTTAGAGGGTCAGACAACTTGATGTGTCATTCATTGTTGTGTGAACAACTGTATAGTTATACCGTAGATGATGCAGACCTTAACAAATTTGTAAAAATGTGGGCATGCTCGACACTACAAAGGTTAGGTTCTATTGTGGTTCTGAAACAGATTGCATACCTAAGTTGAAGGCCGTGATAAGAAGATGCACTATTTTCCAATAACACCTAGGCCGCAGAGATTGTATGCATCAAACCGCATCAGCCTAATGAAATGAGGGTATTCCCGTGAGCATCATATGGAGGATCTGCAGAAGATGTGTCACCCTTCCTCTCGATGCCCCGCTTGGAAACATTTTGATGGGTGGGCTTCGATTTTCATCCAAGTTCCAAATGCTAGGTCGGCCATTTGCCGATGGTTTTCACCAAGCCAGTCAATCCTGACAAAGAATATTCTCAGGGCCTCGTGGTGGTGACGCGCATAACTCGCCTCCGACGCTATAGCGTAAAGGAGGGAATTATGTTGACAAGAAAGGTTTGGGGCTCACGAATCCAAAGGGGAAGATAGATGTTTCTTGCAGCCATCGATACCGAGTTGGAAAAGTCCAGGGGCGCTGGGTTCAAACTTATGATATTTCCAAACCAAGAAAATTTTCGACGCGCGCTACGTCTCATGGACTATAAATGACTTTCCACAGATTCTATGACGTCTGGTGGAGATCACGTATGTCAAGAATGTCCAAGATTAACATGGAAGACTCATGCTTTTAGACATCAAGAAATTGAAACAACCCCGGTTCGACAACCATCTAGTTTTTGCCCATGAATCATCCGCACGACGCACCAAAGACTTCATTATGAATAAAGCATTAAACACCCTAGTTGCAGATTCGGGATGAAATTCTCAAGGATTTGAATGTACCCGAGGGTCATAAAGGGTGATAGATGTCGATGCCGAGGGCCGTGAACGCTAGCCTATATCTAAGACTCATGGGTGGAATAAGAGAAGTATTTCTCGATTTATTCCCACCGGCGTGAACACTTGCTCGTGCACACCATGTTATGCACATTAGAAGAATGTTTGATAATATTTTCATCACAAAGGTTTAATATCTGTGGAAAACTAAGGACACGTGAGCAAGTCAAGAGATGAGTCAATAAATATTGTCGCCGCCCTCAATTTGCAATGTAATCTTGTCACCAATAAATACCCTCGATGTGCCATTTGCTCAATAAATCACGTATGAAGTGATGTTGGAGTGGGTAAAAAACTCAGATTTCCAGATGGTTATGCTTTTAACTGGGAGATGTGTGGATGCGAAAAACTTAAGATGTTTGGTATGAAGAGTCATGATTGTCATGTATTCATGCAGGTTGTTACCAATCGCTCTTGAGAATTCACATAAATAGAATATAGGGTAGATAAGCGAGATTTCCTTATTCTTGGCAATGGCTTCTTAAATCTTTGGTGATGAGGTTGAGGAATCTGGATGAACAAATTCTGTTATCTTATGCAATCTTGAGAAGATCTTCCCTCAAGTTTTTATTTCGATGGAGACATCTTCGATTGCACTTGACTTCTGAAGCTAAGGATTCTTTGGTCCAGGTCCATTATCGTTGGATGTATCCTGAGAAAGGTAATATTAATTCACTCAACCAATTCTTTTCTATATATATATACACACACATACATGACTTATAATATTCAATAATCTTCTTGCTTAGATACTTGAGGAAAATAAAGCATAAAATCATGAACAAGGCTCGAGGTAGAGGTTCTATATCCAGTGGGTATATTATGGATGAGGCGCAAATTCGCATCATTACATTTCAAAGAAGGAGATCAGCTCTTCCATAAGGACAAAGCGGAATGAGTTTATCTTGATGACATTGTGGATGATGATATGTTTGAAATTTTCAAGCCTCGGAGTAAAGCAATCGGTCTTAGAGAGGAAGCGGTATCTAGCGACGATGAATATCTTTGCCATTTCATTCACTGTATGTCAATAGCAAGATTGTCGGTTCAACCATTCATAAAGTAAGTAGTTGCTAAAAAGTCAAATGAAATATATTTAGCATGTTAATTTACTATTTCCTCTCAATGTATCCATTTTCTCTAATTTCATTTCTATTTTAAGTGTATTCGATTCTGAAAAGCGTAAGCAGTTTCGGCAAGATAGCGAAGTATGATGCCTTGTGAGGAGCAAGAATTTCCATCGTGGTTTGAAAAATACGTATGTTTACTAAACATGAAAATCACAAAAACAATTGTAATGTTCGTAAATTTATAATTGTAATCTCAATAATACATTGATTCCAGGTCACAGGTTCATAATCGTCTTGAATAAAATTTCCAATCATTATCTTCGAACTATATGCGAGGTCCCTAAGAGTTAGAACTTCTTGATTTACTATGTGAATGGTTTTAAATTTCACAGAATCGTATGGGGTGCAGGAATGACCGGACAATACGAGGTACATTCTAAAGGATCAGTATACAATGGCCCAGATCGAGCTAGTACGGGACTCTGGTCGAAGTGATCGAGTTAGAATTTGAAGCCCTCCAGTTAAAAGAAGCGTGTCAAATGTGAATGGATTCGACCCTGACACCACATGTCGGTATGGTTGTCATCCTCGATATAAACTTGTCGTGTGCACTATAAAAGCGATTCAACAAGTATGAACCTTTTGTCTTAGCGGTACTGAGCATCACGGGTTTATTATTGTGAATGTCGGTCGGACCGGTCCTAGAATGGATTGGGAGGTGTGTGCAAGATCAAAGCTAGGGCTGGAGTGACATCCCGCATCGCAGTAATGATGTCCACAGAACCCGACTTTTCAAAATGATATGATGATGTGTTATAATCGAAGCTGTGGTGGGGGACGAAGACGTCCTTTTAGTTGCATCTTCTGAGATGGATACAAGTGGGGATGTAGATGTTGATGAACATTTAATTGATAATGAGGAAGAAACGAGTGATGAAGAGGAGTTTGAAAATGATGTTACTACATCTGAAGAAGAAGAGCGAACGGATTTAGATGATTACGATGAGAATGAGTAGTTAGTGAGTTTAGTTATTTTGATCGTTAATCATGTTTGTTTATTTTCATTTGCCTTATGTATTTTACTTGATGCTTACTAATCGATAATGTGTTGTTTATTATTTTTAACGGATATGGCACGTGGGCGAGGTGAGGCAACACGTTGCCCGGTCGTCTGAGTTAAGTAAGAACATGATACCTCGGGTATGCCAATCTGTTAGAGGGTCGAGGTCGATGAGACCCCCCCACCGGCGAGACGAAGGAGATTGTGAATGTACGCTGACATCGAGATCGGCGGGGCCAGTCCCACGTGTGATCCCGAGATTGTGATGAATGATCGAGAGACATGGGAGGGGGAGATGATGGAGATGTTGGAGGCTTCCTCAGGCACCTACGGATGAGGCTCTCCGCATTGCTCGGTTTGGCGGAGCAATTGATCATCAGAGTAGATGAAACTTAACTAATGATTTATCCATTTCTTGAATTTATTTCTTACTTGCTATGAAATTTTGGGTTCTGGGACGAAGTTAGAGCATTGGTCCAATTTCTGAGGTTACGAGGACAATTTTCAAAAGTCGCTTAAAACCTCACATGGACATAATTGATCAGCAGCGAGATAGAGACCCGATTGATGATTTGGAGAGAATTTAAGGTATATATTGCACTTAACATTTTTACATCAATTATTTATTCTTTTGTTTCCTTGATGAAATATGTTTAAATTACAGTGCGAAAGTTTATAGGTGGACCTGCAGTCGAGAGGCGGTGAGGGTGTTCTACAAACATCTTTTGATCGGTATAAAGACAACGTATGCGGTCGAAGATAAATGGTTGAAGAAGAAGAAGCGAAGATTTGAGTGTCCTGGTCATGCTCGGGGTAGGCGGAGAGAGATGGGAAGATCGATTATAGGAAGAGGTGTGAGAAAGCGGAGCGGCAATCGTCGCTCGGAGCGGGTGGAGAGGGTAGTGGCATGTACACACACCTTGTGGATCTCGCTCACATGCGTGAGCACGAAACGAGGCATTGGTATGATTTACAATTTACACTTCTTATGTTTATTACTTTGTGGTGTGTTGATTATGCCTATTTTCATTTCGAGAGGATTTTTTTCATTTGGATTAACGTATGTATTGTTTGTAATTAAAGACACCTTGAGGAGGTAGAAGCCCGTGCTCCTCGCTTATTCGGATACGCTGAGGGGCATGATGATCGGACTTTTGTTGATCGGAGATCGTCGCGACAAATGTAAGTTTCTTTAAAACAAAAATTACTTTTTTTTTTTTTGAATAAATTAAATCTTTTATTTTACTCATTTTTTATCAGGTATGTGGACCCAGATGTGGTTGGTGTGAAATGTTGTTTGATTCCCAGCGGACATGTAAAAATATAATGAAAAGATTTTTTCTCTTTTTTTTTGAAGATCGATTAAAATACTTATTTTACATGTTTATTAGGCAGATGTGAGGAAATGTTAGGTAGCTGCGGCTAGCGTATTCAGGTTTGTTTGCATCACAAGTTTAATATATGTTTGAATTATTTCCAGATTTATTAACACTTGAACCGTGTAATTTATATAGTTAATTGGATATATTTTGTGAGTAGTGATGTATGGTAGTGGTAGTTTTACTAATTTTTATCCATATGTGGACGATTGTGGTTGGTGTGAAATGTTGGGACCCGGGTTGCGTATTATTGAGAGCGTATTGTATTTTTGGTAGAGCTCACGTCTGAGAGGCTGTGCGTTTTAAGTTAAAT